>JASANG010004062.1:0-190806 GCA_030248215.1 Enoplolaimus lenunculus | reverse complement strand
CCTAATGCTTAGCTTTCACTTTAAATGTGAGGGAAGTGTACAAGAACCACCAATTCATATCTCTGTCTATTCTTTATTTTATTTGATTAATTTTAAAAACTAAGTCTGACATTTAGAAATAATTATTCATTTACTTTGAATTGAACTAAACGACCAATTTTTCATCAAGGTTAACATTTTGTTCTATTGTTCAGCTTGCACCAAGCTCATAGTTAGCTTTACTTACTAGAATTGGGGCTAACCATTTTTCAAGACGGTCATACACAGATTTTTGGATACTTACAAGCAAGGTTGAAAATTTTCGAGAGGCAGGCAAAATGCTTTCAGGGGCAATGTGTTTTCTGCCCGCCCCCCATTTGGCTACTGACCCGCTTTTTAACAATAAATTTGATGTCAACTTATTTTCTTAGTCCATATATATCATAGCATTCTCACTTCTGCAGGTCAATGTGACGCAAGGGGACTATACTACCTGGGTAGAGATGATTTGTCACCCTAAAATTTCTGGAGAGACGACCGTAATAAAAGGTCATTTCAGCTAAAGCTTTAGCGTAATCTTTTGCATTAACAATGGTCAAAAATCTCACCCGGTTTAGGATTAATACTATGATCGCTCGCAGACAGCTGCTACATAAAAGTTATGTAAAGAACAAGGGCGGAACAATATTATAAGCATATCCTAAGCCTAAGCCTAACCTTAAGCCTAAGCCTAAGCGTAAGAAGCAGCATAATCCTAAGCCTAAGCCTAAACTTAAGCCTAAGCCTAAGCGTAAGAAGCAGCATAATCCTAAGCCTAAGCCTAAACTTAAGCCTAAGCCTAAGCGTAAGAAGCAGCATAATCCTAAGCCTAAGCCTAAGCTAAGCAAAAAATGTCTAAAGCTTAAGCTTAGTTTATTGAGTCCCACGGAAAAACGTTCCGCCCCTGATCTTTCGATGGGCCCCTTTCCGAAACGAAAAAATCTTGGCTATATCTTTTTCGTCTAGACCTTAAACCGTACACAATTAAATGTCTGAATTTGAGAACTGATTATAAGGACGACAGGTTTGTTTTAATTGCGTCTCCATAGCTACTGATTTTTACTGATGCTGCACGAAAGATGCGAGCACTTTTCGTGATTTAAAGGTTGATTTAAAATTTTGTCGCTTTCTTTAGAGTTTAAGATAAAGCTCAGTGCCGGAACAAACAGGGGTGGTGTGGGCTCACCGCAAACTCCACCGTCGGGGGCCTCCAAACTCACGAGCGAACCGTGCAAGAAGCCAGACGCATTTTAAAACTTTGGCGGTTTTTGACTTAACCGGATAGAGTGGGTGCCAATTTACGGGGGAGGGCCCCCCAAATGGGGATTATGAGGGGTGGCTGCCCTGGTCTTGATAAAGTATAAGGTTTATTGTGTTTGACATTAAAAAATATTGATGGTTTACTAAGAACTGGCCGGATTTTGGGGTCTCAATCGAGGTTGTACCCTGCCGAATCTCACTATGCCGCAATAGCTGTTGCTATGATATGGTATATATGGGATTAAACGTGGGATATATCGGGTATACATCAAGAATATTATGTTGTACCTGCAGCCTTGAGGAACACAGCTGTGGTTCAACAGCAAACTTTTATCATTTAGAATTTAGCTTACAGTAACGTTTATTTGATGTTTATTAAATTAAATACTCTAAACTAAGCTTACCGCAGATCCAAACTTCGGGCAGTGCCGTAATTGTGAGGGTACCCTGTGTCTCAAGCCGTATTCCCAGTATGTTTTTTTTCGAAATTACGTTTGTCTACAGGGAGCAAAAAGGCCTGTACTCACACTGAGGACACAATGTTCTCAGTGTTCTCTATTGAGAAATGAACTACTGTACAAAATGAGGGTCGTAGCAGTGTATATAAGCGTATTCTTTCGCATAAAGCCTTAGCAAAAAATGGTGAAGAGATTAAGCTTAAAGCTCTGCCGAAAACAGCACGCTTGTCAGCTATACATGAGCTGAGAAGTTTAAGCTTCGCATTTAACTGTTAACAAATCAACAACATGTCCCATCTAAGCTTATTGTGGCTGTCCTAGCATGTAGAGCTGGCCACAGGCGTATCATAAACGTTTGACGCCCAAGCACAAGAAGAATATCAAAAATCAAAATTTGTAAAATTTATAATAAATTTTCAATTATTTTTAAATTAGTTGTACCCTTTTTTATTATTATTATTTTTAATTATTATTATTATTATAATTATTATTATTAATTTACGTGCGTAAATTTTTCACTATGACGCGTTTAAAGTTATGGTACAATTATTATCAGTGCTCAAAAATGAGCTATTTTCGCAGTTGTTTCATAAAACAATAATTTTAAAGGCAAGTTTAAATTATGTAAAAGCTAAATGCAAGTTTTAACTTAAAACCCTTTTTTGTAGTATATCATTTCGCTACATAAGGTCGCAATATAGCATATGCTTCATGTAAAAATTACGGGCGGAATGTTTTCCCATAGGACTGGAATAGAGTAAGCTAAAAGTTTAGACTATATTTTGTTTACGCTTAGGCTTACGCTTAGGTATAAGATCATACTTACGCTTAGGCTTCGGATTAGGCTAAGGAATATGCTTATACTACTGTTCCGCGCCTTGCGGTGCCGTCCAGTACCATCACCAGCATTAATATAGCTTTATGACAAATGGCTATTGGCTGGGTTTCTGAAACTCTACTTAAGTACGCCATAGCACTTAAATACGTGGCAAATGTAACTACTTAACCATTTTGTTGTTCTTAAAAGCGTACGTAAGATAAGTAAATACTTAAGTCGTTGACTAAATTTGACGAATTACATAATATCCGTTCAAACATACTAATCTTGATGTAATTAAAATTGTAGTGTCATTGTGCGTACTTAATATAAAGCAAACCTATTTTTCCTGTTACGGCAATGGCTGACTTTTGGAGTTTATTTGGTTTTGCTCGATAATTTAATAGGTCATCCACTTTTAGTTGCGCACAGTATGTGGAAAATGGCGATGTCTTTTCCCAATACTGTTTTGGAAACCGAGGGCAAAAAGAAATTGAATTTCTAAAACGCTGGCAAGTGGAAAATTGAAACATTTTATATACAGCAGTGGGAAATTGAAATTTTGTTTTTTCAAAAACGAAATTTCAATTTCCCACTGTCAAGTAAGTAGTTAAGTATAACTTAAGTAAACGCTTAAGTAAGATTTCTGAAACCCAGCCATTGTTAATAGCTACGTCTATATATTGCAGCTGCAAAAACAAAATTAATTATTAATATAACCATCAGATCTTGAGCAAAATTGCAGAATTAAATTTATGTAATTTTTTGGCAGATTTTTACAAAGAAAATAGTCAGTTTTATGCGAATTTCAAGTCCAAATTCCAGTGTAAACTTATTAATAATTGAGATCGACGTGTAATTGACTTACAGTATTTTTTCAATTTTAGCACAAAACCTGTTTAATTATAATCAGGGCCCGTATTCTCAAATGTGTGTAGCACATATCACCAGTTGGTGATAATAGGTCTTGTAGCTTTTGAACTAGCGAACGCTGAAGCTCACAATTCAGCACATTCTTCGTGTATGATTTGCACTATTTCTGTACCAATTTTGAGTTAAACAACTGCAATAGTTAGTGAGTTTGAAAACCAATTACTAACTAGTGATAGTTGCTCTATGCATTTGAGAATATGTGCGCAGTTGGTAAACTAGCAGGTCCGCAGCCGTACGGAGGCCAGGGCTGCTCAACCGGTCCACAAATATTTGGACCCACTAGAGATGATGGTGCTTTCGATATACGGTTTTGTAAAATTAACAACAACAAGCCCCTCGTAAATTAGTTTTGACCCAACCCTTGCATGTTGATCTATGGGCGTGTCGCCTAGGAGAAGCTATTAAGCCAATTTGTATTACAGTCATTGCGCAGAAGCAAACAAATAACCACTATTCAGATATTAAAAATTATCGCACAATATTATATGGCTTTCAATTAATAAAAAATGAAATTTATATTTTGATCGGATTATTAAACTGGCTTGGTTTGGTGCCAGGCCGTGCTGGCATACCGGCAGTAGGCGTTTGCTTTCCGGACGCGTAGCCAGCGAGGGGCCAGGTGAGAGGCGCTAAGGTCTCTTTGAAACCATTTTTGTTTGCCCGCCAGTAAATTTTCAACCTTGCTTGTAAGTCGTCGAAAAACTTTGTATGCACCTCCTGAAAATTTTTTTAGCCCTGACTTTCAAGGTGGGCTGGCTACGAGCCAGTTACTGCCGATACTATGGGTAAACTTAGTTGGTGGATGTACTGCCATAATGAATCGTTTGTAACCATTTGTCAATACCCAGTTGACAAAAGCCAGGATATTAAGCATCCTTTTTGAAACCAAACCCATCCATTTGCCGCATTTCTTTTGTAAGCATACGTTCAATAATAGGAAATCAAATAACGACAGCGTACAAGTAGATTTTGAAACACATAAATTGAACTGTAGTATTAATGTTATAAAGTTTTCTTAAAATTTATTTTATCTGATTTATGTGTTAAGTTTGGAATTTTTTCCAAATCCTAATACAATTTTAAAATTGACTATACATAGACGCCGTATTTTAAACTGCATGAAGCCAATATCACCAGTTAGTAATAGCTTTTCAAATTTAGTGAACCGCTCCCGCTTTGGATCTTAACCCCTTCTCACATTGAGTTGCCTATAGGCAACTAAGCGCAGTGTATATACGTTATATAATATATATCGCACCGTGTTTAACAATTGCAACACGTGTACATAGTACTAAATCACCACAAGACGTGAGAGCCCCCTCGGGCTCGAGCGTCAAGCTCCTATAGCTGAGTGGTGATGGAATACGCCTCCCACTCCAGTCACTGGAGTTCGAATTCTAGCACAGGCCTTTACTAGAAACTCCATTGCAGGACGGGCATACAAAGATTTTCGATGACTTTAGGTTGAAAACTTTCTAAGGGGCTAGAGAAATGTTTCCATAGAGTAGGCCGATCCCCCCCGGCCCCCTATGCCACGGGCCCGCTCTGCTCTTGCGAGTACGACAAATCAAACGGAAAAATTTGCTAATTTCGTAGCTCACATTTCGCTGGATTTAAATTTGCAACAAGACGTTAGAATATCTACTAATGCGCGCTATATATCTTGATTGTGAAATTCTGCTCTTAGACCGTCACAGCTTGTCATTAGACGAACGCAAGGCTTTGATTTTAAGCTACAATTTTTTCGAATTCGTTTTGATTTTAAGCTACAATTTTTTTGAATGCTTTTAACGTAAGACAATTTAATAAAGTATGACATTTGCAGACAAGCATATGACATACTACGTCTGGCTAGAATTAAACCTCAGACCGTGAAAGCTCAGCTTTTTATAAGCATAGTTGTATTTTCAAATCTTTATATAATACCAATAGTCCAACCAGTATTAAGAATTTGCTCAAACAAGCAAGCTGTCAGGCGGGTCCACGGCCAAAGGGGGGAGCAGGAGAACTGACAGCTCCCCTCTAAAAAATTGCCCCTCAGAAAATTTTTTAACCTTGCTTGTATGTGAACGAAAACTCTTGTATGGCCCTCCTGCAACGTTTTTAGACTCCTTGAGCTGGCTACAGGAGAGTCGTCAGAGCTGCTGTCGCGAACATTTACGCAAAAACAGTCGGAGATTTTCGGTGCATGAATATATTGAAATTTTCACTCTCGATATTCATTAATTTTAAGCTATGGGATATAACAGAATGGGGTAATAAATGCTAGACACCGTTGAGAATATGGGCAAAGGTCTCTATTTTTATCCTGTGTGCTCCTGTGTGATGGAATATATATGTATATATATATATATATATATATATATATATATATATATATATTTGTGTGTTTATATATATATATATATATATATATATATATATATATATATATATATATATATATATATGCAATGATGCATTCTAGACCAGAATTAAATATAAAATTTGAAGTTGAAATATACTTTTAAAACGTTTTGATTGAAAGGACGTAATTCTTCGGTGGAATAATAAAAAAACAAATGAAATTGTCTATAAAATGATTTGAAAAGATATATAAAAACCAGCTCAGTTAATAAATTTGTGTTTCTTTATCAATTGTTAATCGAATTGAAATTTATGAACGACTCAAGTTAATTCCGCTGCATTTGATCCAATAATTGCCAACGAGTTTAAAATTCCTAACAATTTCGGCATCCTCCACATTTGGCGCCCAACGTGGCGCTCGAACCCACGACCCTGGGATTAAGAGTCCCATGCTCTACCGACTGAGATCGGATATTGTCCTGAAATCCACACAACGCATCTTTCCAGACCCAAAACATTATATGCATAATTTGGGTATGGCCATGGCAGACATACAGTCCAAAGCACGCGTAAACATTGAACGCGCTCAATTACAACAAAAATTGCAATATGATAAACGCACAACCCTACCAAATTTTAATGTTGGGGATACAGTCCTGCATGTGTGTGTGTTTAAATATATTATATATTCATATAAATATATAATATATAAATATAATATATAAATATATAATATGTATAATATATTATATATATTTATATATCAGTTGATTATTTATTGTTCAAACCAGTCTAACTTTTAGAAAACCCGAACTGGCTTGGAACCGGGGTTCTAAACCTAATGAATATGTGGCATATTTGCAGTCGGAATTTCATTTCGGCATACAGATAACCACGTTTAAAAGCGTTTTGCAAGCGAGCAAAGCAAGCAAGAAAATTTTTTTGATACCTACATGCTATTCTACAGCCTATAAAAGTGTCTTTTTTCAAGTCTTTCTAGAACTTTACGGTGGGAATATACGCACATATCCAGAGCTCCTGAATACGCCCCTGAACGTTTCAATTACAAGAAAAAAAGTTGAATTTTACCAAAAATACAATAAGGTTTTTAATCAGCTTAATTTGTTTGTATAACATCAATTTTTGCGTTACAGCAACGTCTTCCCATGTACAGAACACGGTCGGAACAGTGGTATAAGCATATTCCTAAGCCTAAGCCTAAGCTTAAACCTAAGCGTAAGCCTAACATTAAACCAAAACCTAAGTGTAAGGATGAGCTTATGCCTTAGCCTAAGCCTAAGCAAAAAAGTTAGTCTAAACCTTAACCTGACACTATTACAGCCCGGCAGGAAAACGTTCCGGCCATATTCTATACATGGGCCGAAACGTCAATACACACAATACTTTATGATATTCCGATTTACAATGGAATATTTTTACTTTCCCTACACCAGTTGAATAGTTGTTTCCGAAAAGGAACGAAACGACATCATTAAAAATTTTCCATTATTTTGTACCAAAGTTATATTAGCATCTACTGACTTGTTTGACTCTTATAGGCAAACTTAAAACCTACATTACATTTTAGCACGGCAAATGATCATATGAACAACTTGGTCCGATGTATAGAACAGGGCCGGATCGTTTTTTCGGCGGGGCTGTAATAGAGTCTGCTTAAAGCTTTAGACTAACTTTTTTTGCTTAGGCTTATGCTTAGGAATAGGCTCATCGTTACGCTTAGGCGTAGACTTAGCCTTAGGCATAGGAATATGCTTATACTACTGTTCCGGCCCTGTTCTATACATTCGCCCTTTGAACTATAACTTGGTGCCAGAATTAGCAGGGTAACTAAATCTCAAGTCCTATGGATACGCGAACTAACCGGCACATCCTATCACTAGAAGTTTCCCAATCACGCTTTTGGTCGAGAACAACACATCACATTGTGGGTTCAACACAACCAGGATCCCTCCCCGGCTCACAGTGGTGGTCACTACGTTGCGCAGCATCGCGTTGCCTGGCAATTTTCATTTGCGTCCGACGCCACTGCATTCGTCTGCGCCCGTTTGAAAAAATCTATTTAGCGAGGTAGAGAGTCATTTGAGAGAATGCTACCACGCTGTACCCAGCATTTATTCGTTGGCCAGATTTATATTTCGCTGCCAAAATGTAAATCAATGCATTTACGTCAAAAAAATAATAAACCCTCGGCCCATATTACTTTTAAGGGCGTCCAGTTTCCGGTGGGTCTATAAAAGAGTAGGTTTAGATTTTAGAGTGCATTTTTGGCTTAGGCTTACGCTTAGGCTTAGGCTTAGGAACACTCTTTTACAACGCGTAGGTTTAGGGTTTGGCTTAGGAATACGCTGAATCTACTGTTGCGCCCCGAAAAGTAACATTGGCCAAACCGTGTATAAAACGCAGGTTTCGTTTTATACTCTATTTTTAAAAAGCCTAATTAAATTTCGTTACCATGTAGTACCATTTAGTGGTGCTGGTTAAATAGGTTAAATAGCACGCCAGTCTACAGAACAGGGGCGGAATAGTAGTATAAGCATATTCTTAAGTATAATATTAAGCCTCGACATAATGAGCTTTATGCCTAAGCCTAAGCCGTTGCAAAAAATAAATTTGTCTAAAACCTACTCTATTGCAGAACCACAGAAAAACGTTCCGCCACTGATATTTATATATAGCGCAAATGGCGTGTGTAGAATGTTTTCGATAAGGCCCGTAGCCAGAAGCATGTGTTTAAGCCTACGAGTCACACTTAACAATATTTTCACACCGTGTGAAAATTTTAGAATAGATTTTAATTTACAATGCGTAAGTTAATAAACACACGGAGGATTATGATTTGAAAGAAAAATTTATGAACACGTAGGCTTTTTAAACCAAAAACATTTTCAAATAAAGCAGGGGCGGTTGATCTAAGATTTCAACCGGTCAGAAACTAATTTTTGTGCTTTGAAATTTTACAACTTTTTATCGGGGTTTTTTAGCAAATGTTTACGTAAACGTAAAATTACTTATTGCTTAAAATCAGCTAATTTTGTAAGCTCATATTACCGTTGTTAGTTGCGCGTAGTTGTTGTAATCATTCAGGCAGACAACACAATTTTATGATACCGGGATGAAAAATATTTATTTCAAAATTTTCAGCACGACAAACCTTGTGGTGTTATTCCTATACTCTCTCAAATATAAACTTAACCCTTTCTCACATGAATATTTTCTATTTCCCCTGAGACCTACTTTTATGCTACGATTCGAACTCCAGTGACTGGAGTGGGAGGCGTATACCATCAGCACTCAGCTATAGGAGCTTGACTCTCGAGCCCGAGGGGGCTCTCACGTCTTGTGGTGCTTTAGTACTATGCATACGAGTTGCAATTGTTAAACACGGTGCGATATATACCATTTAACGTATATACACTGCGCAAGTGAGTAGTGGTTATAGATAGTAAACTGAAAAATTTACGCTTAACGCTTTCTCACATGTATATTTTCTATTTCCCCTGAGACCTACTTTTATGATTAGTTTTAGTAAAACTTAAATGGTTGGACAGACTAAATAAACTAGAATTTTAAGTTTAACTTAAACTAACATATTTTTAAGTTTAGGGCGCCTTTATGCTAAACCTATTTTTAGTTTAATGTAAAAGTGCAGCCCAGAAACTAGGTGTGTTTAAGAGTTCATTAAGTTTTAGTGTAAACTAAAATATACAAGATTTTACATGAGACTAAGCGGAAACCTACCTGTTAGTTTAGTTAATCTAGAATGTTAGTTTAATACTGCTGGATTACCTTAATATTAAATCAAGTTAGTTTAAGCTTTTAGAGAGTATCCGTTCACACTCCGTGTCCTGTTCCTGTACACGAAAATAAATACTGCATTGACCCGAATAAGAGGGGTGGCTAATATTTATTTTGTCTCTTCAAAATGTGCCTTGTTTATTCCGTAACAGACTGTTACTTATTTCTAATTCACAATAAGTGGCATTTTTATTACTCCACCTCTTATTTGACGTCACTATTCGGCAACTGATTGTCAAGTGAGGTTTTATTTTCTGATAATATTCGGTTTTTTTATAATAAAAATATATATTTTTTATATTTGTTTACCTAAATTTATGAAAAATACATACATTGAGTCATTAAAATTAAAAAATCAATAATAAACAACGCTAAAAGTCTAGACTAAAAAGACAAAATCATCACTGTCTAAAACGTTTTTGTCAGACGATTTGTGTAATTAGTTGCCAGCTCATGTTCTTTTTCTCACGCTACTTTATTCAAGTTATCGTTTTATTATCAATTTTGCACCGGTTGATCCATGGCGGCATCCAAAAAATTCTCACAACCAAGGCCGTAGCCAGGTTGGGCTAAGACTTCGAAACCGACGCATTGGACATTTTCTGCTTAGGATCTTTGAGATTGATACTTTCTCAGTTTGCAACACAAGAACGTCCAACGCAATCCCTCTCTTTCTAGAATCCTTTATGCTCATCCGTGCCCATAATTGGAATCATAGTGAAAATTTTGTATAAGAGTTTAACCGGAATTCCTGTTCCGGCAGGAATTCTTTCAAAAACGATTCAATTCTTGTTCCGGTACCTGTTCCTGTCTTCAAAGATGGAGGAACCAAGAATTTTTACGGTTCTGTGGCAAATTATTATGCAGGAACCAGAATTGTTACGGTTTTGTACGAATTCTCCAGCATTTGGACTTATTTTTACGTTTCAGAAACACTGTAAATTCTAGTGAGTTTGATTTTAACTCAGAATGAGTTGAATCCGCTCAGAAGTCTGACTCTGAATTAGGTCATTGAGAACTCAAATTTTGGCATTGATTGCAATAATTGTCAGTTAAGTAAATCAATTCACGCGGATTTAAATCGGCTCAGAGCGACTTTTGATTTTGTCTGTTATTAATTCAGAAATAACAAAAAATGACTAATACGTTCTCTGAATTGAATAATCAGATAATCGGAATTTACAGAGAAGGCTAACTTTTTTACTAAGCCTTTGCCTAAACATGGCTCTTTGATTGGATACTAAAGTCACATTCATGATTTTAGATGTGAATAAAGGTGCTAAACCAATGAATAAGTCTCCTTGTTATGGACTTCATGATGCCTTCTAGTTCTCAGTTGGAAAAATTATTACTTGACCCGTCTGTACTATTTCGTTCCCTGTCTATGAAAAATACTTTATTACGGCACATGACTTACCAAGAATATATGCTTATACTACTGTTCCAGCCCTGTTCTATACATTTGATGAAAAAAGCTCATTATGTATGCATCAAATATCAATTAAAATAAGTGATGAATAGCCTTAATAGTTTTTGGGGTAAACTTCATATAATTGTGGCGAGGGTGGCTAGACGTTGATTTGATGTCAATATACGAACATAGCGATGCTTTGAACGTAAGCACGCCTGTAGGTAGCTTGCCTTGGTAGGGCTGGGCTGGAAAATTTTTAGGATGTGCATATAGGTTTTGCGATGATTTACAAGCAAGTTTGAAACTTTTTTGAGGAAGCCAACATTCTTCCCACGGCCGCAGCAGCCACCCCCCCCCCTTTTTGAGGGCCCCACCTCTAAAGGGGCTCCCACCCTAACAGATTAAAACAAAAACCGCAGATGTTGCAAAATGCGTCTTGCTTCTCGCTCGCCAGTTTGGGACCCCCCCACCCTAGAGTTTGGGGAAGCCCCCACCCCTGTCGGCTCCGGCACTGCATTCATTCAGAGGGGTTGACCCCTCAAAATTTTTAGGATGGGCATATAGGTTTTGCGATGATTTACAAGCAAGTTTGAAACTTTTTTGAGGAAGCCAACATTCTTCCCACGGCCGCAGCAGCCACCCCCCCCCTTTTTGAGGGCCCCACCTCTAAAGGGGCTCCCACCCTAACAGATTAAAACAAAAACCGCAGATGTTGCAAAATGCGTCTTGCTTCTCGCTCGCCAGTTTGGGACCCCCATCCTAGAGTTTGGGGAAGCCCCCACCCCTGTCGGCTCCGGCACTGCATTCATTCAGAGGGGTTGACCCCTCCCTTGCTGCTATGGGCTCCAACAAAAGGACATGTTTTGTGTGCTAGTTTACTAGAAAGTTAGTTTAATGCTGCTGGATAAGCTTAAGCTTAAATCGAGTTAATTTAAGCGTTTACAGAGTACCTATATCCTGTTCAAATTACAGTTCCATACGTTTTAAATAAAAAATATTGAAATTATATTGTTTACGCCTAAAGCCTGAATAACTATGACGTCCAGAAGGTGAAGTTAAACTTTAAGTCTAAGCTAATGTGTCATTTTCATAAATGGGAAAACCCGATCCAAAACAATAAGAAAATAATTATTTTGTGTTTATTTTGCGAAGTTTCAAATTTGCTTATTTTCAAAATTCTTAGTTTATAGCAAGACGAAAGTGTTGACCTTTCATTGGAATCTCAAAATCTGGGTTGTTGTTGCTAAACCATAACGTTTTTTCCCCTGCGGTCAGCTTCAGCCAATCATAATTAATTAACTTGATGCGGTTGTTTGCTGATATCTGACACAAAATTTTATAAGCGGATGAAAAGATTTTTTGAACAGCATAATCAGGCAGCTTGTTTGACAACTTATACAATTGTTTTTTTTTTGGTTTCTTCAGAACTTTCTAGAACGCATTCATTCAATACCGCAAAAGAAATTAGTCTATGTCAAATTTGATAGTTGACCGTATAAGATGTGCTCCGGTCCAGTGAGAGTACGCAACTTGTATACTAAACATCAAATCAGCTAAAATTGTGAGCCCCATTTTTAGGGAACTTAGTTTTTATGGCGGACTGCAATTAAGCTTAGGCTTTAGACTAATTTTTTATTTAGGTTTAGTTCAAGATTTATCATTTACGCTACGGTTTAAGCTTATGTTTTAAAATATGCTTTGGTCAAGGGCATAGTCAGTATGGCAGTTTTTAGGGTTCAAAACCTGCCTTTTGAGGTTTTTGTACAGGGCGTGGTTAAATAGTTGCATGGTACAATTTTGTTCCCTTGCCAAGGCTGTTCGTCTACGGCTAGACTTGTAATTTTATTTTGATCAAATAATTATCATAAGACGTTTTTATACAACCTTAATTATTTATTAATATACTACAAAAACTTGACTAATTTGCATATTTTACAAGGTCCAAATTTGAAATAGATTAAGGCTAGCGTACGGAGCACGTGCCCAAAACGCAACAGTACCTAACACGGTAAAATTTGCACTAAAAATCAGCCTTAATATTTTGTTTTGATATAGACCGTCCACCGGTAACCATTTTGAAATTAATTACAGTAACCAAGCATTCGGTCCTCGCGAATTTTGCCCGGTTTAGGCCGGCTGGCCAATCCTACCCTGGCGCTATATGTTGGCTGTCTGTAAAAAATTAGCGTTTTTTAAGGAAATATAATATACATATTAATCCTGAACAGATCTTTTATAAAAATCAAATCCGGCAGAAAAGTGTACATATGTTATAGGACAGTCTGATATTTTGGCGAATTACTTTAAACGACCTAAGCCAATTAGCTCGTCTATGGAACTGCAATTTGGCTTAATCTGGATTGCAATTAAAAACTGATTGTCCAATAACGCGTAACTTCCGCCATCAGCCAATTAGCATTGGTTCTACTTTACTTATACTTAAATAGATCTCAAAATTGATATAATCTGTAAAGTGTAAATTGCTATTTGGCTTAAACGCCACTTAGTAAACGGGAGCCTTTTCGGTTACCCACCCCAGCCACCGTTTGCGCAAAAATGTTCGGATTTCGAAAATTTTTGCCTATTTGAGCATCTCATGACGAGCCTTGATCATTTCACAGCCAAATTCGACTTTTTGAAAAATTTGAATGTCCCCACCCCACTTGGGAACCAAACAATGTTTTTGTCAAAACGTTAGACAAATTAAATACCCTTCGACGCAACTTGCGGAGCTGAGTTAATAAATTGGTATAAATTTTTTGCAATCAGATGTCTTGTTAGCGAGTTAATGTCTAATAATTGTCGCGCTGCAAACGATTTGGACAGCGCTAAATCAGTTACATGGCCATAACTCGTTAGCCAAACGTCTGATTGCGGAAAATTTAACACCATTCAACTCAGCGTCGCCAGCTGCGTCGAATGTGGTGTTTAATTTGTGTAACTTTTTGACAAAATCTTTTTGGGTTCCACGTGGGAGTGACCTTGGAACATTAAAAATTAACTTTTCAAAAATTCTAATTTGGGAGTGAAATGATCAGGGCAGGTCATGAGAAGCTCAAATATGCAAAAAATTTTCAAAATCCCACCATTTTTGAGCAAACGCCGGCTGGGCGGTGGAATAACCGAAAAGCCCCGTAAACGGTACGAATAGCAGATTGGCCAATGACATATATATGTGATGTTCGCTTCACATTAAAGGAAAAGTACTAAAAACCATAAAATAGTATTTCGATGGTATTTATTTATCGGCAACAAACAAACTTTATCGTTTTATTAATATAATTTCCCATTTTGATGCATAATTCCGAAAGTTGTTCTATGAAACAAACTGTTTAAAATATTTCATGATACACTTAAATATTCGCTAAAATTCATGTTTTTTCAAAAATATTTGGTATGTATTTTGTTCGCGTTTTTACCATTAAAACGCAATGTTACAGTTAGAATTTTTTTGGTATAAACTTTTTATATAATAATTTTCAATAATATTCTACGTTTATATGCCAACAGCAGCAGGGGCTTAGCCAAGAGTTGACTTCGAGAAACCATTACCTCATTTGAAAAATTTGACCTCCAGAGTAAAATGGCAGCGTCGAAGCAGGCTAGGGTGTGCCCCTCCTCAACTTTCAGGGGTTGGGATCCCTTGTGATGATCAACACTTTTAGCATTTTTTTTCGCATAAAATCTTGTTGGTACTGCTGTTTCAGTTGAGACCCCCAAAATCGGCGTATGGGGGTGCCTGCTTCGGCCCAGCCGGATGATTATATACTGAAACCTTTTAGACCTACTTCATTTGTTTCTAGAAATTTTGGGATAGGATATATCTTTTCTATGAGTCCCCATGTGTGAGCCAATTAAGCAACGGATACTGTATATATTGTCCACCCAGACGATGGTGCATTTTGTTTTGACATTTTATCCACTTTTAAAACTTTTCTAGCCAATATATCCATCCTCCACAATAAAATGTGTACAGGGCGTGGAAAATGAAAAGTCAATTCCAGAACTAAACATTTTCAATTTGGTGTGTGTATCTGCTGTACGTTTTTGAGCCATTTAGCAATAAAACACATGGCCCATGTTACTTTAAGGGGCGTCCAGGTTTCTGGTGGGTCCATAAAAGAGTTGGTTTAGATTCTAGATTACATTTTTTTGCTTAGGCTTAGGCTTAGGCTTAGGCTTAGGCTTAGGCTTAGGCTTAGACTTAGGAATGCATTTTTACAACGCTTAGGCCTAGGCTTAACCTAAGGAATACGCTTAATCTACTGTTACGCCCGTTAAAGTAGCATTGACCACATTATGAGCTTCAGATGACCAGTTTGCGCTTGGAAATTACTCAGTACAACAGGATTGTCGCTGGCTAAGTTACATTTGACCTAATGTTGAACGTGTACGCCGCTGTTTGGGATTTTCTATCACCGTAGTGACCTGAATAATTTGGGATAGAAATAAGAGCCGGGGGTATTTCTGAGTTTTTATCAGTAGGAGTCATATATATATTTTTAATCAGATTTCGTAACCCGCGTTGCCTGATTTAGCGCGCTGCCAGAGGTGTGAGATGGCGCAAATCTGGTATTTGTCCATAACTCGCTAACCAGTAGTTGGAGTGAGAAGATTTTAAAACGGTTTGATTTAGCTTCGCAAACTGTGTCGAATGATATATAATTTGTTTAATTAAAATTCTTAGGCGACCTTCGGATCTTAAAAAATCGAATTTTGCCAAAAATTAAGTCAGAGAGTGTGAAATCATCAGGAGCGGTGGTGACCAGTTCAAATATGCGAAAAGTTTTGGAAATCCCATCAATTTTGAGCGAACGCTTCGTGGAAGGATAACGAAACCGACCACAAATAACAAAGCGCAGGTTGAAAAATAACAGTCCGTAACCTAAAAATATGGCAGGTTTCCTCTGGACACGCAAATTAAACATCAGTCACCTCCATCTTATTCGAATCATTGCAGTACACAGATAGGTTCCAGTCGCGGTTTCTGGTGGGTCCATAAAAGAGTAGGTTTAGATTCTAAATAACATTTTTTTGCTTAGGCTTGGCTTATTTGCAACGCTTGGGCTTAGGCTTGGAAATACGCTAATCTAATGTTACGCCCCTTAGATTCTAAAACATGTTTTTGGTTATTCTTAGGCTTATTTGCAACGCTTAGGCTTAGGCTTAGGCTTAAGAATACGCTAATCTAATGTTACGCCCCTAAAAGTAACATTACCTCTTCTTTCTCAAAAACTACTACTACTAACTGTTTTTCTTGTTCGGTCAATTTCTTTGCTCATATTTGTGTTTCAGACAGAAACTGACTATAGGGTAAGTAATTAATTATTAATGAAAGATCGCAGACATACAATTATCTGAAGGCATACTGGTGTTTCAAACAGTTCAGTACAAAGTTTATTAATAATCATTCGCAAAATGTTACCTACCATATGTTGCTAAACAAAAATATGTTGTTCTTTTTGCTGCTGTGCTTCAAATTAAATAATGTTTGCATGGAGTAAACGGATAGTACAAAATAACAGAAACGGAAACGAATAATGAAGTACAAAAGTTTCAACAACGTTTTATTTTTCTGCCATTACAATTGAGGCGTGCAAATATTCACTGGTATTTCAAAATTTTTAAACAACAAATGGCGTACACATAGAAATTTTGGCCAATGTTACTTTAAAGGCCGCCCCATTTTCCCGGGACAGAAATGTACCAGGAGTACCCGCCCCATTTTCCCGGGACAGCAGTGTACCAGGAGTACATTCCAAAAATATAATTGGGACAGCGGGACAGTTGAGACAGTGGGACAGATGGGACAGTTTGGACAGTTGGGACAGATGGGACAGTTGGGACTGTTGGGACAGATGGGACAGTTGGGACAGATGGGACAGTTGGGACAGATGGGACAGTTGGGACAGATGGGACAGTTGGGACAGATGGGACAGCGGGACAGATGGGACAGATGGGACAGTTGGGACAGATGGGACAGTTGGGAAAGTTGGGACAGCGGGACAGATGGGACAGTTGGGAGAGTTGGGACAGTGGGACAGATGGGACAGTTGCGACAGATGGGACAGTTGGGGCAGATGGGACAGTTGGGACATTTGGGACAGATGGGACAGTTGGGACAGATGGGACAGTTATGACAGATGGGACAGTTGGGACAGTTGGGACAGTTGGGACAACGGGACAGATGGGACAGTTGAAACGAGAACGGGCAACGATTTTTACCGGAAACGAAAACGGACACCGATTTTTGTCGGAAACGGATATCCGGTTACACCTTGAATATTTGTGCTGTAGGGTCTGACTTTATTTTACACCCGGACGTATATTTTTGATCTACTTGAAATGTGGACTTTGTTTATAGCAAAATAAATTCGTTCATAATCGTCTTTTTAAATCTTGCAAACTTTAAGCCATACTCACACGTGCCAGTTTTTGCAGCAAAAATATGCACGTGCAACTTGCACGTTCAAGCTTTAGTCACAAAGCAACTTTGAAGTTCTTGCAGCTGCAAATTATTCAATAGAATTCATGCTATTGAACTTAATTCTTAACTGTGAATGCAGTTGCAAGTCGCTTGAACTTTCTTGTACCCGCAGTTTGATTGGTCAATCGGAATGTTCCTTTGGAAATACTTGCAGCTGCAAGTATTTCGTGAAAGTGGCAGCTACGAGTTCTCGCTGCAAAAACTTGCACGTGTGAATGGGACTTAACATTAACGAGTGGACAACCGGTGAGCGCTCCTCATCAATTGGGTTTATTATACAAGTAAAAATAAAGTTAACACTGAAGCTAATACTATAACATGCCTCGTCCTGCTGTAATACAATTTCGCCAAAAACTAACACATAAGCTCAGGTTAGCCTAACCGTGAACCTATGCCTAAAACTCAACTTAAGCCTAAGAATAGGCAAAGTAATTTAACCCTAGTGTACGAAGAACTAAACCCATAATGAATTACATGGATACTCCGTCAGTTCAAATTATTTTCAGCAGGTTTTCGTCGAACTGAAACCAAAACTGTGCGATTTGATTTCAGTACACGATTAATAATATATAGAGTTTGCATTAAAAAAATTACGTATACAAGAAATTTTTGCTTAGTGCCCCTGGGCTAAAAGACGGAACGCAATTTAAAAACCAGCCAATTTCAACTAAAAAGTTTATTAATTTTAAAATTTCAAAATTTTTTTACATTTATTATTATTTAAAATAGTTTTGTGAAACAGTGTTGTTTAGTATCATCAAAGCGCATGTCAGTTGTGGCATTTGGTACAAAGATCATTGGTGCGGGAAATGTAAAGCACGGGGAACTCATGCTGATATATTTAATGTTAACCTGCTACTCCGATCAGAAATTTTTGGATCCGCCGCTGATAATACTGCTGAATAAAAGCCATTAGATTTATAAAGTTAGAAAGTATCGTTGTAGATTTCTAGTACAGATGAGATTAGCGGAAATATTTGCTTTGGTTTCATGTAAAATTTGCCCGTTTGTTTTTACCGAGTAACAACTGTCACCTGGTGTCTCACCCTTATTCTTGTTTCGGTCGGCACTTTAGAACAAACTCGCTTCGATACAGGAAGGCAGAACATTTACGGTCTTGTGGCAAATTGTTTATTATCAATTAAACACTGACAACTTTGCATTTGAATAAATTTTCATTACAAAATCAAATGTCTTTGTAGCTATTTTAATTTCGCTTGGCGATAAAATCGCCCAAAATACGTTTAATAATCGTTTTCCGTAATTCTATGAATAGTAAAACAGTCATTTGATCATGAAAAGTATTTCAAATTCACGTTCCTGTTCCTGTTCCGACAAAAAATCTCAATTACTTCTGTTCGTATCCCAGTTTTTCTAAAAACACTGTTGATGTTTTGGAACGCTGCATTGTAAATTCCAATGAGTTGAGATGTGAGTTGATTTATTGACTCAGAATGAATCGAATCAACTCAAAATTCTGACTTCTGATAGTCCTAACTCAGACTGAGTGATACAACTCATTCTACGTTCAAATCAAATCACTGAAATTTACAGTGTGTCTGGCGGTTTGAATTTCACTTTTTTTCACAGATTGTTTGTCCTTAGTCTGACTGTAGGTTTATGACCACGGTTCATTAATGCGAAAACCATATTTCGATCAAAGTGGTCGGTTTGGGCAGTTGGCATCCAGACCGGTTCCACGGATGACTCCGTTACTCCTGTCACAGGAATAATTTTTGAACCCCCGAGAGAAATTTTAGCCCGCTTGTAAGTTGTGTGAAATCTTGCACATGGCGTTTCTAATATTGTTTTGGTCTAACCTCTCACGTTTTGCTGGTTTCGAGCTGTTAAGGTTAAGCTTTGGCATATCTTTTGATTATTGTCTTCTTAGATTAAAACTGTCAAATTTTGTACCAGATCTGTTGTGTACAAGTGTTGTATGCTGGTTTTTTAGGAGTTATTCATTTGAGCAGGTTATTATAAATTTTCCTATCGTTTAATGATGTTTTGTAAAAATAATATATTATACTTATTCTTTAAAAACTTAAACGTAAATTATAGCTTAACTAAACATGAATATCAGTTTAAGTAAAACTTAAATGGCTGGACGCACTAAACTAAACTAGAGATTTAAGTTTTACTTAAACTAATGTGTTTTTAAGTTTAACACGAGTTTGAGTAAACTTATTTTTTGATTAAATAACAAGCGCAGCCGTGTATCTAAGAGCTCAATAAGTTTACTTTAAACTGAAAATATGTAAGCTTTTACAGACCAAATAATTTGAGTTCGAAACTTTAAAGCATACTTAAATTTTGAAAGTACATTCCTTAGTATAACCTTGTCACAAGACAAACAAACGTTTAATTCAACGGATTAGACGGTGACGGATGACGCCGGACATTTACAGGATAGCCATACACTTCAACTGCATGCATTTTTACTATAATTAACGATATGCAATATGGCACATCGCTCTGCAACAGAAAAAATAAGGCAAACTTGGTTTCAACACGAAACACCTGACTTAACCCGATGGCTCCTGAATAAACATTTACTTCACCATTTTGCCACCGTTTCAACTAAAAACTATAAGGGTTGCGCTATACTTGTTGTGCGGTGCTGTCCGTCACCGTCCGTCACCGCTATGGCGTCATCCGTCACCCACACGGCGTCGTCCGTCACCGTTCGTCACTACACAGTATCGTACGTGAGTTATTTGCGTACGATACCACACGATGACGAACGGCGCTGGACGGTGATGCACGGCGCCGGACGTCAACAAAAGTATAACGCAACCCTTACTATGACGAATAATGGCCAAATTGTTGCGTGCGAAATAATACACAATGTTCAGTGTTCACCAAATGTGACGCATGTGTACAGTACAAAATCTTCACGAAACGTCATGGCAACATTTGTTGACTCGAGCTTTAATCGGTCTTTAGTCATACTGAAAATATTCATGTGAGAAAGAGTTAATACAACTTTCGTTTAAAAAACAGCATATTTTGTAGCTGAAATTAGATCAAAATAAATTAACATATATTAATTTGAAATGCAGACAGTTTCTATGAAACGCCCATCAAAGAGAGCAAGTGTTTTGAAGCAACGTTGCATCGTTGATGAGTTCTATGTATTGCCAAAATGCATGCAATATTTGCCACTTTGCGTCCAAACGATTATGAACAGGAGTGCATAGTGCTTGCAGGGGTTATATCCTATGAAGTGCCTGGAACGTGTAGAATTTGTTAATTTTAGTCTAGCTTGGTAGGAGTCAAAAATATATTTATGCTTGCAACACTTTCTTATTAAACGTTATAGTTTTACACTTTCCGAAATAAAAGCCTAGCAGCAAAGTTAAGCAAAAACAAAAACTGGTTGAATTCATTGAATATAAGTAACCGTTGTAGCACAAGATTTGCATGTTTCATGTCGAAATATGAACGCTAACTGCAATCAGAATTCTGGTTAACGAGATGTTGACAAATAACTAATTTGACGCGCTGCTAGGCATAATCGTTAGCCAGACGTCTGAGAAACATTTAACGTTATGTGTCTCAACTCACCAAGCTGTGTCGCTTAATATCCAAAAGGCATGGTGGTTTTACAGCACGATATCAGCCGTGGTACAAGATGGTGTGAAAATGCCATAATTTTCATTTAACCCCTTCTCACATTGAGTTGCCTATAGGCAACTCAGCGTAGTGTATATACGGTAAATAATATAACGCACCGTGTTTAACAATTGCAACACGTATGCGTAGTACTAAATCACCACAACACGTGAGAGCGCCCTCGCCTCGAGCGTCATGCTCCTATAGCTGAGTGGTGATGGTATACGCCTCTCACTCCAGTCACTGGAGTTCGAATCCGTGCATAAAAGTAGGTCTCAGGTGAAATAGAAAATATTCATGCGAGAAAGGGTTAAATATGCTTTTTAGCTGTTTGCGTCAAGATTTGTTAAAAACAGACAACGATCGAACCGAACGATTTAAAATAAGTTCTTCGAAATTGAATCCAATCAAAAATAACCAAAGATTAATAATACGCGTAAATTCTAATACTAATTATTATTATTAGACAGTTATATGTAACGTTGGTTCTGTGGCCACTTGGTATGCAAATGTGGCATCATTACAAGCGGCGCCTGTATGCTTTAACCAAAATTGGCAACAAATTGATTTGCGCAAATTCTTGAAACTGCAGTTGACAAGTATAATTGGAAATCGAGTTTACACGTAGACGTCAATAAATTTTTCAATTTATTAGGATCATTTACTTAGAATTTGCGCTACATTTAGAACTGTTCATACTAAATTTATACACCCATTTATAATTCACCGTGTTCCATCTACGGAGCAACAAAATCAACCTCTGGTGCACTGCAAAAAATAGTAAGTTAAATTGACTCGCTCCGAAATAGTCTTTTCCGGACTACACAAACTGAGTCAAATTCGACTCCGCCAGAGTCAAATTCAACTAACCCGAGTCGCTCAGCGAGTCGAATTTGACTCATTTTGTGTAGTTCAGAAAACACTATTTAGGAGAGAGAGTCAAGTTGACTCACCATACTTTGGCAGTGTGCCGGATTCAGTAAAATATTTGCCGAAAGTAAACGAAAATTTTGCAATCGAAAATTGTCGTACGTTTTTGAAAGTTCCATCAGGCGGTTCAGTGATATTTTGTTTATTGTTTGCGTGTTTTAATTTTCAAATTTTGAATTTTGTCCAAAAAGATGCTCAAAATGTAAACTTTGACAACCATTTTGAAACTACTATGACAGAGTTAGCGATTAAAACGTTACTCATTTTATCAACCTAACCTTTACTTAACGTATATCCGGCTCCGGTTCTGTCTCCGGCAAATGTTTCAACTCCGGTTCTGTCTCTGGCAAATTTTTGTCCCACTCCGGTTCTGGCATTTTCTATATGTGCTCGCACTCTGCAGCCATTAAATTTCCAGTTACCCAGTACCATAAAGAGCCTGTCACGAAAATTTCACTTAAGTTCCGATAAGCCAAATAATTGTGCCTATTCTTTTACCTAAAGTTTTAAAAATTAATTATTTTTGTTAAATTATGTTATTAACCAAAGTATAAGCCTAAATGTAATGAGATATTTCGAAGCGTCTACTTTTTAATTGCGAATTCGCGAAAAATGAGACTCCTAAAATTAACATACTACAGTGACCCGAATAAGAGGGGGTAATATGAGGGGGTCCGCATTTCGAGTCAAAATCAATAGCAGTCCGTATCCGTAATAAGAGTCCCTAAATCCTAATTGGAGTCTATGAATGTCAATTATTCCTAATTGTAGCGCATAAATTACTTCAGGACCAAATAAAATTCAATTCAAAACGTTAAAGCATACTTAAGTTTTTAAAATACATTCCTAAGTATAATTTTGCATTATCGCTCAAACTTTTGACACAAGACAACTGATAGTTGCAATACCGAAAATATATCAGTAATGACGGGAGTCGGAGGGCGGGTTAAAAATAAATAACAGTCCGTAACCGATCAACAGGAGGGGTATACTCCAGAGAAGCCAAATAAATATCAGTTGCCGCCTTTTATTCGGCTAACTACAGCAGTCTAAAAATTTGAACAGGAAAAAATGAAATATTGAATCAAAATAAAAGCTGACTAGGATTACATTATTGTTGCATAACTTATGTTTTAGAATACAATAAAAACGCATATATAAATATTTAATGTCATTTTAATAGCCTAAATTTAAGAATACGCTTAATGACCGTAAACGATGTGAGTCCTAAACAACTGTCAGCTATTTTTAGCAAAATTTAAGCTTCTAAAAATCCATATATATTGATTTGAGTGATAAAGTACTAATGGCAAATGTATCCGGTTACTCGGAACTGAATGGACTGGATTTAATGCCGGATGCGGCAGAGGAATCCATTCCAGGTATAGACCGGCCATATCACAAACCTACTGCGCTTGCGCTATTCACCGTGTTCTATATTGTTGTGTTTAGTGTTGGAATCTTAGGCAACGCACTCACAATTGCTGTGATTGCAAGCCGACGTTACATGCAAACAACAACTAATTGCTATTTAGCGTCGCTTGCATTTAGCGATGTAATGTTTTTAGTGTTAGGGTTACCGATTGATTTGTACCATATGTACAGACCACATCCGGCAATAGGCGGAACTTGGTTTTGTATCGCGAGGGGGCTGTTGTCAGAGTGTGCTGCAAATGCAAGTATACTCACGATAGTGGCGTTTACGCTTGAACGCTGGGTAGCAATTTGTGAACCTAAATGTTGCGTAATTGGTCAAAACTTAACAGATCGCTGTTGTGGTTGGTTTGGCCTGCAGTGGGTTACTGGAGGTCCAGACATAGCGACCGCAGGTTCATCTCAAACCGGTGGGGAAACTCGTAAGATGTCCCGACATTTCACCGGGCTGGCGGCGCAATTGTCACGCCGTGGCGGTAAAGAATCAAACAACGGCTGTAACATCAAAGGATCGATATCAAAAGGCGCCGTTTTGGTCTCGAGCGTTGGTACTGTGCCACGTCCGCAACGGCCGGCAACAACTCAACGGAAACAACAACATCCAACTGTGCCGCGAACAACGTGTTGTATTGTTGCTATTTGGTCGATTGCGTTGATGACGTCATCGCCAATCGCAGCACAATTGGGAGCTGTCGAATTTCCAGTGAGTCTATTGTTAGGAGAACAGTCGCCATCGTTACATTCGGCAACAAATTCAACGAACAAGCGATCGGCATCTGACTTGGCTATACGAAACGCGTCCATTGGATCGACCAATCAAAATTTGTTCTTCATGGACTCGGTCACAAATCGTTTGACCAATCATGAGTCGTCATCGAAGTCAACCCATCAAAATGTGTCAAGTGTCGAACTGAACTCAATTCGATCGACCAATCAGAAAACAATAAAGGAAGCAGCCAACCAGAATTCGGCGAGCATATTTGAAAAGCATTCCGACGAATTGAACTCAACTCCACAAACTCAAAGTTTTCCGACGTTGGAACCGAATCCTGCAAAAGTGAAATCGAACGTGAAAATTTTGAAAAATCGTACCAAATGCATCAAAGATCCATGTTCAACAACACAATGCGATGTTGTCCGCGACCGAGAACTGCCGTATTCAATGGAAATTTCGTCAATAATATTTTTCGTTTGTCCAATGATTTTACTGACGCTGGCGTACGGTGCGATTCTAATCACGCTCAATCGGCGATTGGCTAATTGTCGCACTGATGGAACGTCCAGTCCGTTGTTTGAAGTTCAGCAATCACTAAGACACGAAACTAAAGCGAAACATGCCGTTATACGGATGTTAAGTACGTTTACAATGATCGTTTAGTTTTCTGAAACGATTCACGTGTGTTTAGCTCAACTTAGCAGCCAAATTACAAATTGTCCATAGCATCTATCACCAGTTAGTAATAAATTTTCAAACAAGCCAACCGATAATGCTCTGGTTCACGAAATCTGGTTAAAAGTATTGCAAATGAATGGTAAATTGGCATACATTTGAAAATTTAAACAACGTCTTTCAACTAGAAAAATACCCAGCTGATTTTTGCCTAATTATAGTTAACCTTATGCCCAGCTGATTTTTGACCAACTACAGTTAATCTTATACCAAGCTGATTTTTGACTAATTACAGTTAACCTGATGCCCAGCTGATTTTTGACCAATTACAGTTAACCTTATGCCCAGCTGATTTTTTGACCAATTACAGTTAACCTTATGCCCAGCTGATTTTTGACCAATTACAGTTAACCTTATGCCAGCTGATTTTTGACCAATTACAGTTAACCTTATGCCCACCTGATTTTTTGACCAATTACAGTTAACCTTATGCCCAGCTGATTTTTGACCAATTACAGTTAACCTTATGCCAGCTGATTTTTGACTAATTACAGTTAACCTTATTCCCAGCTGATTTTTTACTAATTACAGTTAACGTTTTAGGTTACTTTATAGCATTGAAAATATTATAACAACACTCAATTTATTTTAAGGTTTCAAGTCAACTTGTATATGTATTTTAGTAATTAATATTGTAATTATTACTACTACCATTTTATTATTATTATTATAATTATTATTATTATTATTATTATTAATTTATATTATTGTTTTTTGTATTTGTCGTGTTTTTATTTTTGTTAAATGTAATTTCAGTTATTGTTGTGACAGTATTTTTCGTCTGTTTCACTCCGCATCATGTTCAACGTTTACTCACAACGCATGGTCGAACGAACGCAAGTTTAAAACAAAATAGTCTATTTTTACGATTAATGCTCATACTTTATGATACATCTGGCGTATTGCTATACCTGTCAACCATCGTTAACCCGATACTGTATTCAGTGTTTTCTCGCCGATTTCGAAAAACATTCTATGATGTGTTTCGTCGTTCTGGTTTATACCGTTGTATACGTGTATTGATTGTTGAACACAGCAGTGCAACGTCAAGTACGCAACATTCAAGCCAACAGCAGTACAAGTTGCGCAATGGAGTGAAAGAGTTAAAGAATAACTTGCAACTGCAAGACGTTCAACATTTCGGCAATTATTACGCAGTCGCTGGCCGGTCACCGGACTGGAATCGTGTCGGGTCAGAACGACGACGGCCAGGCCATAATGGCGGTGGCGGTAGACGCGCGAAACGTCGTTCACCGGAAGTCATTTTTGGAAAAGGACCGGAACCAGGCGTTGGATTTGCGGAAATTGAAAGGTGGCAATGTGATATCCGGTGGAAATTGACCAAAATGCTTCATGATAATCATCTGGACGCGAATGACGAAAATCGTGGGTCGCCGTACGAGAGCCGATATAGTTTGAACGCGGAGCTTGGGTCTAGCGATAATTTGCGAATGGATCCAAGCTCAGACGCGACGCAAACGCGACAGCAGCCACAAAGGATTTGGGACGCCCAGCCGTGGGATCGAGAATGCAGTCGCGCGTCAAACGAGGTATGATTGTAATTTCGATAAAATAAAATGATTAATTAGGCAAAATACAGACGGTGAAAAACCTTACTAATACGATTAGCTATGTAATTTAGCTATAGACAAAGTCAATTAATAGTTGTACAAAACTGTAAATTTTATTGTTTAAACCTGTTGCCGCACTGACGTTATAATTAGTTAACAGCGTACAAGAAATATCCAAGCAATATTTACACAGCAAACGCAGCCCTACAGGCGTTTCTGCGCACGGGACGTATGAGTGTCTTTAACATTGCTCCTGTTTCTTTGTTTTCAGTCATGCTGGATTCACGATAGACGCATTCTTGTCTTTCCACAACATCGATATCCTCATATACCATCAACAGAGCCATCCTCAAAACATGAAATGTCAAAAAATTAAAGGTTATACCATAAAAAATTAGCTGAAATTTTCAGCAAGCGGAGTTAAGGTTAGCCGTGTCATGCATTTATCAGCCCATGTAAACATCAGGGGCGGAACGTTTTTCTATGGGACTACGTGGTTGTAGAACTAGTGTCGCTAGCGTAGAGAGTTCTCTAAAATCTTATACCAGATGCGTCACTGATATGCTTGAGGATGGGCGGATTCAATAGGATTATGTTACAATATCGACACAAAATTTTTGAAAAAGCAGAAAATATACCTTAAGCGGTGAGATGTGAAACTCGTCCTAAACGTAATTAATAATGTTTTTTAACGTCAACTTTACTTTTATTCCGACCCAATTGACACGCTGAATATGTTGTTTTTTCGTTTCAAATCTATATTGAAATTAGGATTCAAACCGCAACGCTCACTGCTGGTCTCGTTTACCTTAATCGCGTATAGGAAAACATCAGAAGGAAATACAACACTCTATGCGTTAGCGATGAAACCGAATAGATAGAACCAGTGAAGGATCTGAGCGTCAAGGGTTTGAGTTGAGTTTCGAGTTACGTTATCCTTTACTGTGGACCGGCCCGCGCCATTACCCGACGCTAAGCACGCCGTAACGCGGCAGCGTGCGTCAATTTATGTACAGCGTCGCGTGCCGGCGTACGGCGGTACGGGGCGGCGTCCAGCGTCGCCTGCAGCGAGTATAGTGCAACCCTTAGTGTTTCAGAAATTCAATATCTTCGTATTCGTTTGCTCAAACCAATATTTTCATCAAATATTGCACACCACGCGAAATCGTGGTCACGACAGTGGTTATACGCTGGGCAGTATTTAGTTGTCTTTTAAACCTATTCGTTCAACACTCGTGGTCTAAAATTATAGACTGTACTACGGTTTAAATTAAAATGTTTATTATTTTCAGCAGCAGCCAAACAGGGCTAAAACCTTTCTAGAATGACGTACGTGTCCTGACCCCTCTTATCTGGTTGCGGTTCCGCTCTTTTATAATAGTTAAGTAAATAGTTTTTGGTTGTGATTGTTGTTTATGTTTGTAAAATGGAATGTAGCTTTAAAGATATCATATATATATTTATATATACATGTTGAAATTGTTATATTTTTACCATTATTTGCTTGTATTCTATTTTATTTATGTGTTATTCGAATAGAAAAACTACGCGATGTGGTGAATCGGCGAACAAAATATGATTGCGTACTGGGACAAATCGTGCTATATATACCGGATACTGGTCCCTGTATAGAACAAGGCCGGAACAGTAGTATAAACATATTCCTGAGCCTAAACGTCTAAGCCTCAGCCTAAGCCTATTCCTAAACATAAGCCTAAGCCTAAGCCTAAGCCTAAGCCTAAGCCTAAGCAAAAAAGTTAGTCTAAAACTTAAGCTGACTCTATTACAGCCCCGCAGAAAAACGTTTCGGCCCTGTCGTATGCATGTGCCCCAAATCTGATGTAGGCCTAATTTTTACGTTTATTGATACGATAGAGTGGCACCAGGATGTAAATTCGGACAGGTGTAACTCCAGTTGACTCCAGTCGGACTCGTAGCTCCCTAGAGACATTTTGGTCGCCCCTAGAAAATTTTCATCATTGCTTTTATTTAACTCATCGAAAACCCATGTATGCTTCGCATAAATAACAGTTATCCACCTAGCAAAGTGAGCTGGATACGGGCTTGACTTGAGTAACCGGAACGTTATTCTAAATAACAGTTATCCACCTAGCAAAGTGAGCTGGATACGGGCTTGACTTGAGTAACCGGAACGTTATTCTAAATAACAGTTATCCACCTAGCAAAGTAAGCTGGATACGGGCTTGACTTGAGTAACCGGAACGTTATTCTAAATAACAGTTATCCACCTAGCAAAGTGAGCTGGATACGGGCTTGACTTGAGTAACCGGAACGTTATTCTAAATAACAGTTATCCACCTAGCAAAGTGAGCTGGATACGGGCTTGACTTGAGTAACCGGAACGTTATTCTAAATAACAGTTATCCACCTAGCAAAGTAAGCTGGATACGGGCTTGACTTGAGTAACCGGAACGTTATTCTAAATAACAGTTATCCACCTAGCAAAGTGAGCTGGATACGGGCTTGACTTGAGTAACCGGAACGTTATTCTAAATAACAGTTATCCACCTAGCAAAGTGAGCTGGATACGGGCTTGACTTGAGTAACCGGAACGTTATTCTAAATAACAGTCATCCACCTAGCAAAGTGAGCTGGATACGGGCTTGACTCGAGTAACCGGAACGTTATTCTAAAACCGGTTCAAACGCCTGTTTCTTGCCCTTAAAATGTTCGGGAAACCCGATTGATATCTGTCAACATCACTACTTTAATTCAAGGAGCTATTTTTCAACGTTATGCAGTGTCTAAATAGGTTTTCGTACTTAATAGCAAACTACTGCAGCTGAAAATCTTTGTAATTTGTTCAGAAGTTACGCCAAATAAATTACAGAAAATATACTAATTTTAAAATGTCAACATTCAGTGGCTTTAATGTTACACAAAACTTTCGCACCAACTGAAGATAGTTGCTATACGCATTTGAGAATAGCGGCACTAACTGTAAATCTAGCGTTATATCTTCTGGTAATGAAAGTGGTGACAGTGAAAAAGGGCGAACCGGGTGGATCGACGACAATTCGTTGTCCGGAAACTTGGTAACCGACAGTTTTCAAAGCTTAACACTTTGGTCTAAGCGTATTAATCCTAAACATAATTCTGAAATTAAGCCTAATCATACTGATGGGCGACAAATTGTCGAGTCGACGAGATTTCAAATTAATACAAGTTATCGGTCGACGAGTTGTCGGGTGACGAAAACGTTAATGTTTGTTTCGCGTTATCTCAGCTTCTTACGGGTGAAATTTTACTGTTTATGGTTTGTTTGTTTTATTTTTAATAAGTATACGTCAAGAGGAACTTTTAGACTGTGAGCTAATGTTTCAAGTATCCAAGCATTTAACTCTAACAGCGTAATTGTATGTTTTTAATTAATAATGTGATACTATTTTAAAATTTTGAAATATGCGAAAAATCAAACTTTCTTGATAATTCCTCCCGGAAGATTCAAAATACTACACAATTTTTAATTAATTGTAAGAGGTGTTTTCTGTGTGAAAGTTTTAAGTTAAATATTACTGATTAAAGTTGTCCACAGTTTCTTATTTGCATTTTGTAACATTTTTTTGCTCAGGTATTATATTTTTAATATATATCTGGCTAGTAAGTATTCATTATTAAATATGTAATCTTAGCTTTAGATTGTACTACAAATGTCACATTATTCTAAAATTGGCAAACTGGTTCAACGCTGAGTTTAAAATTGCATACAGACGCAGTCTCAGGTATTCTTCTTGTCCCGTTTCTGCCACAGTTTTTGAAATTTGCAAAATTTGGCAAAATTTAGCGTACAGTTTAGTCACTGACTTAAGCTTTAAGGTGAGCGCAGAACAAGGGCTGCTATTCGACCCAGGTGCAAAACCTGTAGTATATGTCGACGATTCAGCGAGATAACAAGCTCTATGTTAACGCATTGGCGCATGCAGCGTTTATTTTCAAAATCGTATAACTCGATGCCCTATATTTACGCCTTTCGTTATATACTCTGCAAAAAATCCGGGGTCAAATTGACTCTCTCCGAAATAGGCTTTTCCCGACTACACAAACTGAGTCAACTTCGATTTCCCCAGAGTCAAATTCGACTCACCGAGTGACTCAGTTAGTCGAATTTGACTCTGGCGGAGTCGAATTTTGACTCAGTTTGTGCAGTCCGGAAAAGCCTATTTCGAAGAGAGTCACAATTTGACTCACCATTTTTTGCAGTGTACACTATGTACCCATAGCCAGAACGTAGCCACGAGGCTTAGTTCCCGCACCCAGAACGGGGTCAGAGGGCTCAGTTCAACGGAAAAAAATTACCCCTCAGGAAAATTTTCAACCTTACTTGTACTCGAAAACGCTTGCAACCCCTCCTAAAAAGGTGTTGCTGCCTTAGCAGAAAAACCTGGCTACAGGCCTGAAACACTGGTTTATCAAGTGGCGATCAGTGGTAAAAAGCTAAGACAATAGACTGCAGTTTTTATCATGTTTTTGCTGCATATATGTGTTGCTTGGTCATTATATTATAATTCAGCGATTCTTTCGTATGTAATACATTGCAAATTGCTTCTACGAGTATTTTGCTGTAGACAAAACGTGTCAAATGGCCAAACGCCTACAACAAATGTAACTAATTGGAGTTCGTCCTTTACGCTCGTATTGTGAACTGCCAATATTTATTGGCTGTTGTTGCTGTAATTTCATTGGGTCATTTGTTGACGCTCCAGGTGCAACTGTCGTATACCGTGGCGACGCAGCGGTTTGGTTATATGAAAATAGTCCACGTGGTATTAATTTGCGCAATTTGCATATATTTGTTTACAGTACAATTTTCATATATTTTGACGGCTGTGCGCACAACTCACCCATATAGAATTTTTCTTTTCATTTGTATTCCAGGGTCGTAAATTTCTTGTAAAAAAGTATTTGGAATACTGATGCCCGATGGGTTTTTAAATCAGTGGCGGATCCACAAAATTTCTGTTGGAAACAGCGTGCGATGGGCGGGCCTGTAGCCAAGGGGGCGAGGGCGCAGCTACCCCTGGAAAAATATTGCCCCCCCCTGGAAGATTTTCCATATCTTGCTTGTAAGTCATTAAAAACCCTTGTATGCCCCTCCTGAAACATTTTCGTCCCCCCCTGGCAAGCTGAGCTGGATACGGGCCTAGCGATGGGTAATAAAACGAAAACAGCTAGCAAGCGAAGCCAAGGAATTTAAAGCCAAACACAGTTGTGACCTAAATTTTAGTGCAAAAGTTTAAATCTGCGCTGGGCCCCCTTGGATCCGCCACTCTATTAAAATGCAAACACTATCTGTATAGGTAAAGGTCATTTTACGCTGATAGAAAATTTACTTAAAGAACAAATTGCCAATGCATAGAACAGTGCCGTAACAGTAGTACAAGAATATTTCTAAGCCTAAGCTTAAGCGTAAGAATGAGCTTATACTTAAGCCTAAGCTTAAGCAAAAAATAGTCCAAACACTTAAGCTTACTCTATTGTAGTCGCACAGAAAAGCGTTCGGCCTCTGATCTTTACACGATAGAACAAATTATTGGGACTTCAACCAATTCTAGCGTCATTCATTTACGACCCTGTTTGCGCAGCATTATTATGTGGCACGTGATAGTACGAATAAATAGTTTCGTTGTTTTTAAGTCGGCCGGAAGGCCGTCTTTATTATAAAAAGTTCATGTCGCAGGATGCCAATTTTACGCCAATGTACAGGACAGAGCAGTAACAGATGTATAAGCAAATTCCTAAGCCTAAGCCTAAACGTACGAATACTATGTTTAAGCCTAAGCAGAAAAATTAGTCTAAAGTCTAAACTTATACTATTTCAGTTTTTCGCGGAGAACTGGGTCCGCTCCTGATCTTTGAATGGGCCAATTTTACAATTATCCTATTAATGGTGAAGGTATTAAGTTTGTGACTACCAAGAAGTCCTCCACTCAAAATAATATTTGTGATATTTAAGAAAAAATTTCTTACATTTAAGAAATATAATTAGCAAGGTGCATATGAAAAGTATTTCTGTTATAACAGAAAAGATTTCAGAAAAGTTTTGAAATATAGTCTAAAAATAAACGTTTTCCCCAGTTATTTTTTGAAAAATTGTCTTAAATATCAGAAAAACTCGTCAGATGTGCCACAGAAAATACTTTTCTGAATTCAGAAATGCTTTTTTGTTTGTAATGGGAAAGATACTAAATTTGTGACTAACTTTAAAAAGAAAGATTTTATTTTTAAATTTGTTAGCCTATTCAATTTGGTCACTAGTAATTTGACAAAATAATCATCTTTTTTTGAAAACAATTTGAAAAGTTGACCCTACAGGTAATCTGTGTTGTTCCCTTCCATAGCAAAAATTGCAGGTGCCTGAAGTTCTCTTTTAGGAACTGTTAAATTTAGCATATTTGACATCATATTTATTGCCTAATTTTGTTTCACGTCCGGTTCCGTCAAAATTTGTTGACCTTCGTTTTCGGCTCCGGTATTTTTCACCTCCTATCGCATCCTGATAACAAGCCATGGAAACTAGTGAAGCTTTTTTAACCTTCGCACTCATAGGGTATACTATGAGCAATTTTATCGATCCTAACATATATGCGCAGTGCAAAATCTTCATAAGACGTGAGAGCCCCGTCAAAGTAGAGCGTCAAACTCCTGTAACTCAGTGATCATTGTAAACGCCTCTCACCCGTGATACTGGGGATTGAATCTTGCCTTGAAATTACATGTCATATGAAATTGAAAATGTTCATGTGAGAAAAGGTTTAATCCTTCACATGTCAAAGCTAATTTTTGATATAAATCGCTTGTATTCTGCCAGTGACAGTTGCGGACGCCGAGATGGATCTTCTAACCCTCACAGGCTCGTTTCTGTTTCGAATGTGTACATTAAAATAAGTTTTCCCAGGGTTTCTTCAGTCATACCCAGGATCGAACGAAACACGCCGACTCCAAGTGTGATTGATGATGAGTACGAGACAATCGGATCTTAAGCAATATTGAGCAGGTAAATGGTTATTTTATATCACAAATTATATCTGTTACCTGCGGCAATACTACTTAGAAACATATTATCTTCCAAATACATTGAGATTGCATTTGTGGGCAAGTCAAGAAGCTCATGTTTTCAACTCTGAAATAAGAACGAATATACAGAGGCGTTTCCAGTATATTGCATACAATTGCATTTTTGAAACATTTTACAAAAAAAGTTTGTTAAACGTGTGAACTTTGTTGTTGATGATGATGGTGATGTTGTTGGCGAAAATACAGAATCTTGGCCTCGTACTCTCCAAAAGCTTAAGCTAACTTGATTTAAGCTTAATGTAATCCAGCAGTATTAAACTGACAACCTAGAATAACTGAGCGTAGGTTTAAGCTTAGACTTGTGTAAAAGCTTACATATTTTCAGTTTTAGCTAAACTTAACGAACTCTTAGATACATGTAATTTGTGTACTGCACTTGTTACTTAATCTAAAAATAAGTTTACTTAAACTCGTGTTAACCTAAAAACATGTCAGGTTAAGTAAAACTAAAATCCAGTTTAGTTAGTCCGTCCAGCTATTTAAGTTTTTGTAAAACTAATATTCAAGTTTCGTTAAACTATGTTTAAGTTTAAGTTTTTAGATAGAAGGAATTGAATGAAAAGTGGTGTCTATCGTATAGATCTTGACGAGCTGAGTTCAATGGTACCACATTTTATGGCTGCATGACTAAAGGTTCAAAAGTCATGGCCATCGAAATTATAGAGCAAACACACAGAATTAAAGAAAAAGTATCTATCAGTCAAATATAAACAAAACGTAACTTTTACCTGGTTTATTCGTTATACAATGTTGGTAGGCAGGGGTAATTGATTTATATAATAAAGGCTAAATTTTAAAGGGCCATAAACTTTTGAACCAGAAGTTCTGAAGCCTTTAAAATAAGAGCAACACCAATCAACTCAGCGCGTTCAGATCTAAAAAATAAGCCACTTTTCTTTAAATTCCTAGGGCTCCATATTCCGAACCTGCGCAGTTGTTGTTGTTGTTATTATTATTATTATTATTATTATTATTATTATTATTGTTGTTAATGAAAATTAAACGTCGGAATAGCTAAGGAACACATTGCGTTAATAGATTTACCTTAAATATTGAACTGAAACGATTTACAGGATCTTATGTTTAGGACCAAAATACAAAATTTGAAATAATAAAAATGGAATTACAGCTGTGGAATTTGGATTTTGTTAAATTGAGATTTTAACTTTAAAAATTAGGATTTTGAGACTGAGAAATTTGACGTTTTTCGCTAAATATTGAGTAAAATTAGAACTGTACTTGATAAGTGGGGTTTTGGACGCTACTGTTTTCGCTCGGGTTTTGGGAAATTGAGATTTTACTCAAGAAAGTGAGAATTTTAATAAAATTCTTACCGATGAAAGTATGATACACCAATTTCCATGTTAGCACATCATATAAAGTAGTGTATTTTATATTTTACCAATTTTTTATCTAAAAATACTACATACAGCTGATCAAAGTTTCCGCGGCTTAATCTATAGTAACAAATATTCAATGCATGGCGTGTAAGTTTTAGGTTTTTAGGCTCAGGTTCGTAACCAGCTCATTTTGCTAGAGAAGTCTTTCAGGAAGGCATATATGATATTAAGATAAGTTTGAAGCGAAATTGAAAATTTTTTGGGAAGGTAACATATTCATAGAAAAGTAACGTCCATCTTACCCCAAACCCCTCTAGGCGCGGTCGCTATGGCACAGAGGCTTACATGAACAAACTGGCCCATGTAAAGATCAGGGGCGAAACATTTTTCTGTGGGACTAGAAAAGTGTAAGCTTAAGCTTTAGATTAATTTTTTGCTTGGCTTAGGCTTAGGCTTAGGCCTAGGCTTAGGAATATCTTCATTCTTACGCTTTAGGCTTAGGCTTACGCTTAGGTTTATTCTTAGGAATATGCTTATAACACTGTTCCGCCACTGTTCTTTACGTTGGCCAACAAACTTTAGGGCGGGTATGCTCGAAATTCACATGACTTACAAGCAACATTACAACTTTCTAAGGACCCAACATTTATCAGAGGGTTAACCTTCAACCCCCCCCCCCAAACATATGTCGCTCTGGCTACGGGCCAGCTGAAACCCTTCTCCAGGGTCAATTAGTCAAACTAATTAACAAGTTTTATTAAATTGAGCTAATGTTATGCAAAAAGAATTAGCTTTTATTATCAAAATATTGATTCTACACTTTACTTTTTCGGAGTACTTTGTGACTAAGTTTTAGTCACACTTATTGCCGAAATTTATATAACTGACTTGACCAATGTTACTTTTAGGGCCGTAAACAGTAGATTAAGCGTATTTCTAAGCGTAAGCCTAAGCCTAAGTGTTGCAAAAGCGTATTCTTAAGCCTAAGCCTAAGTACAAAATGTAGTCTAGAATGTAAACCTATTCTTTTACAGACTCACTAGAAACCGAGACGGTCCTAAAACTAACTTGGGCCACTGATTTTATGGCAGCGGCTTCGATTTTGCTCAAATGAAACTGGTTAATTATTATTGTGCTGATAAGTTTAGCGAAATTTTTTGCTTCTGTCACAAGTGAGAAAAATTCTCGTTTTTGAGGCGACCTGGTGGTTTCCTATAGCAGTTATTAATAGACCTAATGCGGAAGTTACTATATTTTGTGACTAAATAAAAGACGATTTGATACTTAAATTGGTTATCTTATTTCAAAGTTTTGCCGATCGAAGTTAGTTAGAGTTCATGTTAAAGCTTCAAAATTTCACACACACAGTTTATTTAGCCTGAAATTAGTTGATAATTAACAACTATGCCAAACGCAGTCCACGTTAGCATAAGTCACAAAAACAAACGCTTTGCATTCAGCTCTGTGGAATTTTGTTATTGTTGTAAAATGCCGATTTTCCGACCAGTAAAAAATATATTTCTTATTCAAATTAAACAATTTTGTTTTAAATATTAGAAAATACTTTTTCATATGTCGATAACGGAGTTTTTCTGTTGTCCACCAGGTGGCGTTTACCCTAAAATGATTGGATTTGAACTTTTTTGACCTTCCGTGGTCATTTCATGCCGCCATTGAAATTTTTTAAAATTTGATTTTTTAAAGTGTTAAAATCCCCCTTGGAACCCAAAAAAAATTGTCAAAAAGTTAAACAAATTGTACACCATTCGATGTCCAATTGCAATAAATTTTTCTCAATGAAACGTCTGACTAAATAAAACAGTTTATTTGACTTTAACAGCCTTCTTACATAGAGTTGCCTGTAGGCACCTCAGCGCAGTGTATATACGTTAAATAATATATATCGCACAGTGTTTAACAATTGCAACACGTATACATAGTACTAAATGACCACAAGACGTGAGAGCCCCCTCGGGCTCGAGCGTCAAGCTCCTATAGCTGAGTGGTGATGGTAAACGCCTCCCACTCCAGACACTGCAGTTCGAATCCTAGCATAAAAGTAGGTCTCAAGAAAATAGAAAATATTCATGTGATAAAGGGTTAACTTGTTAACCTGACGTTTGATCGTGGAAAACTCAACACAATTAGATTCAGCTCTACAAGCTGCGCCAACTGGCAGACGATTTTTTTATCTGTTTGACAAAACATTTTTGGGGACCCTTCTTAGTCCTTGATAGGGACCTTTAGTGTGGGAGTTTAAAAATAAAATTTTGAAAAATTCAAATTTGGCCGTGGAATGTGAATATAGAGGTTATGAGAATCTCAAATATGAAAAAAAAATTTAAATCCATTTTTAGGCAAACACCGTATAGAGGGACAACCGAAACAATTAAAAACTACGTTTTTAATGGTTGTATATACCGCGAAAAGCCCAGCTAATGGTTGCTTATAAATAAGCTCAATGAGTCTCGAGTTAAATAAAATGAAATTTTTAAAGAATTCGCTCGTTTGCTAACTTTTACCCCGTCTGTATTGCCGCTTTTAGGGACTGCTCGTTAGTATTATCTGCATCTTATTCGCCAATAACAATACGACCTACGCTGGTTATTTTAGGGCGCTAGTGTATGTGATTATATACGGCCAGAATTACATTACAGTGCAGTAAAAATTAACTCCAAAGCATTAGTATTTGTGAGGGCCAATGTATAGAACAGGGTCGGAAGAGTAGTATACGTAACAGAATATGCGATTATTGTAACGCGATTTTTTGGCTTCCAACACCTTCCCGATATATACCGTGAACATCAATAATTTGACCAAGGTAAAAATCAATGACCGAACGTTTTACTGTAGGACTACAAGTGTAAGCATATACGCTTTTCGGTTAGACTTAGGCTTAGGTATACGCTCATTCGTACGCCAAGACTTTGGCCTTAAGTTAGAAATGTATTTATACTTCAGCTACTGCCCTGTTCCATGCTTTGAAATAATACGCTAGCGAAAAACAAACCAGCAAAACTATCAACTCAACTGTGTAAAAATTCAAAAAGTAATATTATAAAATTAGAAAGATTACAAAACAAATGAATGAATTGAAAAATTGCCGTGCAACAGATTGCTACATCCTTAAGTTTACCGAAGCTCAAATTGTGCTCTGTAAATGATACTCAAAAATTAATTGGATTGTGAGTTGCAAACAAGAGGGCAGACTGAGTTCAATGTTGACAATATTTGCCGGTGTCAAGTGTTAGACAAATAAAATTGTCAATTTTGGCTTAGTAAAGGAAGTACATATATATAGTTAGATTTGTTCAAATATTAAAATATAATACAATTTCAATTTCTAATTTTTGTCACTCAAAACCTTGGGCCAATGTAAAGAATAGGAACGGAACAGTAATATAAGCAAATTCCTAAACCTAAACCTAAGCCTGAGCGTAAGAATGAGTTTATTCCTAAGCCTAAGCCAAGCAAAAAATTAGTCTAAAGTTTAAGCTTACTCTATTGCAGTCCCACAGAAAAACTCTCCGCTCCTGATGTTTACATGGGCCAAACTTTGGTAGGAAACCACTGAAACATTAGGTAACTGCATTTGTTAAAATCCTTTGTGCCTAAAGCTCGCTTACTAAATATCTTGTCATTTAATGTAGTGACCCGAATAAGAGAGGGGACTAATGTTTATTTGGCCTCTTCAGAGGGTACCCCCTGTTATATCCGGTTACGGATTGTTATTTCTTTATAAACCCTCCCTTCGTTATTGATATATTCGATATTGCGACTATGCGTTGAATTAAACGTTTTTGTCTTGTAATGCAAGGTTATACTTAAGAATCTATACTTTCAAAACGAAGGATTCTGTAACGTTTTGAACTCAACTGCATTCCGTGCTGGCGTCATTTATGCACTACAACTTGGGATAATTAATATTTAATTACGGCTTAGGTACTTTATCCGCTTATGGACTCGTATTGATTGGGACTTAAAATGGGGCCCTTGTTATTCAGGTCGCTACAGTATGATCAGTTTACTCTATGACCCGAATACCCTTTGTGTTTCAGTCGGCACGTTCCTAATAATGACATAGGCTGATTCCATAATATAACGTTGTCAAACGCTATAAAAGTGTTTTTACTTAACAACAGTATACAGCATTAGCGATTAATTGCAAAACCGTTTCGAAAGATGCTAATTGAAATTCAAATCTGTATTAAAATAGCGTTTAATTTTTTGTATATTTCGAAGATTAGCAACGTTTAAAACTGGCAACAAGGGTAAGTTGAACACTAATTTAAGTAGATCAAGTGGCTGATTTTTTTAATTACAGTTTGCGGTTAAACAATTTTTATTTTAGGAAAAATAAGAGAATTGTGAGCTTGAGAGGTTAATCAAAAAAGCGACAATAAATGCAATAACAATGCTTAATTTAAGTATATCGAAATTAAAAAAAATAACTAGGGCCCATCCATGTATAAAGCAGGGCCAGAACGTTTTACTGCGAGACTGTAATAGAATAAAAATTTTGCTTAGACTTATAGGCTTACGTACAAGATCATCTTTTACGCTTAGGCTTAGGCTTAGTAATATGTTTACACTACTGTTCCGCCCAGTACTATACATGGGCCGAAACTAGCATACATATTATTACGGTTCTGTAAAATTTTAAGCATTTCAAACGTACAAAATTTAACGAATCACAAATTTAAATTAAATTAGAATCACACGTTCCATGTGGACGCATCATTATGGCATAGAAAAATTTAAATACACTAGCTCAATTTGGAATTACATGTTCAGAACAAACTCGTGGATTTTCAGGCTTTTGCTTATGTTTAAACTCACGGTTTGGTTGTGCTTATTGGTTACGCGAAATCTTGTAATTGTGTATAATTGTTGAGGCCCATGTAAAGATCAGGGACGGAACGTTTTTCTATGGGACTAGAATAGAGTAAGCTTAGGTGTTAGACTAATTTTTTGGTGTGGCTTAGATTTAGGCTTAGGAATATGCACATTCTTACGCTTAGGCTTAATCTAAGGTTTAGTCTTAGAAATATGCGTATAATACTGTTCCACCCCTGTTGTTTGGCCATTATTAGCTATCTAATCTACACATAGGTGTAGAAAAGCGAACCTTACAGTAAACTCCGTGAATAAATCACTGCCAAATGTTTGCAACAGTAAACTCTGCTCAAACGGCTATTTGAATTTCAACGGCGTAAGTGCTGTTCAAATTTTGACTGCCCTAAACCTGCAAAACCCAACGCATGCTTTAACCCAGTAGCGATTGAAATATTTTTGCTCCGCCACATTCTCGTATTATACTAAGCTTGACGGATTTGAAAATTAATTGTTTATACACCTGTGTGCATGATGACTTTATATACAAACTAAACATTATTATTATAGATACCACAGCTAAATAGTAAACATGGAATCTATTCGAATGAAAAATATTACAAGAATACTACTTGATTTTAAATAGGTTATACTGGCTTCTAAAGTAGTGGAAATTTTAAACGACTATGGTTTAGGCGTAGATATTTCGGCTTTTACAAATGCCGACTGACAATTATAAGCTAAATGCTTGAATAATTTGAAATACCCAAAGTCTGTAAATCGTAAGCAATCGAATAAAACTGGAATCGCTTTGTTCAGCTGCTGCTTAAGGGACGAGCAATGGCGTGCTGTCACAGGGGGATCTTTATCAGGGCCAATGTTTACTTTAAGAGGCGTAACAGTATATTAAGCATATTCCTAAGCCTGAGCCTAAGCCTAAGCGTTGCAAGTATGTGTTCCTAAGCCTAAGCCTAAGCCTAAGCAAAAAATGTAACCTAAAATCTAAAGTTACTCTTTTATAGACCCATCAGAAATCTGGACCCCTTAAAGAAACATGGGCCTTTATCAGGGTGCTTGCGATACCTTAACCTAATTTTCTGTTTGGCAAACACACTGGAATCGCGTCAATTTGAAAATCCAATTTTTTCGAAAAATTTTCAACGTCGGGCAGGCCAAATTAAATTTCTGGGAACGATGTATACCTATATTACCTGCGCTAGCATTCAAAATTTCCTTGGAGAGATACAAGATTTGAACGTACCACCAAACAGGTGTAGTAAACCTGTGTATCAGTAACTTGGGACCTTGTCCAGTGCAGCCCATGTAAAGATCAGAGGCGGAACGTTTTTCTGTGGGACTAGAAAAGTGTAAGCTTAAGCTTTAGACTAATTTTTTTGTTTGGCTTAGGCTTACGCTTAGGCTTACAAATATGCTCATTCTTACGCTTAGGCTTAGGCTAAGGTTTAGGCGTAGGAATATGGTTATAATACTGTTCTGCCGCTGTTCTTTACACTGGCCACCACCAACTATTCTCCATCAAAGAGCATGTGGTTATTTTGCATAATTTACACAACCAACACACTTGTCTCAGTTAATCTAAAAAGTTCTAGCGGCTCCGAAGCCCTTCAAAGTGTACTGGTTGTAGGTAAATATTATAATGATAATTGAAACGACTGCAGCTCTTTCAAAACGTTAAATATTATGGTTCCCTGATTCTAAATCAATGCTGCACCTAAAGGTATGCCCGCTTGAGATTTAGATTGTGCCCAGCACGATCCGATCCTGTATAAAGCGGATATTACTTTACTGGTAGATACAGGTCAAATGATAAGCGTATTTTATTAGAAACCCCCACTGTGCATATTGCCACAGTATTAAATTTGTTATTCCATTCAGTGGTTTGTCGTTTAGAGAGCCTAATGAAACCAAAACATACGTCCGAATTAAACCTGGGGTTTATATGGCGCAAGTGTTGCTGGTTTGACGGTTAAACTTTCAAAATTTAAATTCAGGAAATAAATTTCAGACAATTACTTAGCTAGCGCATATTGACAAGTTAAATAAAGCAAAAGATTGAAAATTTATAAGGTCCTCATAATTTTGTTAGTGAAATAATTTTAACAAAGTATATGTAAGTCTAGGGCCAGAGCAGCAACACCCCGTACCCACCATTTGCAGGCTCTGCACCCTAACAAGATTTTAAACAAAAAATATTCATTTAATATTCATCAAAATTTGAAAAATATTTTAATCATTGCAAGGGAGCCCCCACCCAGAGGCGGATCCCAAATTTTTGACGGGCGGGCGGGCTGGCAAATGTTATGAAACGCAAAATTGTAAGGTTGGGACCTTATCATTTTATCACCAAAAAATTTTCTGAAGGCGAAAAATTGTAAGGTTGGAAAGACCGAGATCTTACCGTTTTATCGCCAAAAAGTTCTGCGGGAAAAATTCTCTTCCGAACTTAAACAGTTCTTACCATTGTAAGTAGATGGTTTTCTCATACAGAATTAAAGATAATAACAGAAAAAAATTAAATTTTATAATTTTAATCAGTCTGTGATATCAACAATTTCAGGAACATAACTGTCGTATTTTAAATTTTCCAATTTCAACATCCACGCCCACGTATTAGGCAACAGAGTCCACTTGATGTCGCTCAAATCAACCTGGATAGATTTGTCAATCAGGAGCTTAAATTTCACCATTTTTTCACTAGCAGAATCGCCGACGCCGTAGCCTAAAAGGCTAATTTTAGTTTCAGGACCAGCTTTTGGTGCACCAAGAACCAATTTGCCATCAGACGGCCACTCCAGAAACACCGCATAGACCGTGATTGATTTTCCTCCTATTTGAGGATTGACAATGCGGTACGAATCAAGTGGTTGTTTTGGTACGGTATTCGGATTCAATTTCGAAGTATACCTGCAATCTTCTCACATATATAGGTTATATATATATAAATATATATAAATATATATATATACATACATATATGTATATATATATGTATGTATCATATCATATATAGGTACAGCGCCAGTAAAGTACGCAGACATTTTGCTTCTAAGTTAAAAATGTTTTAGAAACTTGGAAATTTAGTTATGCAACTTTTAATATCTTTTAATTACGCGAATCTACTGTTACGCCTCTTAAAGTAACATTGGCCATACTGTTCATACAAATTTGAAAAACGGTTTCAGGTATCGGTTAAATTGGAAACAATTGCCTATATTGTTTACTGAGCATCAACGAAAGATCGGTTACGATTAATATTTTTGCATTGTTTGAGCAACAATGACATATCCTGATTGTAAAGCGAGAATTAATGGTTTTTAGCTGACGAAAGATTCCATAATAATCTGAGCTTCATCTCGAGACTTTAACCCTGTATCACATGAATATTTTCTATTTTTCCTGAGACCTACTGTTATGCTAGGATTCGAACTCCAGTAACTGGAGTGGAAGGCGTTTACCATCACCACTCAGGTATAGGAGCTTGACGCTCGAGCCCGAGGGGGCTCTCACGTCTTGTGGTGATTTAGTACTATGTATACGTGTTGCAATTGTTAAACACGGTGCGATACATACTATTTAACGTATATACACTGCGCTGAGTTGCCCATAGTCAACTCTATGTGAGAAGGGGCCAATGCCAATAGAATGAAAAGAATACAAGACGACAACGAATACAAAATTTTGAGACTGTATCATATTGTGTTCTGGGCCGCTTTTGATTACTGTTCAGATAACGCCGAAACAAGGGCTCAACATATAAAAAGATTGCTTCTTACTTAAACTTAACATTTGCTTTAATGAAACTCGGTGAATTTAACTTACCATACATTCGGGGTTACGGTATCGTTCTGGTAAATCCACGGTTTGGTGCCGTAAATGCCTTCAGCGTTTGTTCGCATCCATGATCCAAATTGGCGAAGACGTTCCTCGAATATCGGAATGATTCGGCCGTCATGAGTCGGTCCAACGTTTAAGCACAAATTGCCACCATAACTGAAAATACAATCGGATTTTACGACACTCTCACAGGACGAGAAAGTTTACAATTTGAAATAGTATTTTAACTAGCACTCCGTTACAGAAATACCGGTAATTCCGCGATTTTTACTCTCAAAATTAGTTATAAATAACCCATATATTTCGCAATTTTTCTTCGCAGATATGCTGCAATTGTTCGAAATAAAATAAAAATTACCAACTTCATCCAAAATTCTGAGAATTTCGGCGCATTCGCTGTTATTTTTTTAATTTTAGAAAGCCCGATGAATATTTGCACGTCACCATCGTGTTGGCAGAAAAACAAAACATCTTTGAAACTATTATGCTTCAATATTCGTTTTCCGTTATTTCGACTACTATCCGTTTTCGTTATTCTTACTATCAGTTTACGATCTGATGCGCTATAACGAACTGTCATACTTTGTACAATATATTAATTACAGTTTATTGTATAAAACCTGGGAAATATTTGCCATATTATACTTGTCACTATGCCCGGCAGGTCTGATTTTATGTTTTTTTATAAAACACCAAGAAGAACGATTTACGGCTATTGCATGCGTCGAGAAATAATTTTTTGCTCATCGCTAAAATTTTGACTCACTAGTGGAATTGAATTTAATTAAAATATTTGCGCCAGAAAGTGAATTATTGGATTTTCCACGCGGCAAACAAAAATTATTGTGGACGATGTATAACATGGGATGCGTTGTTTACTGTCTATCTACAAGTAATAAAAAATAGCTATATTTTGTGCAATAAATGTTAATTGTTTTAATTTTACATTACCTTATCGTTTTCATAAAAGTTGCAATTAATTCTTCTATAGTTAAAATGCTGTTTAAAGACATTCGTCGACTGAACGCCCAATAGTTCTTGTCAAGTGTCATTGCATTTTCCCATTTTCGGTTGAATAATTTGCCTAAAATTACGCACCAATATAAGCCAGCGTAGAGTTTGCCAAGATTAGGCATGTCTGGTCAAAATCCAACCATTAGATTCATTAGCAAAATGTTTCAACAACTGTGATCAGAATTACACGCTAAGAATCGGGTCGGGTAGGAAAATTTTCATGCGGCGCACCTGTGAGTAAAGAATTTCAGAGTGTGGGTAAAATTTTTTAATCTTTACCCGCCTAAAAGTTTCATAAGAAACAGCAAACAACGGTTCAAAGTACATAGCTAGTATCCCTCATAAATAAAGCAGGTTGCTAATATCACGGTTTTGGAAAGAATGTTTAACCGGAGTTATAATCTATGACCTAGTTTCTTATTATGGCAACCATTTCATTGACACCAATGGTGTTAGCAATTTGGTATAGTAATAGTGTTCTGCATTAAGGTCCATGCACGCGGAAATACTTATCACATACGCGTAGACAGAAAAATGTGATTTATACGCTCTTAACTACAGTGACTGCACAGACAAGAATGCTTTGGTTCTCTAATCACTCATCGGCAAACTGTATCTACGATAGATGTAATGTGCAATATTATCAAGTGTTACAATTCCTTTACCTATGGTTTGTTTTGAAAGTTAATAATAAAGAGTTTTTGAGCCGTAAATTGAGCAACTAAAACATCAATGCACTGTAAAATTACACAATTTTATTGGACGCACAACAAAAAATGAGCTGTGTAAAGATGAGTAGTGTACTAAAGTAGGTTTGCGCGGATACACCCGCGGGTAAGCAAATAAAATTTCCGCTTGTAAGGTGCAGGCCGGGTAAAAAAATTTTTACCCCCCATACACCTCTGGTTGTGACACGATTTTTTAACTCAAATTATTACCTGCGTCAAGTCTGTAGAACATCTCGAACAATGTCACACTCGTCAGGAAATATTTACTCTTATTGTACAAACTCGTTAGCCCAAGAGGTTATTTTTCATATAAGTCTATGATAGACCCAAAGTTTCATGTATATATTAGGGCCGGACCGTTTTTGCTCGGTATTGCTTTCGAGTAAGCTTAAGCTTTAGACTATTTTTTGTTCAGGCTTATGTACAAGCCACTGCTGGCTAATCTTTACGAATAGGCTTAGTTACAGGCCACTACAGGCTAATCTTTACGAATAGACTTAGATTCGGGCTTAGGCTTCGGGTTTAGGAATTGGCTTTATACTACTGTTACGGCCCTGATTTATACGAAAATCCAGTATAACAAGGCAAATCGAATTAAACAACGAAACGTATTATAAGACCTGTAGCCTGTTCACCTTTCAACGGGAAGCTAAATATATTTTTAAGCGGGGCATACAAGGGTTTTCGTTCACGTACAAGTTTTCTAGCGGAGGCCAAAATATGTCCGGGGGGTGGGCTGAGAGCCCCCTCTGTCCCCCCCCCCTTGGCTACGGGCCCGCGCATTGTGCTCACCTGGATTGAACCGATCGGAACAAGTTAAATAGCCACCGTGTTTACACATTGTTTCGTGACCCCATCTATCGTTAATAACTACAGTATCTTTAACCGGACTAAAACAACAAAACAATAATCATCAAGAGTATGCAACTGGATACATTCTGTATAGAAAAGAATGCGCACCGCGCACCCGTTGCGTTTTTGGTCAATCCTCGTTATTTAGATTGGGTACAACTCGTTGGAATCGTGCCAGTTTATGTACCCGGCCTCAAAAATGCTCTGCTTATAGTTTAACGGCGTTGCATGTTACAACAGCCCACCCTCTAAATAAACAAGGTCAGCCAAAAAACGCAACGTCCGGTGGTACTTTTTGTAGCATGCGGAATGCCAAGAGTTGCACACTGCATGCACTCTTGGTGGAACTGAATGAAAAAAACCCAGTTACAGCTAACAAACAGCCTAAACTATAGTATTGGTTTACTCTCGTACCATTAATCTATTATATCACAAATTTTAAGTTTTCAAAAGCACAAAAATAGCCGAAATCGAAAAATATTTTCTGCGCTGGTTTCAATGAGGACGTTTAAATACAGATAACGAAATATTTGACAGAAATTGAGATATATTTCAGGCAAAAAATACCACCGGATAAGAGATTTTTAAAAATAACTCAAAAATGGTTATATTAAAACCGATTTCAAATACGTCGTTAGCGCTAACGTAATGCATTGAACAAAAAGTTAAACAAGTGCACAAGAAAATATGCTTAATCCAAGCAGTGCCGCAGCACGCAGGAGTGTGGGTTCCCTCCAAAGTCCAGGGTGGACGCCCCCAAACTCGCGAGCAAAGCGAGCCAGAAGCCAGACGCATTTTAAAACTTAAACGGTTATTGTTTCAACCGGTTAGGGTGGGGGCCCGTTTAGAGGTGGGGGCCTCCAAATGGGGGTATGTGGGGTGGCTGCTCCGGCCGTGCATCTAAACAGAATTTAGTGACCTGACTTACCTGCTATTGTATAGCCAAGCGATGAAATGTGTTGTATTCCAGTACGAAGAAGATCCCCACCAATCGCCATCGCCCCATAAAACTTCCGGCCGATACGTATTGATCAGTTCGAGCAATTGAGGCATTGAAACGTGCTAAAATACAAAACAAAATGTTGCATTGCCAAAACGGTTTCAATAAACTCGGATTAAATTTCATTTTTTTGGTCAAAATGTGTTATCATTTTTTAGACGGCGGCAAAGTTTTTGCTTTGATTTCACTTTTGTTTATTAAAGAAGATTCGTTTGCAACCGTATTGAATACTTAGCTTTGGAAATTGAACTTGTTGATTTTTGACAAGTATTTGTGAACATTTTGAAACAATACACAACGCGTTAATATAGTTATAACGGTCATGTACGCCTAAAATTAAAGTGTATGGGTTGCGCGATACTCGACGTCCGGCTCCGTGAGTCACCGTGCGTCACCGTACGGCGCCGTCCGTCACCGTGCGTCATTCGTACGGCGCCGTACATCACCGTTCGTACCATACGTTATAGTACTTGAGCTATTTGCGTACGATACTGCACGGTGACGGACGGTGATGGATAGCGCCGGACAGTACCGTACGGGTGACGGACAGCGCCGCACATCAAAAAGCTATAGCGCAACCCTTATAATCAAAACTGATATGGCATTTATAACAGGTGAACTCTAGTGATGGGAATAAAAAAATAAATCTTTTGTAGCCGGAACGATAAAACTTTAGAATGAATTTGAAACCCGAATTTACAAATCTTAAAATACTTAAAATGCTTGACCAGTATTTTAGTTTAATTCGCTATTTCTCGATGAAAACATAAAGTTTGCTACATATGGTTTGTTGGTTTGATTGACCACAATTTTACGTTCACTGTATTTTTAGCAAGCAATTTTCTTTACTGACCACATACTGTTAGTACTGTAGTGACCCGAATAAGAAGAGGGGACTGATATTTAATTGGCCTCTCCAGCGGATACCAACCTGTTATTCGGTTACGGACTGTTATTTATTTTTAACCCGCCATTCGTTACTAATATATATCGGGTATTGCAACTATTCGTTGAATTAAACGTTTGTTTTGTATTGAAACCTTGGCTATAACTCAATGTTATATGTAGGAACGTACTTTCAAAACTTAAGTATGCTTTAACGCTTTGCACTCAAATTTAATTGGTCCTGATCATTTATGCGTTACACTTTGGAAAAAATGACATTTATGGACTCTAATTATGGTTTAGGGACTCTATCCGCTTACAGACTCTTATTACAGATACGGACTCCTATTGAACGGGACTTTGTGCAATTGGAAAAATGCAGGACTCTAATATGGTTTTTTGTTGTTTTTGATTATTCGGGTCCAAGTTTGCACTCAAATTTAATGGTCCTGACATTATGCGTATTTTGTTCTTGCTTTTTGATAGGGTCTTTGAGGGACGCAAAAAGAGAACCCCCTTATTATCCCCATCTTATTCGGCTCACTACAGTAATGTTTGATTCTACGACTTAAGCGGCTTGCACTAGTTTTTAAATTGAGTGAATACTTTAACATATTCATTTCGTGTAAAATTTGTCGCCTTATCACCAATGAACAGTGGATGAAGCCATTCAAATAGTGAATAGTACAGGCCAAATTTAACGTCTGGTGCAGAACGATCAAAAGCAGACCGCAATTCGCCGACCAAATCACGTCCAGGACCAGTGTCACGTGAATTCCATGTGAACGAATAATTGCTGGGCCACAGTGTGAAACCCTCGTGATGCTTGCTTGTTAGTACGTAGTATCTGAAATCATTAGCGGATCCAGAGGGGGGCGCGTAGGCCCCCGTCAGAAAAGTTTTTGTGATAAAATGGTAAGGTCCCTTGCATTACAATTCTTGCCTTTCAGGTAATTTAGCATATGCATTATATAGCATACAGTAAAAATTGTGTTTCATAACTTTTATTCAGCCCGCCCCCTAATCAGAAATTTCTGAATCCGCCGACACCTGAAATGAAAGCAACCAAACAGTGATAGTTTGCACGTTTTTTTATGTAGTGGGTTAGTTTTTGCATCTAAAATAGAAAACCACAGTGTTTATGTCACAAAAAAATTAAAACATCTATTGCGTGTCTTAATATAAAATAAATGAAATCACCAAAAATTTGTACTTCAAATCTCTATGCTCATAAAATAAGTTACAAGTAGAATTCACTTTCTTAGAAAACATATTTACCTTAGGAACTTGAAACTCGAATGTTTCAAAAATTCAATTTCGGGCGTTGAATAATCAGTAAAAGAGTCATGCCAAGCTCAAATATACAAAAAATTCAAAATTCAACCATTTCTGCGCAACCGCCCGCTATGGTCGATAATCGAAAACACCCTAGCATTTTAGCCGGAACTTTCAATACCTCGCACCAGAAGCCTGAACCAGTTTTGCCCATCGGTCTGCATCAAAGAACGCCGCTGTGAAATCGTTGGCAAACTGTGGATATTGCATTCGCGGTGAATAATTTTGTTTCATAAATTGAACCAAATCAGGCCGCTTTTGGGCTTCCCATTGATACCAAAACCATGCGCCCATGCCAAGATACGAATACACACCCCAGTGCATAAATATGCCCAGCTTTCCTTCGTCGTACCAAGTAGGCAACGGTCTACTGTCGAGTGACTGCCAATCTGGGCTGTAGGAACATAGCGAAGTTGGAAAAACAATGGTTATACTTGAAACAAGTAATAATTTATATAACATTTTAACTCTTTTAAACAGAACAATATCACCATATTTGACTTCGACGAACGTTTCAAACTTTGAAATCGGACCCGTAGCCAAGGCGGGGCCAGGGGGGCTCAGCCCCTCTCGAAAAAATTTTGGCCCCCTGAAAGTTTTCAACTTGTTTGTAAGTCACTGAAAACCTTTAAATGCCCATCCTGAATCATTTTTAGCTCCCCACTAGCAAGGTTGATTGGCTTCGGGCCTGTTTGAAATTCTGTCTGACTGAATGAATAACGTTGAAATTATACGATCTGCACGATCCCTGTTCGAAGGTTTGCTCACAGTTAAGTATCAACCACACTGGGAATTGAACGTCGGCGGTTTTGGACTCGAGTCAAGCATGCTACCACTACACACCATGTGGTCGACTGCAACAACTTTATATTCCGGTATATGTCTTCACATGTATGACAATATATTCTCTATATACACTTTTACCGTGCACATATACCGACAAATTAGTAAACAATCCGGCATTTGATTTTACATATTTTTTGCATTCATGGCGTGGCAGGTAGTTTTCGTAAATAGAACGTTAGCAATTAAATCTAAGGCTTCAAATTTTTACACATGGACGACCGCCAGGAAAGGCGCTGTCCCTTCCACATCCATGTGTAAACAGTTTATAACCGTGATCGCACACTGCATATCGCAACAGCTTACAACACTTTATGAGCAACTTTACGACCCCAGAAGATCCCGAGGGGAGCGCATGCTCCCCCGTCAGAAAATTGCTTGCGACAAAATGGCCAAGTCCCGATCTCAAAAAATATCCCCTCAAAAAAATTGTCACATATATAGCATACAGTAAAAATTGCATTTCGTAACTTTCGCCAGCCCGTCTGCCGTCATAAATTACTGGATCCGCCACTGCGTTACAGAATATGCAGTTTTCGTGCATTGAAATTTGACGGCGAAAAAAATGTCAGACAGACTTCGAAAAATAAACAAAGCAATATTTTAGACATATACAAAGTTGTTTTTGTTTCAAATTCGGTCCCGTGGTTTTAGTGTGGTTCAACCGTTCAGCAATAATTTGAGCCCTGCTATAGGAAAAGTTTCAATTTTGCTGGTCAATTATCCGCAAACCCATGTATGCTTCTCTAAAAAATATTCCATCTTCTCGTGTAAGGTCAACTGGCTACCGCCTTGTTGAAATTGTATCATTCATTGTTTAATACGCTTGTAAACGTGCACATGAATACTACTGCGTTACACATCCTTGAACATTCTGTATTCTGCAAAATTTATTGCTTTCAATCGAACATCTGATTTGCCTAAACCTACCAAAACGCCAGATGAGTCTGAAGATGATTTATAGACCACGTTGCCTAATTACAAACTTATAGTGAAAAAATGCTGGCCCTTGTAAAGATCAGGAGCGGAACGTTTTCCTGTTGGAGTAGAATAGAATAAGCTTACGCTTTAGGCTAATTTTTGGCTTCACTTAGGCTTAGGCTTAGGCTTAAGAATAAACACATTCTTACGCTTAAGCTTAGGCTTAGGCTTAGGCTTATAGGAATAAGCTTATAATAATGTTCCGTGCCTGTTGCTTACATTGGTGAAAATGCTTATAAACCAGCTTTTAGATGACGCTCAATTAAGATGCATACTGCAAAAAATGGTAAGTCAAATTGACTCGCTCCAAAATAGGCTCTACGGGACTGCAGAAACTGAGTCAAATTTGACTTTGCCATAGTCAAATCTTAATCGCACGTTTGGCTCTGGCGGAGTCGAATTTGACATAGTTTGTGTAGTCCCGTAGTGCATACTTTGGAAAGAATCAATTGGACTCACCATTTTTTTCAGTGCAGATTGTACAATCAACTAACGCTGAATTGTGTTATTATTTAACACAGGAACGTTTTCAGTTGCAAATTTCACAGCATAAACTGTTAAAACAATGGCTTATTCCAATCTGGTAACCTCTTCGATTGCAAGTTAAACTTACCGACAGTAGAAGAATCTCAAATGCAGTACAAATTGAACTCAACAACAAATAGCTCAAGACAGATTATCTTGCCAGAATAATGGTAATCTTAACATAAGCTTCTCTCACTCTTTAGCTCGTTAGCCGAGTTGCAATCAACCTGGTTTTTGCGCAATTGTGATCCGCGGTAGGTTTCCTAGCGTTCGAAGAGAAGACAAACATTTTAATTTCAAACGTTCATATACAGTTCGGGATCCATAAAAATTTCCAGTCCAAGCAGAGGTAAATAGTGTGATGGATGTCGCAATTTATTCTGAATATTACTGCAATGTAATAGTATTGCTGGAAATGCGTGCTTGAAAAGTCAGATGAGTAAACTGATTCTCAGTTTCACTATTCAGACTGGGGTACAATTGCTATGGGCTGTTTTCCGTGTTAGTTTGAAGAGGTTTATATGCAGATAAACGTAGTATCTTTTTGAGTGCAAGCAAGTGACTTTCGTAAGCGTATATTTCACTTTCTGATTTAAAATACTGAACAAAACGCCCGGCTGCTTATGAACGAGCTAAGGTGATAAAATTTCAACACAGGACGGCTCCATCATGTCAATTCGCGTCTAACAGTTTGACCCAGGTCCAGGACTCGCCCTCTCAGGCCCGCATGTCCCAGATTTTGCCCAGATAGAATCTGAACACATTTCTTTTTATATTTTCTTAATTGGATAGTAAATACTTCACAAGGGCTGCAAACGAAAATTGCAAAAAAATTGAAACAGACTGTGAAATTGATTGAATCGATAAAACGTGGTCTCGAATGAAGGTAATAAATGAATAAAGGAAATGAGCTTCAGTAAACCGTTTATGCGCACCATATTCAGCATTTTTTCTTTTTTACGCTTACATTTTTTCTACGAAAGCTACCCTGGTTGATAATTTAAAAACAAACTTTGAAATATTTCAGTTGGTACTACTCTTTGAGGTTTCAGCTGAAAAAATATTTTCCATATCACTTCAGTGTCAAGGCCCGTGTAAAGATCAGAGGCGGAATGGTTTTCTTTGGCACTAGAAAACAATAAGCTTAACTTTTAGACTAATTTTTTTGCTTGGCTTAGGCTTAGGCTTAGGCTTAGGAATACGCTAATTCTTACGCTTAGGCTAAGGTTTAGGCTTAGGAATATGCTTATAATACTCTTCTGTCGCTGTTCTTTACGCTGACCAGTGTCAATAACAATTTAAAGATAACATTATTGATATTCTAACAAAGTTTTAGAAACCAGGACTCGGTTTAAAATTTTCCCGTCGTTGTATAGATGAGGGTCGGCCAGTTTTCAGTGGGCATTAAGCTTAAGCTGATGGGCTCAACCAAGTAGTGCTTTAATAATAACACAATCAATTTGTACTGAACATTTTGCTACACGTATCTTGCCAGCTTTTTGATAATTAACGAAATATCACATTTTGTTTAATACAATGGCGAAATCACATGAATTCGTCAATCAGTTAGCAACGCTTCAGTTTAAACGCCGGATCAAGGATTAACCATCCTGCAGGCCCGTAGCCAAGAAGAGGCCTAAGATTTTTAAAATCTTAAAAAATTTAAGTCAAAATGCTTATTAAAATTAACATCGTTTGACTAAGCTCATAAAATAAGCATGAATAATGTTACATTAATTTTTATACTTCTCAACAAGTTAATTTTTGATCCTAAATCGTGCCCGTAGCCAAAGGGAGGGTCGTCCCAGGGAGGCTGATTGCCACCTGGAAAAATTTTGGCTCTCCTATTTTCCACTTTGCTTGTAAGTCAGCGAAAGTCCTCGTATGCCGCTCCTGAAAATTTTCTCGCCACCCCTAGCAAGATGAACTAGCTCTAATTTAAAAACAAAAATTGAAATTGCAATTGTCTAATATATATAAGATCATGCATAACCAAAATTGTTAACCAGCTTGTACATCGACTACTTCTGGAACATGACTATCGTATTTTAAATTTTCCAATTTCAACATCCACGCCCACGTGTTAGGCAACAAAGTCCAATTGATATCGCTCAAATCAACTATAATCCCACTTTCCGTCTTGTTAGCATACGGGCTAACCGTTTCATTGAAGAGCTTCCATTTCAAAATTTGGTCCTTGGCACCAAATCCGTAGCCTAAAATGCTGATCTTAGTTGAAGGACCAGCCGTTGGTGCGCCAAGGACCAATTTTTCATCTGAAGGAGGCCAGTTTAAAAACGCCGCATACACTGTAACTGATTTGCCACCTAATTGTGGATTAAAACTTCTATATTGACCATGTCGCCAAGTTAGCATGACGTCATGATGCAATTTCGATGTGTACCTGCAATTACATCGGCATACAAGCCATATATTCTCGAAAACCTTAACCTAAAACTTGAAATGACGACACTCGTATAAATTGATAAACCAAATTTTAAATCTTGGCGTACAAGTTGCAGGGGTATAATAATTATTTGAACAGAGTTTACAATGGTAAACATTTGTAACGCTTTCTTCACACCAAAACATAAAGGCTAAACCTACGTCTTAAGCCTGAGCTATAAAAATTTGGGCCCACGTATAGAACAGGGCCGGATCGTTTTTCGAAGGGGCTACAATAGAGTCAGTTTAAGCTTTAGACTAATTTTTTGCTTTTAGGCTTAGGCCTAGGCTTAGGCTAAGGCTTAAGATTATGCTTATACTGCTGTTCCGGCCCTGTTCTATACATGGGCCAAAATTTGGGCTATTGTGCAAGATCCCAGTTGTATTTCAAGTTAGACTTTGGTCTGTGATTCTGTAACGAACACAGTTATAGTTGAATATCATATCGGTTTGCAGTCTGTCTTGCAGAATATAACTGCAAAACAAACGTAAATATATCACAATAATGCTTAAACATCACGAGTTATAGTTTGAAAATTGTTCAGAACAGTGTATAATAGATATGGAATATGACTGCGTGTCATTAAAATGTTGGTACAACAAAGTATTGGAATCACTTTGACTGGTGTAAAAACTTTGAACAGCCAATGTATAGAGCAGAGCCGTTAATGCAGTAAATGTGACTCTGGCGGAGTTGACTTTGACTCAGTTTGCGTAGTCTGGAAAAGCCTATTTTGGAAAGAGTCAATTTGACTCACCATTTTTTGCAGTGTAAGCGTAAAGAATGAGCTTATATCTAAACCTAAGCCCATCCTTAACAAAAAAATTAATCTAAGCGGTCCCACAGAAAAACGTTCCGCCCTGATCGTTACATGGACCGATTGAACCAACAAGTTATCTTACCATACATTCGGGGTTACGGTGTCGTTCTGGTAAATCCACGGTTTAGTACCGTAAATACCTTCGGCGTTCGTTCGCATCCATGACCCAAATTGGCGGAGACGTTCCTCAAATATAGGAATTATTCGGCCGTCATGGGTTGGTCCAACGTTCAATAACATATTTCCGCCAAAACTGTAAACAAAACACTCAGCATTTACTCGGAATTGCAAACGAAAAGATATATATTAATACGTGTCTCACCTTAAATGACAGGACCAATCTATAGAACAAAGCAGTAACAGTAGTAAAAGCATTTTTTAAGCCTAAGCGTCAAACTGAGCTTATGCCTACTGTAGTGACCCGAAAAAGAGGCGGTAATAAGAGGGGGTGCCCATTTTGACTCCCAATCAATAGGGGTCCGTATCCCTAATAAGAGTCCGCAAGAGGATAGAGTCCCTAAACAATTAAGGTCGATAAATGTCAATTAACCCTAATTGTACCTCATAAATGACTCCAGGACCAAACAATTTGAGTTCGAAACTTTGAAGCGTACTTAAATTTTGAATCTGCATTCCTAAGTATAACGTTGCATTATCGCTCAAGCCATTTACACAAGACAAATAAACGTTTAATTCAACGGATAATTGCAGTACCGGATATATCAGTAACGAAGGGTGGCGGAGCGTGGTTAAAAATAAATAACAGCCAGTAACTGACTAACAAGGGGGGTACCATCTGGAGAGGCCAAATAATTATCAGTCCCCTCTCTCTTAATATATTTTATTGCAGTCCAACAAAAAACTTTCCGCCCTTGATCTTTGGGCTAGTGATTGTTACTCGTATGCAAGTTGATATCACTCATGTATAGAACAGGGCCGGAACAGTAGTATACACATATTCCTAAGTCTAAGCCTAAGCGTATGGATGAATCTATTCCTAATCCAAAGCCTAAGCCTATGCCTAAGCAAAAAAATTAGTCTAAAGCGTAAACTGACTCTATCATAGCCCCTCCGGAAAACGATCCGGCCCCGTTCTATACATGGGCCGCTGATATTAATCGTTTGAAAATTAAGTTATACATTTTACAAACTCGAATAATGCTACGTTACCTTATTGTCTTCATAAACGTTGCAATTAATTCCTCGATAGTTAAAATGGTGTTTAAAGACATTCGTCGACTGAACGCCCAATAATTCTTGTCAAGTGTCATTGCATTTTCCCATTTTCGATTCATCAGTTTACCTGAAATCCCGATCCCGCGATGAGATAATATTCAGTTGATTATAAACTAATTGAAATCAACTTTGAACGAATGTCAACGTTGAAATGCTTCTTGGATGTCAGACGGCAGCTGTTTCAGAATGTTCAAGTCCGGCCGAATCCGAGCCAAAAATACGTCTGAGCCATCGCGTTTTCGTACAAAACCCATCGATTGTCTACTCATTTGCTCTCCAGCTTAAAGCTTTACGTCCAAAACAGGGCCGTAACAGTAATATAAGCGTATTCGTAAGCTTAAACTTAAACGCAAAAATGAACTTATACGTTATCCTAAGCCTAAGTTTAAGCCGAAGCTAAAAATAGTCTCTAAAGCTTAAGTTTACTCCACTGCAGTCGAACAGAAGAACGTTTCGCCTCTGATCTTAATACATGTGCAAGGCTTACGATAGACGTCTGGTCGGAATTTCCATGACATATTTCTTGAACAATACTGATTGCACGTTATACGCAAACTTTTGTTCGTTTACTAGGTAAACCGTATCTCGAAAGTTCGTTGCTCAACAACTCATAGCCCCCTCGTTTAACTCGACCGACCCACGAAATTCTTAGTTTGTAGGCTTAAGCAGCTTGGGAGGTGTCAAAAAATAGATAAGCCAACTGTGTATAACCCTTGACCCCAAAATAATTAAAACTGGTTTGATTGAGTAAGCTCGGGTTTTGTGAACGAACCTGGGTTAAATCGATCAACACACGTTAAATATCCACCGTGCTTGCAAATTGTGTCTTCGCCCCACCGATCGTTAGTAATTATAGTATTTTTTACTGGACTAAAATATTAATACCGCCAATATTCAAGTATTAATTCTAGCGGCATCTTCAAAAAACATTGTTTCTGAGGCGTTTAAAATCGGTAAGTGCGATATGCTGGGCGAGTACTACACTGCAAAAAATGGTGAGTCAAATACACTCTCCCTCCGAAATAGGATTTTCCTGACTACACAAATTGAGTCAAAATTCGACTCCGCCAGAGTCAAATTGAGTCGAATTTGACTCAGGCTAAGTCGAATTTCAGCTCAGTTTGTGTAGTCAGGAAAAGCCTATTTTAGACTCAGTTTGTGTAGTCAGGAAAAGCCTATTTTAGAAAGAGTCAATTTGACGCACCATTTTTTGCAGTGTCGGACTGCTGGTGTGTTTGACATTGTGTTGTGGTCACACGCACCAGCACTGCTCACTCACCCAGCGTATGCTTATAGATTTTAAACACTCCCAATAACTATACTCTGTATGAACTTAAATTTATGCAAATGTTAAAAAGCTACGCGTTATATTTCTTTGTGCCACCGCTTGATCACCGATAATAGCGACGTGGTAATCAGAAAACGGATAAAAGTTGATGCAAAATCATAACTGTAAGCTAAACTGGCTGATTATATAGACCAGGGCCGTAGCAGTATTTTGAGCATATTCCTAAGCATAAGTGTACGGGCCCATGTTATTTTAAGGTGCGTCCAGGTTTCTGGTGAGTCTATAATAGAGTAGGTTTCGATTCTAGAATACATTTTTTGCTTAGGCTTAGGCTTACGCTTAGGCTTCGCCTTAGGATCACATTTTTGCAACGCTTAGGCTTAGTCTTAGGTTTAGGAACACGCATAATTTACTGTTACACCCCTTAAAGTAATATTGGTCAGTGTACGAAAGAGCTTTTATACGGTAGACTAAACCTATGCAAAAAAATAGTCTAAAGCTTAAGCTTACTCTAATGCAGTCCCACAGATACGCGTTTTGCCTCTGATCTTTATACACGGGCCGCTAAAGCTAAGCAAATCGGATTGTAAGCTTACGGTAAATGCAAGCGTTAGACAGTGACACAGTTAGAGTTTTGGAAATACGGACTCGAACAATGATATCATTTATGTTGAAAATTACCCTTGGGCTAGAATAGAACCCAAAGCCCTGGGACAAAAATCACACAGAACAAAGTAGTAAAGCAAAACCGCCTTGCTATGCTTTTTAGACCTCAGAATTATTTAGTCTTCGTTTAAACTCAGTAAGTATATACTGCTATCTGACATGTGTTGCAGACTAAATCTCATGTAGAGATCAGGGACAGAACGTTTTTCTGCGGTCCTGCAGTAGAGTAAGCTTAAAGCTTCAGACTATATTTTGCTTAGGCTTATGCTTAAATATAAGCTCATTCTTAAGCTTAGGCTTAGGAATACTTTTATACTACTGTGACGGCCCTGTTCGATATAGGTCGTAGGCCAATCTGCTATTCAGGCCAATTACCAATTGGCCTAGGCCAATCTGCTATTCGAAGCAAAAAGCAGTTTGGCCTAGACCAAATAGCGATTTTTAGATGTCACAACAGAACAGTGATGTAAAGACCAACGGCGATTGGTTAACGGTATTGCGTCTGACCAAATAGCAAATTGGTCTAGGCCAAATAGTAATTGACCTGAATAGCAGATTGGCCTACGACATATAACATTGTCCTATACCAATCTTAGGCTGGAGCATAAGATTTTTGTAAAATATGAAAAATTCATAAAACATAAAACAATATATTGCAAAGCGTAACCAAAAACGGAATCACTTGCCTGCTATTGTACAACCAAGCGAGAAAGTGTGTTGAATTCCAGTAAGATGAAGATCCCATCCAATCACCATCGCCCCATAAAAGGTCAGGTTGATATGCATTGATCAATTCCATAAGTTGAGGCATTGAAACGTGCTAAAATACAAAAATATGTACCATTGCAAAAAGCGTTTCAACATCCTGGCATAATGTAATGTTTTTTAATTTAAATATTGCTGCGTTTTTATTCTTATTACGAAGTAGTACGTTTGTCCAATTTTTCGAAAACCTGGAATGATACCATAAACTTTTGGTATTTTTAACCAAAAAATTTCTTTTAAAACTTTTACAACGTTAAAAATCCAATTTGTCGAAAATAATTTAATTTTAAATATTGAATGATAATGCGAGGTTATGAGAACAGTATATATCAAATTTTTCCGAATCACACCAGTTTTCAGCGATTGCGTGTCTACAGAATGTAAGGTTGCGTTGTACTTTTTAAATTATTTTCATGCCATCCGTCACCAGTACGTCACCGTCCGTCACCATATGGTATCGTACCTGAGTAATTCGAGTATGATATCGCATGGCGAGGGAAGGCGATCGCACGGTGAGGGATAGCCGGACGGGTGACGGACGGTGCCGTACAAGTATAGCTCTACCCTATACCCTTGGACGCTGCTCGTAATCAAACGCGTGCGAATTAAATGACGAAATAATTTTGCTTCAGTTCAGTTCAAAAATTGCCGAGTATGCTAGTTTGATACTGGTGCAAGCGACTGATAAAATATTTCGTCTCTTCGCTACTGTTCTACGCTTTGAACTTGATACAATGTTTAAATGTACAAGCTAAATCTATTGAGCTTACAGAAGTTATTTTTTATTCAAATTAGTTTATACTTTTACAAATTCATTGCTTGTATAGTTTGCAGCTTGATCAGCGAGAAATAGCGAATGAACGTTTTCCAGCTGACAGTAGTATAGTCCAAACTTAATTTCCGGAGCCGATCGAGCGAAAGCCGCCCGCAGCTCGCCAACCAAATCACGCCCGGGACCGGTATCACGTGCATTCCAAGCGAACGAATAATTACTTGGCCATAATGTAAAACCTTCGAGATGTTTGCTTGTTAGTACATAATATCTAAGGCAGAACTTTATATGTTAATAGCGCTTTTCGTTTTGTCATACATTTAGTGTTTCGTTACATATCCAACTATAGGCCAGCCACTCAACAATATTGGCACAGAAAATTTTTCATCAAGTTTCAAGCAAATGGTCTATGTAAAATATCAGGGGCGGAACGGTTTTCTGTGGGACTAGAAAAAAGTAAGCTTAAGCTTTTGGCTAATTTTTTGCTTGGCTTAGGCTTAGGCTTAGGAATGTGATCGTTCTTAAGCTTAGGCTTAGGTTTAGGGTTAAGCTTAGGAATATGCTCATTCTTACGCTTGGGCTTAGGCTTTAGGCTTAGGAATACGCTTATTATACTGTTCCACCCCTGTTCTTTATATTAGCCCAAGCCGTAAACTATAATATTTCAAACCCAACATAAATCGTGTGTGTAAAGCAAGAACGTTAGGATTAAATCTAAAACCTTTTCTCAAGAAAAGATTTGCCTATCAACTTTGAAATATTACATCTATTTCTTACTGCAGACTAATTTGCACCAAACGTGGCATTAGAGTGCCAATCAGGGTGCAACCGGAATTCCGGTTCCGGTTCCGGCATTTTTTCACCTTCCGGTTCCGGTTCCGGTTCCGGTAAATTTTTACCGGATTTAAAAATTCCGGTATTATAATTTGGCCGTTTTCTTAACTTTGCTAATTTTTAAGAATCTCTTTTGAAAGCCACTTGTACTCCGAATATAAGCCATTGATGGTGGATTTCACTTCAGTCGATGATGAAAATCTAAAATATAACAGATAAAATAAATACCTATGTTCGACTAAGGTTGTTTCACAAATAATAGAGCAAAAAATACGATTAAAATGAAATTTTTGGTGAAATGCATTTTTCACTTTCCGGTTCCGGTTCCGGTTCCGGTAAAATTTTCAAATTCCGGTACCGGTTCCGGTTCCGGTAAATTGTAATTCCGGTTGCACCCTGGTGCCAATGTATATAACAGGGTCGTTACAGTAGTATGACCATATTGCTAAGCCTAAGCCTAAGCTTAAGAATGAGATTATACCAAAGCCTAAGCCTAAACTTAAGACTAATCAAAAAATTAGTCTAAAGTTTAATCCTGCTCTATTGGAAACCAATAGCAAAGCGTTACACTCTTGATCTTTACATGGGCACACTAGAAATATGCACGATTCCTCTTGAACATATTTCTTACTTCGCTCCTGACGCTTGAACAAGTTTCGCCCATTGATCCGGATCAAAAAATGCAGCAGTAAATTCTTGCGCAAAATCAGGGTATTTCGTACGCGGTGAATAATTATCGGCCATAAATTTAACCAAATCCGGCCGTTTGTCGGCTTCCCACTTATACCAGAACCATGCGCCCAAGCCAAGAAACGAAAACACACCCCAGTGCATAAATATACCAAGTTTTCCTTCATCATACCACGTGGGTAAAGGTCTGCTGTCCAGCGATTCCCACGTAGGCGAATACGACGCTGCTTCAGTAAGAATAATTTTGATGTTTAAAATAAGTAATAATTTATTCATCATACATATATCTATAATTATGTAAGCCAAACTTTTCAACCTAAAGGATGCAAAAATAGAACAGGTTCGTTTTTAAAATATATTGCATGTTTGTCATTAGTAGTATAAGCATATTCTTAAGTTTAAGCCTAAGCATAAGTGTTAGAATACGTTTAACCTAAGCCGAGTCAAAAAAATTAGTCTAAAGCTTAAGCTTTATACTCTATTGCAGTCCTGCAGAAAAACGTTCCGCCTCTGATTTTTAAAAGGGTTCTCACGTTTTAAATATTTTGCCGATCAGTGTACATTCAAATTTAACCTCTTCACACACAAAATATCAAACTGTGAACACGATATAAAGCATGATGCATGAGGAAGCAACAAAATCTTCATGACGTTTGAAAGTCAAAATTTTACAATTTCAAGGTTTTGAGGTTTAACACCTACTATATTGACCCGAATAAAAGGGGATCCCCATTTTGAGTCCGAATCAATAGGAGTCCGTATCCCTAATAAGAGTCCGTAAGCGGATAGAGTCCCTAAACCCTAATTAGAGTCCATAAATGTCAATTAACCCTAAATTGTGGGGCCTAAATAACTCCAGGACCAAATGATTTGAGTTCGAAACTTTAAAGCGTACTTAAATTTTGAAAGTACATTCCTACCTTGTATTATCGCTCAAGCTTTGACACAAGCGGCGGAGCGTGGGTTGAAAATAAATAACAGTCCGTAACCGAATAACAAGGGGGGTACACTCTGGACAGGCCTAATAAATATCAGTCCCAAACTTATTCGGGTCACTACAGTACTAAGAAAAACGCTCGTAGTTGTGGCCCGAGTCATGGGCGAAACGTTTCTCTGTGGGGCTGCAATAGAGTAAAGTCAGCTTAAGCTTTACAATAATTTTTTGTTTAGGCTTAGGTTAAGGGGTATACTTAGGTATAAGTTCATTCTTACGGTTAGGCTTTCGGGTTAGGAATATATGCTAATACTACTTTTACCGCCATGTTCTATTACATTTGCCGTAGTTGTTTACAGCGCATATGCGGTTCCAAATTTTTCATTCAACAAGTGTCTGGTGTGTATTTGAAGAAGACAAATAGACAAAATTGACAATTTTAGCCCACAGGGACGGTTGGTTTGTTTATTAGCAATTGTATCAACGACAATGCGGTATGTTAGTAGACCGCTGTGTTCTCACGTGCATTTCATAATATCACGTTTTTAATTTTTTGATAATTTTTTAGATTTTTACTTTACAAAAATGCTATTGGTGCAATCTTTTCCGAGCAACCGTTTAACTTTCAGCAACCTGATATATACAAAATTGTATTGATATGGCGTCTAACGTTAACACAAATTCCGCTGTAATTTTTTGTACCAAACACCAGACGGTTTGTGGAAAAATTTAGCTTTTATATACGTCGCCATACAGAGTAGAACCAAACCAATTAATTAGCTACTAAAGACGTATCCAAAAAACCGGCCCATGTTACTCAAAACGGCGTCCAGATTACTGGTGGGTCTATAAAAGAGTAGGTTTAGATTCGAGAGTGCAGTTTTTTGCTTAGGCTTTAGGCTTAGGCTTAGGAACATATTTTTGCAACGCTTAGGAATACGCTTAATCTACTGTTTACGCCCTTTAAACTAACACTGGCCCAAAAACCAATCCATATTAAAAGCTTCATTAGCATAGCGTCAGCAAGATTTTAACCTTCCGTGCATGAAAATTTCCAATTTTATCAAACAGCTACTTCAAACTAGTATTCCAACCTCGGTTTCTCGGGCAGGAGGCATTTGTCATCAACACTCACTCTGACTCGAAGGTTCTCAAGCCACGTCGCGATTTTGTTTTACCTAAATGTGTTTAATAGGAGGGTGTAAACAAAACGGATACTAATGGAAACGAGATATTTAAGTATTAAGTTAAAAATGTTTTCTTTTTTTCCAACGCAAACATGGTCCCAGACATGTATGCAAATGTTCGCTGCAACCAAATTGGTGCTAAAAATATCGAAATTTCCGTCACTTCTATGGCGGAACCAGAAATTGATTTTTAGCGGAAACGGATATTTGATTGCATACAGTGTTTGCTACTTAGGCACTGTGCACTGGAAATAGCATTCAGCGGGTGCAACATGAGGTGAAAAATACCGTAGCGGCAGTCAGCGGTCAACGAAACTTGCCGGAGACGGACGTGAAGCGACATTAGATGGCAAAAAGGATGGTTAATTAGTTAACTTCAGTCAATATCTGCAAAATGTTTTCAAGTTGTTTGCTTTTACGCTAATTTTCTGCGAAATTTCAGAAATTCATTCCTGAAAATTGTGACAAAAGTAAAACGAAACGCGCTAAACAGAAAAATTTAGCTAAATTATGCAAAAATTTTACTACCGAAATTGCCGGAACCCGCGGCAAAAATTCTACGGGAGCCGGAGGCCGATTTTCTGCCGCAGCCGGAGGCAGACCTCCGGTTGTACCCAGGCATTCAGCAGATATTAACAATTTCCAACATAAATATTTTTGTACCTATTTCATCTGAAATCCGGTTCTCACCCAAGGTTCAAATCACTCATTGATGGTAGGCGTTTACTATCTAGTCTTTAATGGAGACTGTGTAAACATAGTAAGCTCATAACATGTATATTCTTCTTCACGGGAGAGAGTTGTACAACCGCAGGCCAGCCTCCGGCTCCACAAGAAGTTTTTGCGGGAATTCGACAATTTCAGGATAATGAACATTTTCATATTTTTATAAAGTTGCTCTCTTCAGCGAGATGATTTCTAAGTTTGCGGTAGTTTAGAAAGCATCAATTGCACAGATTTCTGAAAAAGGACCCCTATATGACCCAATGTTGCTATAACTCCGACGAAATTAGTTGAGCTCCGGCAGCACCCTATTACACAAACACGCAGCAGAAATAAACGTAAAACCTGCTGACGTACAAGACGAACGAACGTAAAAGGGTTCCATAATTACAGTAATCATATGTATTAACTTACGGGATATTTATAAACGAGTGCAGACTAGACGTGCGCAAGCTAGAATTGTGACATGGACTCAGATTACCAACTGAATGTACCTAAATCGTTTTGGACTGCAAAATATCCAACTTGCATCAAATCAGCTCATTCATATTGCACTCAAAAATATTTACTTGAAAGTAGTTAACGTGCAGGATACAAGCTTAGGTAACTCCGGCTCCGTCAAAAAATCGACCTGGCAATTTCGGTAGCGAAATAATTTTAACTACCCAATTTCGCCTTACTTACGGCGTTACCCCTGGCTTCAAGCAAATTTTGTTGACCTCTGGCTTCGGTATTTTCCACCTCCGGTTGCACCCTGATAACGTGAAATGTTTAACAAAAATATATTGACAGAAGTAGTGGTTTAAGAAAATGTACTTATGATGAATCAAGGCATAAAAATAAACTTAATTTTCAAAACTATGGGTTATCCACGTTGTACTGTATACACTTTGTACTACCTTTACATTGAACTGAATTCAGAAAACCCATATGTAGCAAAAAATTTTCACTTCAAGACTGCTCAAACTACTACAGTTTGTTCTTGTATATTGCTGCCAAATAAACCTTAATATCGCGGTCCAGTAACATATGTCCGTTCACGCATAGAATAAAACTTGAACAAAATCGAATGCCTCAGATCTTCGCTCAGGCTTAAATTCAGATTCACGATTTGTTTTTGGGAACTGCTTTGTATTTTACCTTTGTCAACAAACGGAACACAATAAGAACCCTGCTAACAGACTCAAATGTACCGTATAGAAACAGAGCACTCGGCCCATGTATAACTGAAGGTCGTAAAAGTAGCAAAAGCATATTCCTAAGCCAAAGCCCAGTATAAAGATAAGCCTACCTCGGCCTAACTCTAAGCAAAAATAATCATCTAAGGCTTAAGTTTACTCCATTGCAGTCCCACAGAAAAACGGTTGGTTACACTCCATTATACATGAGGAAACACTTCAACAAAACTATCTGCAAAATAATAAAATTTACAATACGGCTGATCAGATCATTAATGGTTGTTTTATTCATTCTGCATCTGCATGGCACAATTTTCTTATACTGCCCCGGTACAACTACGGCGCAGGGTACATAGCTCCAATAAGATGAGAATCTCCTGAAAACGCTGGTGCAGTGACATTCCCACTGTCCACGTTTGGTTGTTGGTTCGGTTCGCAAGGATTACTGTCATTCGTCAATGGTTCTTTTCCTTCAAGCAGTGCAATTCGTTGCTCAATAAATCGTGGAACACCGTCGTGTTGGAACGGGTAATTTTCAAAGTTTGGATTTTCACTGAAATGCGGAAACTTACAGAACAATAATATAACAATTACTTGCAGCAAAAATGCAAGTTCAATGTTAACTATCACGGCCTAGCCACTAAATCAGAGCCAAAACCTAAGCCGACGCCTCCGACTTCTCCCTTTCCAAAATCGTCGCTACGCGCATATATCTGAATTGAACTATACCCACCGTTTTAACCAATCGGCAGTATGTCTAGGCAATGGTAAACACCAGAGATCGCACAAAAACGTCAAAATCATATGCGTTACATGTCGCGTTCCAACTGGATCCCAGTGTACACCATCTTTCAATCTGAAAAAACAAGTTGCAATAGACTGGCTTCCAATAAATAATCGAGCATACAACCAATCGAAACGAATAAATACACAATCAGGCAAAGAACCAAACTATACAAAAACTACGTATATTCTAAACCGCGTGAGTTTTGAGTTATCACGACTCATTCAAAGAATATAAAAAAACTGTGAACATAGATTCGATTTGGTAAATATGGAGTAAAATCGCTAGCTTAGCAAATGTCAAAATCTGCTCGCAATAAAGCATCACGTGCCAGATATTGTTAATCTGCACCTCGGCGATTTTCAAAACAAACACATAATGAAACAACAAACTGTGCAAAGCGAACACTTTCGTATTAAATATTTTAAAACTAGCACTGCGGTTTACAGTCAACAATACAGAGCGTGTTTGTGTTGTGACATCATCTGCATTAGCCAAATTATGTACCACCAACTAAGTTCTAGGCATACATTGTCAGATATGTGTGGCACCTATAACTAGTTTGTGCGTAGATCTTGTAGTTTTCGAGCTAGTAAATTGAGGGTCAATATTCAACACATTTTTCGTATTTGACTTGTCCTTATTCTACGACAAGAATTTTGAGGTTAGAAATTTCATGAGCTCGTCAGTTTGAAAATCCACTGCTAACAGTTATTAGATGCTATACGCGTTTGAAAACACAGACCTTTACATAAAAAATGTTGAATATGACCAGCTTTTAATTAAAAAATTAGTTAGCATATGTATGCATCAAAGAAGAATCCGTCGTTTTTAAAAGGTTTTAAGCGTAGCAAAACAGTAAATCATGCAGTTTGTCAATTCTGCTCTGCATTAGCTCAAAACAATTTTAATTTTACATAATAAGTGATGGAATTTGGAAAACGGTAAATTTCCCTTTGACACTTAGATTTTTGAATTTACACCTGAAAACTTCTTGTTGATCTTCAATTCCCTACTAAATACAAAACAAAAAAACACTGCGCTCACCTATGTCTCATCATTTGTCGCATATAAAAATGAAGATCTAGTATATCAAAGCCGTTTTCAATGATAATTTGAGCAACGTAATAATTCGCTTCAAGAATGCATGTTCTAAAACAAAACAAACATTTCAGCCTCATGCCTTACTTAAGTGCCAAAACAAGCTCAAAATAGCCTCACAATGTTTATTCGGTTGGATACTTCAACTTAATTTACCGTAGGTTTAGTTATAAAATTGAGTCAAATAAATTCTTTGAAATCAACTTGAGATACAGTCAAACAGTACTGAACGGTTCAAAGCTAAAATTTTAATTTAACCACATTCAATAAAACAAGGGTTATTCTCATATTGGTTTATGACCTGCTTTAAAACGAATTATTCCAAATTTGCCGCTAACAACAAATTCAAGCAAACATTCCGCTTATTTCCGCAAAAAAATTTATACGATTAAGTTTGTACTGACTAAAACATAAAATATTGTGATCTGTGGAAAACTAAAAAATTAGCAAACTACCTCAACTCCCCAGAGATCGATTCAATGGTTTCAAGCAGAAATCCAGCACCAATTTCCGAACCAAGTGGCATAGTTGTCGTCCAAACAAACGTACTACGCTTCGGAAGTATCTCGCGCAACCGTGTGCAGAGCTTGCGCATATTGAAATAATACTGATCCATGCTGTCTGGGCCGTACCTATAAGAAAAACAAAACATATACATTAATGACGTAATCTGTTTATTTTATGCACCAGTCTTGATCTGGGAGAACTGAAAACTTGTACAGAATTCAAAGGTACAACACTTACATTAAAGTAAAATATCTAACCTAGATATATCCCAAAGGCACGAATTCATAATAATAACATCAGGTGCTTCTTTTACAAATTCTGACAAAATTGTTTCAACCCGATCGCTGTAGCATCTAAAAACAACAAATACCACAAACTTAAAATAGCAGATGACTCAACATATATTATATGCTTACAATGTAGGCATTAAAACACGGATATACAAATTGATGTTAGGACGAATGGCTAAAACCGTTGCACTCTGTCACGGTTTTATGCACTGCCCACTGTGAGAAAGAAGATTAACTACATAAAACTTTGCACTTGAAAATTGTTCCAAATGTAAGTTTAAATTATTGAGCGAAAGCATTTATGTTTTGTACTTGGGGGTATAAAGGTGGATGTCCGTATGTCCGGCGAGAATGGTACGAACCGTTGAACCCATCTTGATAAATTTTTCGTTTCAAAGCTTATTAAGCGAAGCGAAACTCCGAGCGAAGCTCGGAGTTTCGCGAAGCGTTTTATGTTTTGTACTTGGGGGTCGAAAGGTGGATGTCCGTCCGTCCGTCTGTCCGTCCGAAAAGAATCTCAGGAACGGCTGAACCGATTTTGATAAACTTTTTTTTGTTTGAAAGCCAATTATCCAGGGGTGTTAACCTCGCATTGGGGTTTTAAAATTTTAAGCCGTTTATTAGCTACAGGCTAATTTGCATAATTAATTAAGCCTAAATTAGGACTTTCCACAATATTACACTAATTATTACAGTTAGAAGCAATCTAATTTTAGCATTAAAGGGTTTTTGGGTGCGACAAATCTGCGTAGACTGTTTACAAACCTCCAAAACCGATAATTGAGAAGTTAGCTAATACATAATTTGCATATTAGCATAGTTTATAAGCCTAAATTAGGACTTTTTACAATATTTCGCTAATTATTGCGGTTAAAAGCAATATAATTTCAGCACTAAAGGGTTTTTAGGTGAGAGGAATTTAAATAAATAGCTTACAAACATCCAAAACCGATAATTGAACAGTTAGCTAATAGCTATTTTGCATATTAGCTTAATTGACAAGACAAAACTAGGACTTTTTAAATTATTTCAATAATTATTAGGGTTTACTGAAGGTTTTTGGGTGCGAGGAATCTGAGGAAATTGCTTACAAACCTCCAAAACCGACAAAAAATAGTTAGCTAACAACTAATTTGCATATTACCTTAATTGCTTACGTGTGTTTGAGCTTCGCTCAATAAATGTAGTCCCACTACGACTGGTTATCCTGTGGTATTGACCTCGCATTGGGGTTTTAAAATACTAAGCTGTTTGCTACTTAAAGGCTAATTTGCATAATTGGTTAAACCTATTATTAGAACATGTAATTTGAGTACTATATGATTTTCGGTGCAAAAAATCTGCATAAATTATTTATAATCCTCCAAAACAGATAAACTATTGCCTGGCTACTAACTATCTAATTAACGTATTAGCTATACCAACTATGACAGTTGAGTTGGGATTATTGTCCTTTTTAACAGCTCCTGTGGTCCGCTTGCTTTAGAATTTTAGTGCATGCGAAAATTAAACTATAGGGTATAGAAATTAGAAAACTTAAAAATTAATTAGCTACATGCTAATTAGCATATTACATAATACCTATGTAAATTTTAACATCTGAGTACATTATATTTATATATATGTGTGGTCGTTTTGTCGGTGTATACCAGTTTTAAATAAGAAACACTTGAATATGTCACTCAAAACATTCTATATTTGGAAATAGTACTAGGATACTCGCTAATTATCATATTAAGTACTCTTATTATTGCATTTAAGCATATTGTCAATAAGTTGGTCCAAGCTTCGCTCAACATGTGTAGTCCCACTACGACTTATATCAATTTGTGTATATCACAAGTTTCAAAACGTAGGCAATCGTTGAAAACTTCAGACAGCGGCAAGGTAACATATTACAACAAATATGTAGTTATCTAACGATATCAAAGTATGTATATTCTTCAAACTTCAAAAAAATTTAAACAAGTTAAAACTGCTTACTTGGTGACAAAATAGAACTGGAGTAAATTAAATCCATCTGCTGACTGGTATTCGCGTATTTCCATGTAATCGGTCCCATTGGTCAATGGCGCACGAAACACTTGAACATCGTTCAAAAATGTGTCATGTCCCTAAAACAAAAGAAATCAAATAATAAACATAGAAATAACGGCTGAATCATTTTGAAAAAGAAACAACGATGCTTTTAAATTGATCTTTTAGATCCAGTTAACACGCCTGAACAGGCTTTCATAAAAATACTGCTTTTACATAACCATTCCTACACAGCTTGTACTCTGCTACTATATACGTAGCAGAATCAATCGGTTCGCTACTATAGTTACGTAGATTTCTCCAAAACACTGAACATCAACACAAATGGACAGTTTATAGACTTATCACACTTGCGAACCAAACTGAAACTTTTAAATAAAACAAATTTGCGGCATTCTACTACAAGCAGTCGACAAAATCAACTGTGAACATAAATATTCCCAATATAATAATATCTTACTTTCATTTTTGATTCAGAGTCTTTTAAAACTCTATCATGTTGTAGAAACAGAACTAAATCCATATACAAGTTGCGCTGAACTAAAAATAAAAACAATAAGATGCTCGAAACCAAATTCTTACAAAACTCCTAAAGCTTATTTGTATCCCTAATTTAAGTTTACATTTTACCCATATTACAATGTGTTGCAAATTTTATTTAAAACAATTTTCTGTAAGTTTCTACGCCAGGTATTTTGCATCAAATGTTTCAATGTATATGTGGTGGGAAAACTCAAATTGCTGCCAAAAACTTTAAACTCTTACTACTTCGCAGTGAAAATAGGTGTAGTAATGATCTTTATGTCAAACAAAATTACTAGATTAGCACCGTTTAGCATCATTTGGTGCGATAAATGTTTTAGCCTGGCTGATAAATTGCGAAATGTTTCAGCGGGAAAACACGCGTTGCTTTCTGTTGGATTTCTCACTTTTAGGCGTGCAGCTCCATTGCTCTGTAGTCTTGTGTTGTTCGCGATATATTGTGTTCTAGGTTCACAAGTTTTGTCATCTGGGTATTAATTTCTGGCTGGCAACATCCTTTCATTAAATTTAGATTCTAGTTAAAAACAACTTGACTTCAGTGGACGTCAAAGCACTGTTAGTGTTGAAAATAACAATTTTCATATTTAGGATATACCAAACTGATTTTCCTATTACATATTATTACTATTCAAATTCCAACTTGAAATTCATTCTAAGGGCATTTACACCAATGTATTATAAAAACTGACTTAATAATTCTTGTAATCTTGAAACACAACATTATATATAACATAAACAAACTTTTTGAATCAGTTCAGTTGCGATGCGTTTCATATCAATCGCACTAATTTTTATTTGATTTTTTTCAGTAACGGCACAATTGAACCGTAGAATGTAAACTTCAGATTTAGTACTAAAATGTCTTGCTTTTGACAGAAAATAGCTATTCCGTACCGGAATCCGGAAAAGTCAAGTTCTCCCTCTTCCGTAATTAATGTCCATAGGAAGCAGAAGCATGTTGCTTACAAATTTGTTAGCATTATATTAAATTTTCTGATAGAGGTACTTTGTTTCAACAGCTCAAGCTAATTAAGTGAAATTTTATCTTAAGAAGTGTTTACGATTACGCTAAGTAGTTTTTCCGCTCATGCCGAACGGCGGAGAAAACCATGCAACCCGTTGAAAACCTGCTCATGCAGCTTTCAATTGTTTAGTCGTGTGTATTAACATTAGGCATGCCGTATACATACGTACATGAAAGAATACATTTCCCATTACTGCGTATAGTAGGGTACGTGAAAAATTTTAGCATTTAGCTCACAGATGAATTTTTAAGGGGTCAAACCGTTTTCTAAGCATAAATGCCAGTTTGTATATGCGGTTTTTCCGCAAATCGAGCGAGATTTTCGCCCGACAATATAGATTGTTCACTCTTAAAAGCGGAAGATATACTGTAACACTAGATATAATCCTACTTCAAAGGTTTAGCCATGATTCAAGCAACTGAAAAATAACATATTTATATACCAGAATCTCCAATAATAACAACGTGCTTGTTCTTTAACAGTTGTTTCACATCCTTTGACAGAAACATCCCATACATAATGAGCTGCGATACACGACCAAGTGATGTCAGTTTATATAATATATGTTTATATGTGTATCACTTAAACAACTTGCCTCACTGTTTACGTATACATTATATACAGGACACATTCTGAAATACGTAGTATCGGTCAGAAACTACATTGTAATTATATTGCACAACACGCATATGTCGGACGGGCACATTTATTTGCTTATAAAAATAACGCTACATCATCATGTTTTTCTAATTTTTTTCAGATATACGATTAATATGTAATACATGTCTGAACTTCACGGTCGGGAGGACCCCTTTCTCGGAGATATTGCGAATATACATAGTTTCCTTTTAATGTATCCGAAACATATGACCAAACCGGGAATCGACCTCGGACTCTTGCTCGCCAGTCAACCGCTAACAATTACACCACGCGGCCGATTACCATTTTCTCAAACACTATATGAGCACGTGTATGTATGTGTCTTTGTCTTACATTGTATACACAATGCACATACACATGCTACACCACGCGTATATATACCAACAATACAGAACAAAAAGGACTGTCATAAGTTGGGTTTCGATCCGTTTCCAAAGCTACAATATATTAAGATCTCAAGCTCGGCTACAAATCCAAAACCGTTTCGGACGACCTAATCATTATTTTAACTAGTGACATTGTTGTAAAAAACTTCATGGTTTGGAGTAGAGTTGGAACATTTAAAAATAAATTCCAGGACCCACGATTTCCGATCACCCTTGTAAGCATGCGAAACATGCTTGTCCGTTCTGTGCACATGCAATATAGTGCAGTGCACTGTATGCATGGTAGCAGGCAGCATACGGTCTACATATAGTCGGCGAAAAATGCAGTTGGAGAGGCGAGCTGCGTGGCGCACTGGTAGAGTGCTCGCTTAAGGATCCGTAGGGAGAGAGCTCGATCCCCGTGCTGGAGGCCCGCTTTTCCAGCTGCTTAGTTAAAGTCTGAAGTCCTAGTTCCTACCTAGACTGACAACCCTGTCTGGAATTATACAGTCATAACCGGACCCGTAAATATTCGGTGAAAATACAAATAAAAAAACTAGATGCAATTGTGATTATGACGGGGACGCTATACGTAACAGTAAAAACTAGATTTGTTTACCTTCATATAACAAGCCCGTTCCATTTGGCGATTTTGGGCTGCTAGCTATGACGTTACCGTGAGACGTTATAGCTGAAGACTTATCTTTGGTTAAACGCAACTACTAACCAATTATATGATGGTTTTAGCTGAGATCAAGAGCTTACTCGAGTTTTGTAGTTTTGTTATGCGTGCAACATTTCCAATGTAAATTACAGTTTTCGCGAACACTGCTACTGCATACGTGAAAACTGTTCTTTTGAAAATACTAGTGCCAATCTCTGACATAAAATGGATAGCTGAACAAAGGACAGTAAATTTTCTGTAATTTTCAATATGCGGCTTAAGTTACTCAGCTATTTTAATATATAAATCGACTATTACTAGCAGACGACATTTGACATGTTTCTGCAACAGAAAATCTGAGCAAATTTTCTGACAAAAACACTGGTTCACAAATCTGTTATGGTTTGGGTTTGTGCAGTGTCGCAATACATCATGTCATACATTCTTAGGGACTAAAGCATTGGATCGCCCTGAAAAAAGTTCAGCACAAACATCAAGCATTAATGAAAGAGTATCACCACTTATTCGTATTCAGGACCGGAGCAGCCATCCTAATACCCCCATTTGGGAACCTCACCCCTAAAGGACCCTCACCCCAATTAGCTGAAACAAAAGCTGCCGAAGTTTTAAAGAAATTGGGGAGCTTCTCCCCTTATCTGTTCCGGTACTACGTGTACCTGTAAAAGTCAGCCGAAAATAAGCATCTGTATTAACAGTGCTGTTGGTTACCTAGTACGGAAGGGCATATTTCTGTTAACCATATCACTTTTTACAGTGTATAAACAACTGGCGTGGGTTACAAAAAGCGGTTATGTTTATATTTACTTTTCGTAGCGCGTAATTTCACAACTCCTGAGCCTGACACCATTTTCGTTAAAATTTGAAAAGATTGTGCGCGTGCCTCTGATGCCCATTTTTATTTACCCACACAGCATCTTGTTTTAAGTATATAATTGTTTTCAAAATGATGTTTTTAAAATTCCGTGTATTGTTATTGTTGCAAGTTTTCAAACAGAGAGCATTTATAAGCACATGACAATACGTCGCAATTTGAGAAAAAATATTTCGAAGCTAAACATTAATGTATTTATTTGTTCACGGAGAATATTTTGGCCCCTAACGATCAGAGGCGGAACGTTTTTCAGTGGGACTAGAAAATAGTAAGCTTAAGGTTTAGACTATACTTCATTATGATAGGTTTGATTATGTACAAATTATTATTCATCGTGAGCATAAATATTATTACTGCAGCATCCGCTTCGTATTCACCAACTTGGGAGTCGCTTGACAGCAGACCTTTACCTACGTGGTACGATGAAGGAAAACTTGGAATATTTATGCACTGGGGTGTATATTCATATCTTGGCTTAGGAGCATGGATGTGGTACAGATGGGATGCACAAAAGCAACCCAATATAGTCAACTTTATGAATAAAAATTATTCACCGCGAACGAAATATCCAGAATTTGCCAACGATTTTACAGCGGCGTTCTTTGATGCAGACGAGTGGGCGAAACTTATCCAAGCAACTGGAGCGAGGTATACAAAAACATTGAAATAAAATGTTCACGTTTATGAATACACAGCGGAAAATGGTGAGTCAAATTGACTCTTTCCGAAATAGGCTTTTCCGTACCTACTACACAAACTGAGCCAAATTCGACTCCGCCAGAGTCAAATTCGACTCACTGAGTCGCACGTTTGACTCTGGCGGAGTCAAATTTGACTCAGTTTGTGTGGTCCGGAAAAGCCTATTTCGGAAAGAGTCAATTTGACTCAGCATTTTTTGCTGTGTAGTTCCATCAATTTTGTGCAGTCTGAAATTTTCGTTAACCCAAAGAACAAGTTTACCTAAAGTTGAACGCTATTTATCCATTAGGGTGTAAGAGGATAGTAAAAATAACGAACACGGAAGCGGATAGTGTTCACAAAATGAAAAATTGAAACCAGATATTGAAGCATGAACGATTCAATGATGTTTTATTTTTCGGCAAACATAATTGAAGCGTGCAAATGTTCACAAGTCTTTATGAAAATTAAACAAAAACCGGGAAGTACGAAAAAACATTTGTTGCATGAATTTCTTAATTTTTACTTCATTTCCAACAATTGCAGTACTTAATATGTGTAATGAAAAATTGCGAGCTACAAATACCTGATTCATTACTAATTTCGAGTGTAAAAATAATAGAATTTCCGTTTTTATAACGGAAACGAACACCGATTGTTACCGCAAACGGACACCGATTTTTACCAGAAACAACAACGGAAATCCGTTTACATCCTGATTAATTCCGCTGATATACATGATTGTCGCGGTACGACTTCAAGAGTAGAAGCTCACAAGTTCCTAAGTATTAACGATAACAACCACGAAGATTTATACAGCGAAACGCCCACATTTTTCAACGATATTGACCTAATGCCTGAGATTTGTTGCAAATTCAAAATCCAACCTCGCAGACAAAATAACGCTTTTTTCAGATACTACGTACTGACAAGCAAGCATCATGAGGGTTTCACTCTGTGGCCCAGCAATTATTCGTTCACATGGAATTCACGTGACACTGGTCCTGGACGTGATTTGGTCGGCGAATTGCGGTCTGCTTTTGATCGTTCTGCACCAGACGTTAAATTTGGCCTATACTATTCGCTATTTGAATGGTTTCATCCATTGTTCATCGCGGACAACGCAACTGGTTTCAGGCGCAATGAATACGTTGAGGTATCTTGTTAAAGTTGGATATCGGACTCATAACGACCGCGACCCGAATTGTTGATCTGTTTACAACCTTTGTGTAGATGGATTTGAGAAAAGTTCAGAGACCTGAGTGGCTTTCAAAAATTTTATTTTCAATTCTGAATGCGCTATGAACTGATGATTATGAACGAATGACCCATGTTGACATTATATTATAATTTTAGCAAGTTTCGATGCCTCAACTATTGGAATTGGCAAATACGTATCAACCAGATGTGTTGTGGAGTGATGGAGACTGGTTGGCATCTTCTACGTACTGGAATACGACACAGTTTCTCGCTTGGTTGTATAATAACAGGTATATACACTGCAAAAAATGGTGAGTCAAATTGACTGTCTCCGAAATAGGCTTTTCCGAACTACACAACCGGAGTCAAAATGCGACTTTGACAGAGACAAATTCGACTAACTGAGTCGCTTAGTTTGTCGAATTTGAGTTTGTGTACCTATTTAAGAGCGTCAATTTGAGACACCATTTTTTGCAGTGTACGCCGATTTTAATACCAGAACTAGCACCACTACTCTGTTAATTTTCGCAGTGAATTATAACGCATTTTCTTTTAGCTGTGTTTTTCTAACTTTATATCAGACGTAGGTATAACTGAATGTACATACAAAGTAAATTGCCCTGTATTCAAAAAACATTGCTTGAAGTTTAAGATACAGAATTCAGACATATATGTCTTGACTTCTAGATTGATATTTCTAGAAATAATGGTGTTAGATTTTTCACACTTAAATGTGTTACATTTAAGACTTTGTTTTATGAACGATTAAGAAAAATATTTCTGGAATATAAGACAAATATTTGTGAAATATGAGACAAATATTTCTGAAATACAAGACAAATATATCTTTAATTAAACACAGAGATTTGACATGAAAACCGGCTCCAAAACTGGGAGATAAAGCTCATCCCAATATCCTAATGCAGCATTCACAATAAGAAATTACGCTGTGCCACCGGGAACGGCATGTGGTAGGGTTAACGAGTGGCAATTTTAAAAAGTGCCACTCGTTAACCCTACCATACCGCAAATTTTCAATGTAACCCTACCTTAACTCGTATCCCAGGAATTCTTGTGACACCTGTTAGGGTAGGGCTAACACTTAACAGGACCCCATAAGACACCATATAAACAAATTGTATAGAAACACCGTGTGTCTGCTCTACGTGTTAGAGACTAACTAACATGTAAACGTTATAACAGTAATAAACTTTTCAATTTGCGAAAATACGGAGGTAATTAAGGTAATTAAAATTTTAATCCTAGTCCGAATGCGATCGTTAACCCTAGTGCTTTACACAAGTATACTGTACCGTTTTGTGCGGTTGAACTTGAGGTTTTTAGACTAGTACTATGCGCATATTCCTAAGCTTCAGCCTAAGACATAGCCTAAACCTCAGCTACAACATCGGCCTAAAGCCTAATGATAAGCCTATACCTAAACGTACGTCACGTGTCCGTTAACTATTTTGTGGAAGTTTTCTGTTTACTGTTACAATTCAACGGGTATCAGTATAACTAATGTCATAATGAATTTGGCCTTCTTAGCGGATACGCTTCTGTTATTTGGATAAGATTATATATACTTAGGAATGTACTTTTAAATCTTAAGTATGCTTTAAAGTTTCGACTTTCAACAAGATTTTACTACAAACCCATGCTCAAGATTTATTTATACAGCCATAGCCTCGGCCTAAACCCTACGGATAGAGACTATAACCATTCTGTGGGGGTTATATTATGTTTGGTGTTAATTCAACGGTATTGGCTCATGTTACTTTAGGGCCGTCCCGGTTTCTGGTTCTTCTGTAAAACAGTAGGCCTACATTCTATACATTTTTTTGCTTTGACTTAGGCTTTCTAAGCTTAAGAATACGCTTTTGCAACGCTTAGGCGTAGGCTTAGGCTTACGAATACGCTTTAATCTACTGGTTACGGTCCTGACAGCAACATTGTCCAATGTCATTTTAATGCGGTGGAAAATTCATTAACGTGCGGTTATTATGTATGGTGTTATATAATTCAACGGGTATTGGCCCATGTTACTTTATTAATAGGGCTGTCCACGTCCAAGACGTAAACGTAAGTTGGGGATCCTGAGGCCAACCCGAAATACCTTTGAAATTCGACTATTTATGTACACTTTTAAGTATATAAACGAAGCAATTTTTTACATACATAAAAATCAGAAAATTAATTCTTGAATAAATGACTACTTATTTCTTGAAAAAAAAGAAATTTGTGTCTTATAAATTGGCAAGAGCAATTTCTTGAATATGAGACATTTTATGCCTTAAACCATTTAATAAACGAGTTTCTGAGCTGTTTAAAAGGCTATTAATGACTGAAACACAAAACATGTCTGTGTTGAAAATTCAGGAAAATAGCCTTGAAATTTTAAGACAAATTTAATTTATGTGCAGTTCGGGAGTCAACTTTAAAAGTGAACTACAATTATAACTGCAAAGTATCGGTTGCAGTTAAAATTTTACCAAATAATGTTTCAGCCCAGTAAAGAATACTGTGGTAGTCAATGACAGATGGGGAAATGAAACTACGTGTAAACATGGCGGATTTTTTACATGCAAAGATCGATTTATGCCAGGTTGGTTTGCTGGACGAATATCGTTTCAAATACATTTCCTCTTCGCTCGTGTAATTTTACAGTCACCCAATCAAATGTAATATTGCAAAAAACGAGTTATACAGCGTCTTATTTAGATGAAAAAGCACAAACTTTGTTGACGGTAAAATGAAAATTTTTACTTTGGTGACGGTAAAATTAAATTTTTGGCGAGAACAGTCAAATTTACGCTGGAATTTCAGATTTACACGGAAAACTTAAATTTTGGCGGCAAATTGAAATTTGTGTTTATTATATAGTTGCTGTTGAGTGGTGTTACAAACGGAAACAAAACAAACGTTTATTTCAGATTTTAGTTGCCTGGAAAAAACATGCATCCGTTACCCTGTTTATAGCATTCTCATTATTAATTGTGTTGAGTTTAATTTGAACCATTTCGAATGTGTTCATTCCGGTATGTTTTTTTAGTTTTAAAGTAGAAAAAATTATAAATCTGAAACCAAGTTTCGTTGCTTAAGAGCGATATTCAATCTTTGTATTTCACGCATTAACCATAACATAAAATTATTGGCCAATGTTATTTTAACGGGCGGCAACAGTAAATTAAGCGTATTCCTACGCCTAAGCCTAAGGCTAAGCGTTGCAAAAATGTGTTCCTAAACCTAAGCCTAAGTCTAAGCAAAAATGTAACCAAGAATCTAAACTTACTCTTTTATAGACCTCCCAGAAACCTGGGCGCCCTTTAAAGTAACATGGACCAATAGTTTTATGATTGGTCGAAGATGAATGACGATTTTTTCAATTCAGGTAAACTGATGAACAGAAAATGGGAAAATGCAATGACACTCGATCGACATCATTGGGCATTCAGTCGACAACTGACCGTCGATGACGTTTTAACTATCGTCGAATTGATTGAAACTTTCATGAAAACTATAAGGTATTTAGAATTACTCTTAGGACAGACGCGTTTTCTTGCACGACTGCAATAAAATAGGATTCGATTTTAGACTATTCTTTTGCTTAGACTTTAATAGGATTAGTTTTGAGTTACGGCCCAAAAAATTAACATTGGAAAGTGCTGGCTCTGAAATCTGTAGACCCAGGGTAGCGTTTATTTTTGGTGTCTGGACATAATGCTGACTGTATATATGGATCCTATTGTCTAATAATTTTGAAATGTCCCAGTCTTACCAACCGCACTGCAACTGGTGTAGGTCGTTTTGGTTTAAATCATGTAGATATAATTTATCAATGGTGTGTTGAAGATGTTAACTTTCGGCCTGCTTGTTAATTACAGTTTTTCACATATGATGATCTTAAACTTGATTTCGCCCGGAAAATTGACAGCAGTGTCGTCTTCGTTAAATTTAATCGAAATTAGTATTGTTTCAAAGCTAATGAACTGACTGCAATAAGGTTACTGTAAATATAATTTGTTTTAGTTACGGAGGTAATATGTGCTTAAACGTTGGACCGACTCATGACGGCCGAATCATTCCGATATTCGAGGAACGTCTGCGCCAATTTGGGTCATGGATGCGAACGAACGCTGAAGGCATTTACGGCACCAAACCGTGGATTTACCAGAACGATACCGTAACCTCGAATGTATGGTAAGATTTTTGGGTTTATATTTAGGTATACTATTATTCAACTCCATACGCTTTGCTTGCACCGTTAATGTCTCCAAATTAAAACCGTATCTTCACGTTTCAGTTTCACTGGTTGCGTGGCTGATGTATAGAACAGAGCCGCAACAGCAGTATAAGCATATTCCTAAGCCTAAGCTAAAGCTTAAGTTTAAGCGTAAGAATGAGCGTATATATGCCTAAGCCTAAGCAAAAACATTATCCTAATGTTCACTCTATTGCAGTACCACAGAAAAACGTTCTACCCCTGGTCTGTACATGGGTCGCTTGCGTTGTTATTTATCTTTATGTATCTCAAGTATAAATTGCAGGTATACTTCAAAAATGAACCCAAACGTAACTCTAAAGCATCCACATAATCAACACCGCGTTTATAATCCGCAGCTTGGTGGCAAAACAGTTACAGTGTACGCAGCGTTTTCAGAGTGGCCTCAAGACGGGAAGTTGGTGCTTGGCGCACCGACTGCAGGACCTGCAACTCGGATCAGCCTTTTAGGCTACGGACTTGGTAGCAAGCAACAATTAATACTAAAATGGAAGTTTTTGAACGATGCACTTGGTGACGATGCCAACAACGCCGAAAGTGGGGTTGTAGTTAACTTGAGTGGAATTAAATGGACTTTGTTGCCTAACACGTGGGTGTGGATGTTGAAGTTAGAAAATCTGAACGCGGATAATCATATTCCGGAAGTCATCGATGTTACTACAAAATAAACACCTACTTATAACCAATATTACTAAAGCTGAAACATCACACATACATATTTTGGGCAGCGTTCCAGCAGATTTTTGCAAATTTTTAACACGTACATATGCAAATCAATTAAATAGTAAAAAAATGTGAAATTACATATTAAGGTTGCAAATTTGCAACCGCGCTGACTACTTGAAGTTTATTTGTGTTTTAAAACTTAAAAGAAATTTTATCAAAAATATAATATGGTTATATCAACGAAAAAATGTGATTACCAAAAGCCATATTCACACGTGCAGGTTTTTGCAGCAAAAACTTGCACGTGCAACTTGCACGCGCAAATCTGGTCACAAAGCAGCTTTGATGTTCTTGTAGCTGCAAATTATAGACTGGAATTTGTGCTATTAAATTCAATTCGCACGTGTGAACGCAGTTGCAAGTCGCTTGAATCTGTTTCACCTGAAGTTTGATTGATCAATCGAAATATTCCTTTGAAAATACTTGCAATCTGTTGCACATGCAGTTTGGTTGGTCAATCGAAATATTCCTTTGAAAATACTTGCAGCTGCAAGTATTTCGTGCTAGTTGCATGCTGCGAGTTCTCACTGCAAAAACTTGCACGTGTGAATGGAACTTAATGCATAAACAGTATTTATTATTTACTCTCGTATCTTTAAGTTGGATCGCACCGCTTTGTCTTGCCTCCAGGGTACGAGGAATATTCTTCAAAAAATAATGAAATATGTTTGTTTTGCTCCCTCAGACTACTATAGGTGGAAAATAAGCAAAAATACTCTATTATACACAATTTTACTTAAAATTTGAAAGCAATAAAACTAAATAATTTATGGCGTTCGTTCCTTAAATTAAAACTTGACTTTGTTTATGTGACAGTCAACGGCCGATTCAGAAGCTGCCGACCTGGGGGGGGGGGCGGGCTGGCAAAAAGCGCATTTATTTACTGCATGCCATATATGTGCCAACCTTCTAAGGGGCAATACTGTAAGGTAGCAATCTTACCATTTCATCACAAAAATTTTCTGATGGGACCGGGCGTAGGCTTCTCTCTGTGTGGATCCGCTAATGATTGACACTGTGTGGCCCAGCAGTTTTATTCCTTCGCGTGAAATTCACGTTTTACCGGTCGTGGACGTTTTATTTGGTTCCGCCCCCCACGGTTTGGATCCACTGCTGGTGACGGTCGATAAATATTGCGGTTTAAAAAAATATCACCTGAAGCAAAACAAAATTTAAAATTTCAATTTTTAGCCAAATTCATTTCCGATTTATATCTCAAATTGCAGATTATAAGTTGTATACAAATGCAAGATTCAAGGCCAGTCTGTGTGGATTTCTGTAACATGACGCATACGTCAATAAATTTGCGTTTAATTCGATCGTTTCAATGCTTGTAAAGTTTTTAAATTTTGTTTGAATTTAATTTTATTCAAATCACTGAATTAGTATATTTTAAAGGTGTCTACGACATTATTCTAAAGCCAATGAATAAATCTAAGCATAACCGTAAGCTTAGCTTAATCCTAAGTATTATTATGGGCGACGCATTGTAGAGTCAGCTAAATTTCGGATAACAAGTTGTCGGGCGGCGAATTGTTGTCATATACTGATTAAGTTAGGATTACTATTTTAGAAGCTTGCAGTTCGGTCACTTAGCTTGGCAATTTTTGTGAGCTTCAACCTAAGTTGAGGCAGGAAATCATTTTAAATTTGTCGGGGGCACGGGACAATATTCTGCATAATTTTACTTATGGCTTAACGACATTGTTCTGCATTTCTGCAAGTGCATGCGATTATCTATTAGCTTATTTCCAGACATATAGTGCAGTTTCCTCACGGATCGAAGTGCAAAAGGATAGGTGAATAGGTTTGGGATGAGCCCCCAATCCAAATTTTTTATTGGACTAGGAGCTGTCCACCCAATAACTGTTTGTAAGTAACCGGATATCCGTTTCCTGGTAAAAATCTGGGTCTGTTTCCGTTTCCGTTATAGAAATAGCGGAAAGTCGGTTTATTTTACGCACAAATTTATTTATAAGCAATGTATATATGGATTCAATTTTTCATTACAAATATGCTGCAATTATTTAAAATGAAATAAAAAATACAAAATTCATCCAAGATCTTAAAAGTTTTGGTGCATCCGCCATTTCTTTTAAATTTTCTAAAGCTCAGCGAAAATTTGCTCGCCTGAGTTCTGTTGGCAGAAAAAAAACATTTTTCAAACTTTTACATTTCAATATCCGTTTTCCGTTTCAAATATTTTGATCCCTATCCATTTATGCCGTGTCTATAATACAAATCCCTCGGCCCACCACTGTTTACTTATCACTATGAATTAGCAGCGAGCAATTAATTATTGAAAGGTGAAAGAATAATACAAGATTTTGTATCAAGAGTTATAGATTAACGAAAATAAATATCCGCATACGAATGAAAAATGACAACTTTAATAGAATTGCATAAGTATCGCACGAAACAATTGCAACCGTCAATCATAACGAAAACTAGCGCTATTTAAAAGAAAGAGTGTCACAACCTCAGAGTAATCGTTTCCAAATTCCACTCCACAGTCTTCACAATTTCTTATCTTTTCGCTATTCTCGGGTGTTTTATCTTCTCTTTCCTTATTTTTTTACTCCATTTCCGTGTTTTGAAGGATGCTAAATTTGAATAATTAATATACAATGGAATTGAAACACACTTTGCATTTTCATTCGGCACGCACTCAGGGACAGCGGTGTCATAGGTGAGTGTGTGGCCAATATAAAGATCAGGAGCGGAACGTTTTTATGTGAGACTAGAAAAGAGTAAGCTTAATTTTTAGACTAATTTTTTTGCTTTGCTTAGGCTTAGGCTTATGCTTAGGCTTAGGAATAAACTCATTGTTACGCTTAGGCTTCGGCTTAGGTTTAGGCTTAGGCTTAGGAATATGCTTATATTACTGTTACGCCCCTGTTCGTTACATTGGCCGTGTATGTAGACACCTTGGAAGTTGAAAAAACTGAGTGATGCCAATTTTGAAACTGATTAATTTATTAATTTAAAATTCTCAACCCCGCCATTAATTAAATTTATATACTATCTTAAAAATTACTCCTGTGTCCTTTGTCTCCCAAACAAAAAAATTGTTTTCTGAGGTATCGGTATTCTTTAAATATACGCTTTTTTCTTGCATTGATAGCGAACGTCCAAACTTTTTTGAATTTAATAAATTTGTGAAATTTGTCAAAAAATTTCAATATTTCACAAGTTTCTATATTAAATACTAATCTGTAATATCAGGCCGCAGTTCACTGAGCTCAACTGAAAAATAGCTCGGATCAGTAAGGGGGTCTGCATCAAAAAAGCAACCAAAATATTGGTTCCAATATCATAAAATTATTGACCATGTTTCAGCTATTCGTCCTGGTCCCTGACAGAACATAATAAAGTCCAGTGGAGGGGCGGAGGGTGTTCGCCCGTCTACCCCCCTTCTTGGGACGCCTCAACTTTGTAGAAACTGCTAATATCCGCAGGATAATTCACACAGCCTCATTGTACTTTGTGTTGCTCTATGCGGTTTCAAAGTTGTTGCGAAATCATTGCGAAAGCGAATTTTAAACAGAAAATATAGAAAAAGCGAGAAAAAGGTTGAATAAACTTTTACCCCCGCGAGTGGTTTTTGCGACGCAATGATGATATTGTCGTCTCTCTTATGCGATAGTATAAAAGGAAGTACACGTAGCAGCGAATTGACGCTTTCATTTATTCATAAAAATTTGATTAAGAACACAAAAGCGGATATTACACGATAGTGATAAGTTTTATTAATAATATTGAATTTTGTCGTTTTGTTTCATTGTAGTTTGCGAATATTGAACATTTGGTTAAATTTCTATATAAAAAACTGGCTGCATTTTATATTTTTAAATATTTTTAAAGAATAAAGTATACACCATACGTTATGCCAAATGTCTTGTCGATTTGGTAATTATATATACCGTTTTTGTGAAGAAAACAAAAAATAGCAATCTTTGTCCCAAGTAAATGATCAGGGGCGGATAGTTTTTTTCTGCGGCACTGCAATAAAAGTAAACCTCAGCTTTAGGCTAATTTTTTGTTTAGGCTTCAGGCTTAGGCGTAGACTGTAGAAAGATGCTTATGCTACCGTTACGGCCCTGTTCTATACATTAGACCATTCTTTTACCAGTTCCAGTTGAGTCTGACTTATATACACGATAGTGTTTAACTATATTATTTATTAGCATACCCTTAATCTAGAAAGTTACTTTAAAGCTGCTGGATTAGCTTACGTTTAAATCAAGTTAGTTTAAGCTTTTATAGAGGTGGTTATATAAAGGCCATTACGAAAAATTACTGGTCAGAATCTAATGTTTGTTTATGGCGTGATTAATTTTAACCACTATTTCATTTTTTGCCTAGGCAAATAACACACGAGCGATCTTATGCTATTGTTGTAAATTGGAATATATTTTTCAAATACGAAACTGACAAATTTGGCACAACCCCCATCAAAAAACACATCTTTCTGCGATACGCCCAAACGAAAGTTTTATATTTAACGGTGCGGCGAGTGTACGGAGACAGGAAGAATTTAAATTAAATTTTAAAATTCGAACACACAAGAAAATGCCCTCAAAATTAACGCCGCAGGAAAAAAATTATTTTTGCATAGAACACTCTAATAACACGTTAACCACACTGATATTCATGATAACACGTAACGGAGAATTGACTCCGTTACGTGTTTGTAGAGCAGCCTACGGGTTGAATTGGGGGCAGCCGGGGCACAGAAAAAAGCAACTGCTGGGGGTTCTTAAGATAAAATTGGTAAATCGTTAACAGTGACCAAATAGTTTAGCGTTTATAAAATACTGAAATCAATCTGAATTAAAGGAACGTGACTTTTTAGGTCGTTGGTCTCGGTACGCCCCTGATATATGCTAACACATCAATTTATATTATATAATAACAATAATAATAATAATAATAAATAAATCAAAGTTATGTTACAGATAAAACATTGCTGAGTATACGTTTTTTTTTGAAAATTTTATTCCAATATTCGGGTTAGTGAGCAGTTCTTCAATTTGATACATTGTTCCTAGCCATTTTAATTAAATTTGAGCAATTTGGTTTAAATTTAAAATTTTACAAATTTAGCAAAAATGATTTTATTACTTTTTAATTTTATTACGCAAAAATTTCAGTATACCTCATCTAAAATTAGAAAGTTGTCTTACAGCCTACTGGAACTGTTCTATGAGATGCAGGGTGCGACCGGATACCAAAAACTGTCGGAGCCGGAGCCGGATAATCTAATATCCTGCCGGAGCCGGAGCCGGATAGTTAATTCGATTGTTTATTTAATCTTATATTCCTTTATAAGTTTATAGTTTGTATTCTGGTTTCTTAAATCATATACTGTTTGAATTACTGGTTGAGCGCACTAATTATGTTTTTTTTTGTAAATTAATAGCCTATCGCTCAAAAATTACCACAAACACATACATTTTTTAATTATATATTTCCATAAATAACTAATATATGTACCTTATTCAAAACTTTAAAATGGTTTTTCACAATAACGACAAACCTTTTACGCACGCACAGGCCACGTTTGCTTAAGCTTACGCCACGCTTATGCGGGATTCAAGTTACAACCGGGGCAGGCGGGACACGGTTTGTCCCTTGTTGGTTTGACGTCAACATTAAAATTTGGGCTATCATATCGGGTCCACAGATATTACTCAGATGCCATATGACACTAACCTACAAATCACCACTCTCAGGTGTTCTTTGTGTACAAGAAACGGTATGGCACATGATACTAGTGGACATTTATGAGAATATCATATGATATTCCAAAATTACAACGAACATCATATGATATTCACCGGGACAGTGCAATCTTCGCGTGCTTATAAATGAATAGAATGTGGGATGACAGAGGCACAGATGCCCCTAAAAATACCAAAAGCAAGCGGGATTCATTTCCGGGACAAACGCGCTCAGAACTATAGCGTGATATTCAAAAATTGAAGTAAGTCAATCTAAGGCAATTAGTTTCATTTTTTCAAATTTTTAAACAAATATCCGGCAAGAAAAAATACTGGAGCCGGGTGCCGATTTTTTTGCCGGAGCCGGATATCCGGTTGCACCCTGAGCAGATGGTAACAGCGAATATGACCAATGTGAAGAATAGGGGCGGAACAGTATTATAAATTTATTCCTAAGCCTAAGCGTAAGCCGAAGCCTAAACCTAAGCGTAAGAATGAGTATATTCCTAAGTCTAAGCCTAAGCCTCAGTCTAAGCAAAGCGAAAGAATTAGTCTTAAGCTTAAGTTTACTCTATTCCAGTTCCACACAAAAACGTCCCGCTTCTGATCTTTATATGGGCCTCGAATGTGATCAGTATTTCAATTGTCACAACTGTGCCATGAAAGGAAAACGAATTAGTTTGCTTCCTCAGCGGTAAAATATAAGAATGTTATGAATTAATATCCATGATTTTCGTTCGGTCTGGTTGATTAGTTTTTTTATCTGATGCTACTAACACTTAACCCTTTCTCACATGAATATTTGTTATATCCCCTGAGACCTACTTTTATGCTAGGATTCGAACTCCAGTGACTGGAGTGGGAGGCGTATACCATCACCACTCAGCTATAGGAGCTTGACGCTCGAGCCCGAGGGGGCTCTAGGTTTGTGGTGAAGGGTTAGAATGATTGTATAGCCTATCACGTGCTATATTTAGTGTCAGATTTCAGAAAACTTGTAAATATGGAAATAAAAATTGCACAGCTGTTCGAGAAATCCGACACAACAAATTTGTTGAAATTCAGTTTTAGCTGTCTGCTAAAAAGTATTTAGTTTGTTATGAAATCTTTCAGTTGCTCCATATATATCTTGGACTGATTATTGGTCAGTAACAAGAGTAATGCATGATACAAGAGTGTGTCGTGAGGTTCTGAATGGCACAAAATGTGCCACAGGGCGTTGCGTTTTTAGCAAAACCTTCCATAATTAGCAGGGGGGGTCGCTGTCACATTCAATAATTCTAATTTAAACAATAAGCGGAGCATTGTTGATGCCGGATACATAAAGTGCCATGGTTCGCACAGGTTGTGCCCCCCTCAAAATAAGAGAGGGGTGGGCAAAATGCAACGCATGCCGGGTACATTCTTTCCTACACATAACGAACTCAGTTGCGCTGGTAAAACGGAGCCCATTCCTGCAACGGCCGAACCTGAAGGGATCCACTTATGCGTGGTTCCTAAATCTGTACATATTTCAGGTAAAAATAAAGCATTATTTATCCGTCATTAATTTTTGACAATTTTACCTTTAAGAACTGTAATATTTGAGTGGTTTATACGATACCGGCTCCCAATCCAAACGCGTCCAGTACGCCGCCGTACCCTTGAAAACTTTTACACGGACAATTGAGCAAATATGTGCGCCCATTTTTGGTGTCCATTTAACTTTCTACTATTTTTTGTAAATTTTATTACAAAAGTGAAATTGTTTCGATTTGAAACAGCGCGACTTTTTACGAACATAATGAAATTTAAAAATCACTTTAAATGACATTACTGAAAACGAAATGTATACACCCCATCGAATATACGCCGTTTGCGTCTGTTCTACGCCATATAAAAAAATAATATGCGTTTATGAGTGTTTTTAATTTGATAAAATTTCACAAAATTTAAATATTGCGGAATTGAATTTTTGAACAAAAAAATCGTTAACCGATTCTCACGGTGAATAGTAATTTTTTTCTATTCGGATCAAAAAAAATCTGTCTATGGTGACGACCACCATTCGGCCAGACACTGTATGGTGGGTACGCACGGTGTAGAACTCGAACTTTGTTTATGGTCATTTATTATAAATGGCGAAATTGGGCGCAAAAAGGTGACAGAAGTGAATTTTAACTACAAAAGAAAATATTTTCTTAAACTTGACTGTGCAAACAAAACATTTGTGTTTTTTTATGAAAAGCTTAAATTTTCGTTTTTATTTCAATTTCAATATGACTAGTTTTTCAATTAAACTCGAAAATATTTTAAGCACAGCTTGGGTTAACGATCGAAAGTTTTCACTAGGCTCAGATGTGGCTTCACTTTGTTGAACGCTGTTGTTTAGGTTTTTTACCTTAGTCATTGCTTTAATATTTCCTATGAATTTGTGAAAAATATAAACGCTTTATCAAGACGCAGAAAATCGCTTAAAATTTCCTAAAAACGGCTGTTAATAGAACCGCTTGATAAGACAGATTCATTTTTTTTGCTAAATTCAAAAATAAACACAATGAAATTTAGTTAACGAGCAAAGTTTCCGCTCTGACACAGAGAGTAGTTTAACTTTGTTAGACATATGATTGTTTAGCGTTTTTGCCTTAATAGACATTGCTTAATTTCTATGAATTTGCAAAAATATAAACGCTTTTTTTCCAGACGCAGAAAATCGCTTAAAATTAGCCAAAAAACGGCTGTTAACTGAACGGTTTGGTGTTTTAAAACAGATTTTTTTGCTAATTTTGTAACTAATTTTTACAATGTTTTAGGAATTATGTTATTTTACTCTTCAAATTGTAACCTATGAAGCTCACTATAAATTATGAATTAAAGTTTATTTACGCTGGTGTACGCCGATGATTGTACAAAGCAGATACTTATATCAATGGTATATTAACTTCGTTTGTTTTTCTACCTTTATTAAGCGGGTACATCTATTCTGAGAAGTGATTAGCATCTAAAGCGCGTATTCTTTCAAATTTGTATAGCACCTATCTATTACCAGTTGGTGATAGGCTTTGTAACTTTTGAACCAGTGAATGGCTCAAAATTAAGCACATTTTTCGCATATGATTTGCTCTACTCCTGTACCAATTTTGAGTTCAACCGCTGCAGTAGTGAGTTTGAAAATGGTACTAATTGATGATAGTTGCTATATACACATTTGAAAATATGGTCCCTATTTCTAGTCGATGATAGCTCCTGTAATGTTTGAATTAATGAAAGGATACGTGTCTTTTGCCTTTTATCTACCGTATCGCTGTATGGATCTCTAGATTCGTAGCGGTCGCTAGTCGTTTGTTTGACGATTAATTACTGTTTGCCATTTGGCTAAAATTATTATGCACAGATGAACTTGAGGGTCTTTGTATTATTAATCGAAATATCCATGCCCAGCGGCACCGGAAGGCACCTTTCGACATTAAGATAACCAAAAAGTATTGCGCAACCTTAAAGGAACCGAAACCCTCGACCTGAACCGTAACTTTGAGATAAGTCTACGCGATATTACAAACTACGTGAGTTTACGTATAGTCTACGACTATTAGGATTTATTTAAAGTTGTATAAATTTTCGAAATGAACAGTTTGGAATGGGTACCATTTTTCTTCACACAGCCACATTCTTTATTGCGGATGATGCATAAAGTTTGACCACAAAAATTTAATTTAAACTGTGTTTTATTTCAGTCTTGTACGAGTATGGAACCTCATTTAACATACACATAAAATGGCCACTACATACAGTCTATACATGACCGGAGCAGCCACCCCCATACCACTCATTTTGAGGCGCCCACCCCTAAAGGCCATTACCTTAACCGGTTGGAACAAAAACCGCCGAAGTTTTTAAAATGCGTCTGGCTTCTCGCTCGCTTCGCTCGCAAGTTTTGGCGGCGCCCCGACCTTGATGTTTGGGGAAACCCACACCCCTGGTTGTTCCGGTGCTGTTTATATATACACAGTGTTTTTAGGGATACTCGGCACGCAACAGCTGTCGTATTTGTGATATTTGCAACATTGGATTTGATTCGTCAAATATCAGCCGTTGCCATTAATAATGGAGTTGTCGGTAAAAAGCATTTTTTCAAATCTTTGTTAACTCCGATATATTAAAATCCTTTGAAATTACATTATTTTTGGTTGTTTCGGCGTCGGAAAAAACGCTACTCGAGTCTTTTCAGCCCACATCTCAATCCGACGATGTAAACAAAATTCTAGTCTTCTGTTTTGTTATTGGGGAAATGTACAATAGACTTAAGCCTCGGCGTTAGTCTATTTCATCAATCCAGCCGTGTTTTATTAATTCATTCGTTCAGTGTGGGAAAATAAAGTATCTCAGATTAATCTCACAAACGGTATCACGACAATTCGTCACTCAACAACTCGTCGACCGACAACTCGTGATCTGAAATTACATCGACTCGACTATTCGTCAACCATCATTTTGTTTGGACTTTGGCTTAGGACTACGCTTAGGATTATGCTTAGAATTATTGATTGGCTTTCGGACGACGAATTGTCGTAGATTCTTCGAAAATAATTAATTAAATTAATTGCAAAATTTTTTATTCAAAATAATTTAAAATATATTTCACACATTTCAAAAAAACTTAATACCAACAAAACTAAAAAGCTAAATTGTTTCTATTCGGTACAGGTCAACCAACGATTACCTGCGGCGCCGACGTAATATCGGTTTGGATCGCAACTCAACGTCCGTTTACGGGTAAAATATTTGTCAAAGGCGAGTCTGAGCAATCTGAATGTTTTGCATTCGGGGTCAGCGGACGCGGCGTTACCCATGGGTCAAATCTTGACTCAACCCCTAGGGCGCAGTTCACTCGTGGTCAAGCAACGTGCCCCCCATGCCCAGTTTGTCGCGCCGGAACCACCCCTCATAAACCAGGGATTCGACCGGAAACTTTCGGAGGCCGAACGACTCGTACACATGCCGGATACAATCGCCATTTTAATCAGGTATTATGGTAGATGTTTTTATAGTCAGGGCTTAGACTTAGACTTCGGTTTAGGCTTATGCTTTGGCTTAGGCTTAGGATAAGGTTTAATAGGCATAGGCTTTTGTTTAGGCTTAAGCTTACGCTTACGTTTTAGTTTAGGCTTAGGCTTTGGCTTTGGCTTAGGTTTTGGCTTAGGCTGCTTAAACTTTTTATGATTGCTTGTCCGCCTAGCTTTTGACTGTGCTCCTTCAGTTATACTTTTTGGCGGATGCACCAGTTGTATAGATAGAAACAGTACAATTGTGCATTACAAAGGTGACAAAATTAGTCGGTGTAGTTTTGGTTAAAACTTTACAGAATTCCTATAACGGGCGTCAAAAACGGCAAATCCAACAAGCATTCGTTGGCGGCGGCAATCATGACGGCCGATACCGACGACAGGCTGTACCGAACGATGCAAATTCTCCAAATATGGCGCATCTCATAGTCAAAATGGGTACATGCAATATGAAACGACAAAGGGAGGTACGTCTAAACATATTTGGGGCCAATGTTACAATAGCGCGCCGCTTTAACATCACCAATTAGCAAAACTTAATAGCCTTTTATTATGCACACACCAAACGTACCAAAACAAAACTGCGCACGTATATCTTTATCATAACTAGCCCACCACCTTTTTGCCAAGCTACCTTGATGCACCTCAATACCAGGAATATATGCAAATTTTCCCATGTCCTGAAAACCACCAGACTACCAACTAGCCGAACCAGATATCTTAAAAGTCTACGCCCGCCCAAACCGAGATGGGCTGATCCTTCAAAGATATCTTAAATTGGACTGCACAAATGTTTATATATAGATCAGGGCAGTAACAGTAGTACAGCCATATTCCTAATCCTAAAGCCTAACCGTAAAAATGAGCTTATACCTAAGTATAAGACTAAACCAATGTTTAGGCAAAAATTAGTCGAAACCATAAGCTTAGTCTATTGCAGTCCCACTGAAGAACCCTGCGCCCCTGATCTTTACCCGGGCCGATATTAGTAAAACTGCTTTAATATTTTGTATATCAAAACGTTTTCCTATGCTGACATGCTTCATTATTCTTTGAACTAAGCCATCAGATGGTGATAGATTTTGTACGTTTCACGGGCCCACAGAGTACAGGAGGGCTAGATGCTCAGCTCTTAAAGGGCGTGATATATCCCGTACTGCAACTATTTCTTGAATTAAACGGTTATGTGTCTTTGTATCAAAATCTTGAGCGATAATGTAGTGTTATACTTGGAATGTACGTTCAAAGCTTAAGTATGCTTTGTTTCGAACTCAACTTTATTAACTATAATATCAGGAAACATTAACTCACTCTGAGTGGAGATATTTGATTCTCAGAGTCGAATCGATTCTGGGTGCGCTGATTAATTAACTTACAATGAGTTTAATCAATGTAAAATTTTAAGTTCTGATAGTTCTAAATTGCAAAAAATCGTGTGTCAAATTGAATCTCTCCAAAATAGGTTTTTCCAGACTGCACACGTGAGTAAAAATTCGATTCCGCCAAAGTCAAATTTGACTCCCTGTGCGACTCAGTTAGTCGAATGTGAACTCTGGTCGAGTCAAATTTTGACTCAATTTGTGTAGTCCAGAAAAGCCTATTTCGGAGAGAGTCAATTTGACTCACCATTTTTGCAGTGTAACTCATACTAACAGATTGAACTCATTCTGAGTTAAAATAAACTCACTGAGGAATTTACAGTGTACACATGGGTCACAGTTGCAATGATTTGAAATGATTTTAGGCGAATCCGTCTGGTGTTGCAATCGAATTTACAACTGTGATTAGTTTTCATCGTCAGTTTATCACAAAAGTTGATCGAGCGTACAGAGTGCGTTGCTTTTATATGGAAGTTGATAAAAGCGTCAGCACTGAAATTGGTGTTAGGTGAATATTGTTGCATTTTTTTGGCCAATATGTTAATAGGGCGTAACAGTAGATTTTAAGAGTATTCCTAAGCCTAAGCCTAAGCCTTGCAAAACTGTGTTCGTAAGCCTAAGCCTATTAGCCTAAGCAAAAAATGTAATCTACAATCTAAACCTACTCTTTTATGGACCCACCAGAAAACCTGGACGCTCCTTAAACTAACATGGGCCCAATTTTTTATATTTCATGATAATAATTGAAAAGTATTCAGAATGCGCTATAAATGTATTTATCCTGAACAATGAGTTGCAACGCCAATATGTCAAAACATACGTTACAAACTTTTTATTTATTCTACGCTGGAACGATGCCCAAAATACGTATGTTGTTTGTTTTGGCTTTGGAAAATATCGATTTGAACGTTTTCTAGTATGCCACCAACAACAGAACTTCGTGTTGCAGCAGAAATGCCTGTTTGTGAGTACAGTGTTCGTCGTGATTCGCCATTAGGTCCTCAGGTTAAATACGTCCAGGTCGGAGAAAAAGTTTACCATCGATGGGAATGTAAATCATCAAATAAAGGTATAGTTGCAAACATTGGTCCGTATTGTTAAATGTGTGTCACACCTATCACTACTTGATGATAAGCTTTGTTGATTGCAAATCAGCGAATGGTGAGGTTCGAAAATTCAGCACATTTTCCACAGTTGATTTGTACTACTTCTGCGTCAATTTTGAAAGGCGCAATTGCAGAAATTTGTTTAAAAAATATGACCAACTGGTTAATGGTTATTTATAAGTGCTATAATTAATTTTGAAATTGTGTGAAACTTTTCGCTCGTTTTGCCAGCGAATTCTTCAAAACTCAACTTTTACGGTAACTGCTGACTGCTTAGACCCCTGTCAATTGAAAATCATAGCAGCGCGCCTGAGGTTAGTATATATGTAGCTTAATTTAACTACAGACTGTATGCCTAATTAAAAATTTGGTTGGTTTGTTTGTTTGGTTGGTTGGTTGGTTGTTTGTTTGTTTGTGTTAGTTTTTATTTATATTCGGACTCATGTTTAAATATCGAGTGTAACTTATTTTAGCATAACCTATTAATTAGATAGGTTAAAACCTGTAGCCTATAGCCGAAATATTCCAAAAATATTTATTTAAGCAAAAGCCCAAGAGCTCTGCATAAATGACCAGCCGTTTAGTTTGCAAATTTGGGCCCATGTATAGAACAGGGCCGGATCGTTTTCCGGCGTTGCTGTAAATAGAGTCAGCTTAAGCTTTAGATTAACTTTTTTGATTAGGCTTAGGCTTAGGCTTAGGCTTAGGCTTAGGCTTAGGAATATGCTTAGGCTTTGGAATAGGCTCATACTTACGCTTAGGCTTAGGCTTAGGCTTAGGCTTAGGAATATGCTTATGCTACTAAGCCGGCTTTGTTCTATACATTGGCACAAATTTGTATGAATGAGTTGAATTTTACTTTAATTTTCAATTGTGTTTTTTTAATTTATAGAAATGTTTGGATTGCTCGTTCACAGCTGTAAAGTTGACGACGGCCGGGGGCAAACCGTTGAACTGTTAGATGATAAAGGGTAAAGTTTGTTAAAATTTCCATGCCGGTAGCAACCAGCTCGGCCTGTTAGGGAAGCAAAAACAATGTTAGCAGGTGCATACGGTTGAAATGATATGCGTACTTTACAATCGGGGCTCAAAACATTTCCAGAGGGGCTGAGTCTACCTACCTAGCTCCCCTCTGGCTACGAACCGGTGAAATTATATTTCCAATCAGCTCAATCAATTGTAATAAAAAAATTTTAAAGACAAAAATCATTTTGTATTACGGTGTAAACTATTTACGGGGTTGATATCTTAAATAATGTACACTATTGATGCATTGGCTGTCCTTTAATTGGCCCAATTTACTTTTGGACAGTTCCTTTTTTTCCACGACTGCAAAAGACTGGGATTCGATTTGCGACTATTTTTTTGCTTCGGCTTAGGATTAATATGAACACTTATTTTTACGTTTAGGCTTAGGTTTAGGCATAGGAATATGTTTAATCTTATGGCTCTAAAAATAACGTTGCCGTAATTGATCTCTGGTGCACAATCTTTATGAGAGCATATTAAAAATGTACAGGAAAGAATACTGTAGTGACCCGAATAAGAGAGGGTAATAAGAGGGGGTCCTCTTTTTGAGTTCCAATCAATAGGAGTCCGAATCTATAAGAGTCCGTAAGCAAATAGAGTCTTTAAACCCTAATTAGAGTCCGTAAATGTCAATTATCCCTAATTGTAGTACGTAAATCACTCCAGGACCAAATGAATTTGAGTTCAAAACCTTAAAGCATACTTCAGTTTTGAAAGTACATTCCTACGTATAACCTTGCATTATAGCTCAATTTTATGATATATACGTTTAATTCAACGAATAGTTCCAATACCGGATGATACATATCAGTAACGAAAGCCATCGGAGGGCGAGTTAAAACTAAATAACAGTCCGTAACCGAATAACAGGTTGGGTACACTCTGAAGATGCCAAATAAATATCAGTTCCCCCTCTTATTCAGGTCACTACAGTAGTTTGAAGATAAATAAAACTTTTATTTTATACCGTATTCCAAGTTTGGTCTAAAAAGTGTTTTAGGTTTCGTCGAAAATTGAAAAAAATAATTGTAAACTTTGTGATAAAATTTTATAATTCGTATTTCGTGTTTTTACAAATAGCTGTACATTAGACCGTGTGATACTGAACGATCTTACATACGACAGTTTCATGGTCGCCCATGTTGAGTCTCATGTGTTTAAATTCGCCGATCGAACGGCGTTGGATTTTCAATGCGCAATTGGTATTTGTGTTACGGCCGATTCTGGATGTTCAGGGGTTACGGTATAGTTGAAAATTGATTATAGTGTAAAAAAAGTATAGATGAAATTAAAAAAATCACCAATGTATATATAGAACAGGGCCGGATCGTTTTTCGGCGCGGCTGTAATAGAGTCAGTTTAAGTTTTAGACTAACATTTTTTTGGTTAGGTTTAGGCTTAGGCTTAGGCTTAGGCTTACGCATAGAATTAGGCTTTAGGCTTAGGCTTAGGCTTAGGAATAGGCTCATCCTTGCGCTTTAGGCTTAGGCTTAGGCTTAGGGGCTCATTTAAATTTAGGGGCGGAACGGTTTTATGGGACTAGAATAGAATAAGCTTAAGCTTTAGACTATTTTTTTGCTTGGTTTAAGCTTAGGCTTAGGCTTAGGAATAAACTCATCTTTAGGCTTAGGCTTTGGCTTAGGCTTAAGCTTAGGCTTAGGCTTAGGCTTAGGCTTAGGAATGAACTCGTTTTTATGCTTAGGCTTAAGCTTAGGCTTAGGCTTCGGCTTAGGCTTAGGAAAAAGCTTATAATACTGTTCCGCCCCTGTTTTTTTTTGTAAATGGGTGCCGAATCTGTGGATGGAAAGGTTGAATGCAGTAAAAACATTTGTTTCCTTTAGGAAAATTTGTTTACTTCTATCAATCCGGCACAATAACGCTAGGGTTTCAACTATTAACCTTTTATTTGACCATATTTTTAATTTTTTCACTGACAAATTCATGATTTTCTTATGGGGATGACACTTTGTGTTCCGTAATTTTACATAAAGTTTTAATAAATGTTTAAAACGTCTGACTTTCTGACTTTGTTTTGTTGGCCAATGTACTAAAAAGCCGAGACGGAACAGTATTATTAGCATATTCCTAAGCCTAAGCCTAAACCTAAACCTATACCTAAGCGTAAGAATGAGCATATTCCTAAGCCTAAGCCTAAGCCTAAGCCAAGCAAAAAAAAATAATCTAAAGCTTGAGCTTACTGTATTGCAGTTCGACAGAAAAACGTTCCGCCCCTGATCTTTACATGGGCCTTAATTATATTTGCGATCAAGGCACAAAATTTGTGTAGTGGTGTTAACGCAAAGACAGCGTCAAATGAACCATTTGTATAGCAAAAATTTTGGCCCATGTATAGAACAGGGTTTTATATCCCAGCATGGGTTTTGTGGAGATACATCTGTCACGCAATTTTTGCATTTATATTAACCAACCAGATAAATTTTATAGAAACTAACCAAATCCTTAACCCTTTCACACGAATATTTTCCATTTCCCCTGAGACCTACTTTTACGCTAGGATTCGAACAAACAACTCAATGTGAGAAGGGGTTATAGATAATAAACTGAAAATTTTTCGATTAAATTTGTTGTTACTTGCACACTGCGAGGATCCAACAGGAAACCCACACCGGCTCTCTCTCAGGTGCATCAACTTTTATCAAAACCAAGATGTTGTATTAAGCTTTAGCATTAAATTGGTGTTCAGCTTCTAGCTCGCTTCGCTCGTGAGTTTTCTTCCAATATTATATTTCACCGCATTTTTAGAAATTTCTGGATCCACCACACTGCGTTTGCACTCAGGGCCGGAGCAGATAGGGGTCGGGTCTCCACCCCAAATTCCAGGGTGGGGGCCCCCAAACGCGCGAGCGAAGCGAGCGAGAAACGAGACACATTTTAAAACATAAGCGGTTTTTGTTTCATGCCGGTTAGGGTGGCAGCCCCTTTCAGGAAGGGGCCCCCCAAATGGGGGGTATGGGCGTGACTGCTCCGGCCCTGCTTGCACTTTAACAGAAAATACATTAATATTTTAGCCACCTCAATGTGATGCCACAAGAACAGCGTTTACTCGTCGAAAAAGGTCACAAAGCGGTATCTATGGTTCAACGTTGAGTCAGTTTGCTCAACGCCCATTGAGTTTTCAAGACGAGCAAGACCCAGGCAGGGTCGACAATTCGTTTATGGCTGACGTAGACATTTCGGCACCACGGTTAACAGTTGTTGACATCGATAGTGGATTATTAGCTGAAGGTAAACCAGTTTAAAAATGGGCCAATATTACTTTGAGGGGCGTAACAGTAGATTAAGCGTATTTCGAAACCTAAAAGCCTAAGCCTAAGTGTTGCAAAATGAGTGCCTAAGCCTAAGCCTAAGCCTAAGTAAAAAAGACAATCTAGAATCTAAACCTACTCTTTTATAGAACCACCAGAAGCCTGGATGCCAGGGTTCCAATCGGAACTAGATTTTGTCGGAAGCGGAATCGGAGTCGGAATCAAATTTTTCTTTCGGAACCGGAATCGGAATCGGAATCGGAATCAAGTTTTAGTAATTCTATTAAAAAGTTAAAGGTGTATGACTTAACTTTTGTTGCAGTATGCCTGTTTCCGTAACTGTTCGCAGTTTCAGTAGAAATAGTTTATAGAGCTGACAAAATACGCGTAACAACTCGGGATATTTACTAAGAAAAAACCAACCGAATAATTGCAAATGAACGAAACAAAACAAAACAAGCAAAATCTAAGTTCAATCATCTTAAAAATTCATAGCCAACAATTCACAATTCCGGCATCGGAACAGCAGTCAGCCGGAATCGGAATCGGAAGTCAAATTTTGCAGGAATTTTAGCCGGAATCGCAATTCCGATGGAACCCTGCTGGACGCCCCTTAAAGTAACATGGGCCAAAAAATGAATCGCTTGTGTAGCAAAATTCTAAATGCTTTGTTTTTACGATTATAATTTCATTTAAACAAACGATAGAACAAACTAATTCGTGCTTTAATATTGCAAATGCAACGTCAACTCCGTATGCGGATGGGTACTCTGGTCCATGTAAAGATCACGGGCGGAACGTTTTTGTTCGGAACAGCAATAGAGTAAGCTTAAGCTTCAGACTATTTTTTGCTTAGGTTAAGGCTTTAGGTTTAAGCCTAAGATAATTCTTACGCTTAAGCTTGAGCTTAGGCTTAGGCTTAGGAATATGCATATGCTACTGTTACGGCTGTATTGTATACATTGGCCGGCCCTCTTGAACACTGTTGGACAGTCCGATGTCCGCATTGCAAACGAAGAATTCAATTTTTGCTTTAGATTTGGCCAAATTCGACCAAGTAGATATGGCACAAACCTTGCAATCTGTTGCACCCAATTCGCATAGTGGTAACTTTAACCAAAACTATAATCCTTCCCTACGACCAATCTCAATGTTGAACCGCCGCCTGCATTCCACATCTGATCAATATCGTTCAGCGTCTTATCCACTCGACCACTGGACACGAATGCGTGATGCGCGCACAATACATTCCGACATACAACAACAACAACAACAACAACAACAACAACACGCTGAACCACTTCGGGTGTCACGATTCTGTTTATCGATTGCTGGATTCGGTGTAATCGTTGCAATTAGTTCGTGCATTATGACTGCAGGCGTAATGTTGGCTGGAACGTTGTTTCTGTTGAAAAAGAAAACATAACTGCAGTCAAATATATGCATAGTAGGCCAGAGCTTTAATCGGCTGACGCTTGTTAGACGCAATAAATCAATAATCATGAGGACAACTGATCTGACCGCTCGAATCGAGGACCGGACTACGAAACAAATCAATTGAAACCGCGGCGAGAGGGGGCCAGGGGTGGCTCAATCCCCGTGAAAAAGTTGTTGCCCTCATCCCTGGAAACATGCTAACCTCGCTTGTAAGTCTCTTGGAACCCTTGTATGTCCCTCCTAAATTAGCCCCCCCCTAGCAAAATGCGCTGGCTATGAGCCTGTACAAAACCTTTATCCTTCCGTGGAAATATTTGCAGCGAGAACTTGCATCTGCAACTTGCGCTTGATAGGTTTTGCAAACAGCAATTAGATGTAGTTGCAAATTGTCGCTTTCAAAAATTTGCACACCGAGAATGGACAATACTTGATCCGAGGAATTGTTGAATTTTGTCTAAATTATCACTTATTGTTTTTAGCGTCAGTGTGCAATTTTAACCTTGCTTGTAAGTCATTGAAAACGCTTGTATGTCCCTCCTAAAAGTGTTTCGCCCCGATCAGGTAGGCCCATGGCCAAGGGGGACCAGGGCGGGCTCCGACTTTCATGGAAAATTTTAACCCCCATAGAAAATTTTCGCCAAGTTTGGGTTAGTCAACAAAAACCTTTGTATGCCTTTCCTGAAAATTTTTATCTCCCCTAGCAAGATGATCTGGTTACGGGTTCAGTAGCACGATGAGCATTTTGTGAATGAATAGGGAAATCGCCCAGTTGCAGCAGCGTCGAATTAGAAGAGGGCCCGGGGGGGGGGGGCGCCGCCACGGGCCTCCCACCAACCGAAAACTGAGGAATGTTTCACTTTTTGGGAGAACTAATTGCGTTTCTCGGCCCAGTTATATACAAGGGGTGTAACGAGCTTTCTGTAGCAGTTATATACATTCCCGTAGCCAGCTCACCTCGCTGGGGGGCTGAAATTTTTTAGGGGGTATACAAGGACGAAACGTTTTTCAAGAGGGGCATATAAGCGCTTCCGGTGATTTACAACCAAGGTTGAAAATTTTCTGGGGGCACAATTCTTTCGGGGGCACAATTCTCCGAGGGGGGCACAATACTTCCGGGAGAGGGGGAGGTTGAGCTTCCTTGGCTACCGGTCAGTGGACGATTAGCCCTGGGTAAGCCTGTTCCGCGGAACTCGTAGCCAGTTCACCTTTGAGGAGGCTGGAAAACTTTTTACGAGGGTCATACAAAAATTGGCAATGATTTGTAAGCAGGTTTGTGTTTGACACTTTTCTTGGGTGGTCGAACTATTTCAAGGGGTGCTGGACTTCCCCTGGCCCTTTCTAGCCCGTAGCCAGCTCACCTTGCTAGGGGGATAAAAAACTTTCAGGAGTGGCATTCAATGGTTTTCAATGAGTCACAAGCAAGGTTGAAAATTCTCTAGGTGGGGGGCAAAATTTTTCCAGGCTGAGTCCCCCTGGCCCCCCTTGGCGACGGACCTGGTAGTACAGCTTTATTGGATCTGGAGCTATTTACTTGTTTTTTGGCCCATGTAAAGATCAGGAGCGGAACATTTTTCTGTGAGACTAGAAAGGAGTAAGCTTAAGATTTAGAGTAATTTTTTCGCCTGGCTTGGGCTTAGACTTAGGTTTAAGCTTAGAAATATGCTCGTTCTTACGCTTAGGCTTAGGCTTAGGAATAAGCTTATAATACTGTTCCGCTCCTGTTTTTGATATTGGCCGCTTTTTTAAATGTTTTACTATCATCCGGTAATAATAATTGTCAAATCTCTAGCACCAGGCAGTTTCTGAGATTGCAATAGCATTTTACTATTTTAATACGTATAAATGAAAGAAATTCGTTGGTAAAAGATATTTATCATTAAACATACCCTTTAATGTACGATGGTATATGAGTCACACTAATGCCCCTTGCACTTGTGTCCCTGTGGCGCAGAGGACAGCGCGTTGGACTTCTAATCCAAAGGTCGTGGGTTCGACTCCCTCCAGGGATGTCCAGTTTTTGCCGAAAAGCGTCTATATTTCGAGTGTGGACGTGAAACGGAACCATGAGTTGAAAATTTCCGAAAGGCCCGTAGATCAGGCGTGAAACGGAACCATGAGTTAAAAATTTCCGAAAGTCCCGTAGATCAGGGGCGGAACGCTTTTCCGCGGGAGTGAAATAGGGTAAGCTTATAAGCGTTAGACTAATTTGTTTACTTAGATTTAAGCTTAGGCTTAGGCATAGGCTTAGGAGTTTACTATCGTAACGGCCGTGTTACGTATAGGTATGTTTCAATATGAGTGAAAATATAATTGACGGAAACAATGTTGCCGCTTATATTTGTTTTAGACTACAACCAGTGCCGGAGCAGCAAGGCGTCTAAGCCTAATCGCCCGCATGCGCGTCGCGTAGCCAGAATTCTGATTGGCTGAGGGCCATGCAAATTACTTAAAGTATATAAAGCGAGCATTCAAACAACATATTCAAATTTACTTGCTTTTCATAACTTTTGTCTGCCCGCCCCCCGGTAGAAAATTTTGGATCCGCCTGTGGCAGCGGTGCCTAGAGCAAATTATACGACTGGGGGTCAATACAAGTAGATTATGCAATAAGCACATCCCAAAGCCTAAGCCTAAAAGTGTACGCGTTGAAATAACTAACTGTAAACCTAAGCCTAAAGCCTAAACAACAAAATGTAGTTTGAAATGTAAACCTCAGTCCCACAAGAATGATTTTCTTTCTAAGCCTATTTGTTTCAGCTATCATTTAGCTTTTAACAGTAAAATGAAGATGTCAAAGTCATTGAAGGGCAGTCGCCCTTGGCCTCGCTCTGGCTACGACCCTGAGCACTCCTGTTGATGGTAGCCATCACAGCTCGTTTAAGCTTTAGACTATATTTTTTTGCGTAGGCTTAGTCTTAGGCTAAGGCTTAGGCTAGGAATAAGCTCATCCATACGCTTAGGCGTAGACTTAAGCTTAGGCTTAGGAATAGTCTCATCCATACGCTTAGGCTTAGGCTTAGGCTTATGCTTAGTCTTAGGCTTAGGAATAGGCTCATTCGTACGCTTAGGCTTAGGCTTAGGCTTATGCTTAGGAATACGCTTATACTACTGTATCGGCCCTGTTCTATACATGGGCCGAATCGTTAATAAAACACTGTCAGCTATATTTCAAAAATTGTTCCGTCTTCAACACTACATTGACTTTTTTCCACTACACACAGGCACCCAAGCCATAGTGCCTGGGTTACCCAGAGAGAGAGAGAACCTTAATATAGTTTGTTTTTCAGTAGTCTAGTCACAACTATGTGTATATATATGTATATATGTATGTATATGTGTCTTGTTTTTATTTGCCTGTCGGTAGCTGGTGCGATTGTACCAGTCTCGGGCTGTCTCGTCTGCCCTGGCTGTATATTATGTGAAAAAAACACAGCACTCTGGTTCAGTGGTGGATCCAAACGGGGGCTCAAACCCGGCATGTGGTCTCCCCCCCAATCAGGTATCAAAAACAAGATTTTGTATTAAGGTTTAGCACTAAACTGGCGTTTCGATTCTAGTTGGCTTCGCTCGCAAGATATAGCTTCACTATATCTCGTGCGTGGCCCCTCTTAAAAATTTCCCAATCTGGTACAAATATCTGGTTATAAAACGGGTTTTTGTTGCTTTTCCGGTGCTGTACCGCTGCTTTTTAATAACATTTACTAGTTTACAAAACCTGGGGGTGGAGATGAAAAATATACGAGATACAAAATAATTGTTTTTGTTTGCATCTGCGAGACGGTTTTAAGTTTGTTTTTTTAATACTTGATGTATCAAATGTAAAGATCAGTGGCGGAACGTTTTTCTGTGGGACTAGAAAAGTGTAAGCTTTAAGCGTTTAGACTATTACTTTTTTGCTTGGCTTAGGCTCAGGCTTAGGCTTAGGCTTAGGCTTAGGTTTAGGCTTAGGCTTAGGCTTAGGCTTAGGTTTAGGCTTAGGTTTAGGCTTAGGCTAGGCTTAGGCTTAGACTTAGGCTTAGGCTTAGGCTTAGGCTTAGGCTGAGGCTTAGGCTTAGGCTTACGTTTACGCTTAAACTCAGGCTTAGAAATATGCTTATAATACTGTTCCGCCACTGTTCTTTACATTGGCCCTGGATGTTTTATGACGGGGATTTTCAGGTTTTGTGTTTTAATGTAACAGGGGGGTAAATTGTACCATTGATCTGAGAGACTGAACAACTTTTTTACAACATTAAACACCAGAGTAAGAAAAGGAAATGATTGGGGAAAAAATTCCGTGCGGCCGTTGACGGATCCAAAATTTGTAATAGCAGAGGCAGCGCGATACTTAAATCTGAAATAGTTCGCGAACGAGAAACCAAACGCAATTTTAGTGTTAGTTTTTACGGAAAAAGTTGGTTGTTTGATCTCGTTTGGCTTAGTAGGTCTGGGTGGGCAACCTATGCATCTGCCAGTGCAGCCGCACTTTGACTTGGTCCCCTGAGCAACCTTGAAGCGTACACTCCGGCAGATGTAATAGACCCCGAAGCTACAACCGTCAAGATCCTATAGTTGAGTCGTGATGGTAAGTAAATGCCTCCCACCACCGGTGAGACCGGAATTCGAACCCTGAAAGTGTCTAAGATTCAAATAGAAAATATTTATCTGAAAAAGGGATGTAGTGTAGTCTCTTTGTCTTCGTATTGCTGGGTGTCATGGCCTGTTGGCCCGGTACGACCATACCCTTTGACCAATGTTCCACACTCACTACACTGTAAAAAATGGGGAGTCAAATTGAATCTCTCGGAAATAGACTTTCCTGACTACACAAACTGAGTCAAGACATTCTGACTTTGTTTTGTTGGCCAATGTAAAAAACAGGGCCGGAACAGTATTATAAGCATATTCCTAAGCCAAAGCATAAAGCCTAAACGTAAGAATAAGTTTATTCCTAAGCCTAAGCATAAAAAATATTAGTCTAATGTTTAAGCATATTCTATTGTAGTCCTTCAGAAAAACGTTCCGCCCCTCATCTTTACATGTGCCGTTTTGTTTCGTTTTTGCAATTAAACATGAAAAATATTTGCAATTATTTAATTCTGAACCTTTACATTTATATATGCTCGAAATCACATTTTCTATGGTAGGGCCACAATTTTCTTCAAGTAGTTTCGTATTGTAATTCTCGATGCGCCCATTGTTGTGATTGGTTAGATTTTGAAATCAAACCAAAACTATATGTTTCATTTATGTTGTCTTCAAATTTGAGCCAATCACCGGGGCGCTTCGGCTGATCGCAAAACGCCGAGAACACTCTATTAAATTCAACGGGGTGGCCATAGCAGGTATAGCCCCCCTTCCCAACTAAAATCAAAACCAAAATTTGTTGTTTAGATTTTAATGCTAAATAATAAATATACATCTGGCTTCTTGCTAGCTTCGCTCGTGAGCTTTTGCACTATTTATATCACACACGTCTTCGGCTATTAGGGATTTTTTCAATCTGCCGCTGGGTGACACGCATACGCTGGGCGCAATACATAACAGTCAAAGAAACCTCGACCTTGCGAACCAAATGAGACCAGAGAACCAGACGCAATATTAGGAATATGTCAATGCTTATCATTTTTACCTAAAATTTCCTTTGTGTCATTTGGTTCGTATACAAACGTTTTGGACTGCAACAAACGGTCCCTGTCTGTATGTCGAGCAATGATATTCTGAAAAATTCTATAGCCAAGGAACGGCGAACACTTATGGTCCAGGACTGGAGGCGGATCCACAAATTTCTGACGTGGACGAGTACCATTAATTTATAAGAGAGCGGAACCGAAGGCGCCGGCTTTTAGATAAAGAGGAAAATTGCTGCCCATGTTAGTTTTACCGCCGTCCCAGGTTCTGGTGGGTCCGTAAAAGAGTAGGCTTAATAGATTCTAGACTTTTTGCTTAGGAAAACTTTTATCAACGCTTCAGCTTAGGCTTAAGCTTAAGTATATGATTAATCTACTGTTACTACCCAAAAAGTAATATTAACCAAAATTGCAAAAGCACTAAAATTGGCATTAAACATTTTTCCAGACTATTTTCCCTGCGTTCTTGTGGGCCGTAGAAACTATAGTAAACATCCTGGGTCACAAGAGGAGCGAGAGCCAAGATTTTGGTTCGGGAAGGTTATAAAACCTCACCTCAAGTAAACGATTAAATTTGACATCAAGGATCGAATACGGTTGTTTTGAAGTCTGTAAAAGTTGCCTTGATGCCTTTAGAATTTTCAGGAGGGAATATGTTTTTTCTTGCTCTCCCCTTGTATATGGTCCCGTGACTCGTATATATATATCTACAGCAGGAGTGTTTTTAGTGATTGGCTCGCCGTGGTACTGTTAGGTTTATGTTGTGGCACTAAATGTGTTTTTTATGTATACACATATATACATACATATATATCCTATATATATATAAATAGATATATTATATATACATATATAAGTATATATATGCAGACTACTGTTTATGCTATTTTGCTCGAACGTGGTATATAGTTTCCTTGTTTTTCACATTTTCTATGCTTTAAGGTGGTAAATCTGGTTATGTTTACCAGCGGCACAACCAGAATTTTGCTAGCGAGAAAAAATTTATACGGGTAGGGTTAATTTACAAGGAGGGTAATTGTTTTTATGTCCTGCGAGAGCTGTTGTCAATATTTGCATTAAAGGTACACACAAAACACATTGTCTTGTATTCAAGAAATATTGTCTGAAGTTTAACACAATTATGTCTTGATATATGAATTGAATTCAAGACTTTTATTTCTTAACATTCTCAGAAATATTAGTCTAAAATTTTTCACATTTAAATGTCTTAAATTTAAGACTTTGTTTTATGAACGATTAAGACAAATATTTCTGAAATATTAGACAAATATGTCGGAAATAAAGCACAGAAATTTGCCATGGCAACCGACTCCAAAATAGGGGGCTATAGGGGGCTAAAGCGCAACCCAATACTCTAATTTTACAACCTAAGATACGTTCAAGACGTGAACTTAGGTTTGGGGAGCATGAGCTCAACCCGAAATACCTTTGAAATTCGATTATTTATATACACTTTTAAGAATATAAACGGAGCAACTTTTTACATACATAAAATCAGAAAATTAATTCTTGAATAAAAGACAACTTATTTCTTGAAAAGAAGAAATTTGTGTCTTAGAAATTTGGCAACGGGCAATTTCTTGAATATAAAACGTTTACATTTGTGTTTTAAACATTTAAGAACCGAATTTCTGAGCTGTTTAAGGCTATTAATGTTTGAAATACAAGACATTTATGTCTTCAAAATATAAGAAAGTAGGAGTCTTCAAATTTTAAGACAATTTATTTTGTGTGTGGTTTCTAAACAGGCGAAATTTTTTAGACGTACCAGTGTCAGAAAATTACATAAACAACCAATTTTATAAATTTTTTGGTTGTCAGTTGAAAGGGGGCAAACGGCCGTATTCCTGCCGCTCCACTGCGCCTGTGAGGTATATCTATTTATCAATATATATTTCCTGTCGAGAAAACATTGCGGTTTAAACATAAGGTTGACTATTACTTCTACATAAATGGCAGATTCAGAAATTTTGACGTGGGTTCGCCGCACGATACGCAATTTTAGTGCTAAATCTTACCACAAAGTTTTAGTTTTGGTCCCTGTCATGGATCCGCCAGTGTCTGACATAAAAAAGTATTTCTGAATTTATTTAGACAAGTATATACTACTGTCAGAATTAAAACTTAGAAATCCTGGCCGCCTCTTGGCTAGGGGCCCGGCTAGGCTGTGGCAGGGTCCTTGGAAAATGAGGCAGACGTACGGAGTATGGACACCACTAGGAATTTAATGAAAAGTAGCTTATTTTATAGATTTCGACGCGCTGAGTTCAGCAGTGCCATTTTAAGCCTGTAGAGCCCCTGGTTGCAAAGTTATTCGTTCAATGCAATTCTCTCAGTGGCCACTTCGTAAACTTTTCTATAAGTTTTGATTGAAAGCCTCGCACCGTTTTAATCTATATATTAAAGCTGGAACGCACACAGACAGACGTATTTTGGTCAAGTCAGAGTTCCAACAAATTTTTACTTACGTTGCGTATGCAAATTAATGCTGTATGCATTGATAATACCCATCGTTTCTGATGAGCATTTATATATCTGCAAAGCACTACATCTTTTCAAAAAACAGTTTTTAACCTCGTTCATTTAATATGAGGGGTTAAGGCAACAATTTAATTTAGGTCCAGCCAGAAAAGCTTTAGTCCAGTTACACATATGTTCAACTACGTGTACTAGCAGTTTATTAATTGTGGATACTACGTGCAATATTCACACATTTTCGGATATTCAATAAGCTCTAGTATATGCTTGACTATATAATCCAGCCTAGGCGTAGCCGCCGAGGGGTGGGAGTCTGGGGGGACCAACCCCCACATTGTTTGGGCAGAGGGTGTACAATGAAGTGGACCCCATCGTTCTGAATTGAAAACTAATTTTACAACTTTTAATATTGTGTTGTTCCAACGAATTTATTGAAATTTGTTGAATTTGACGTGTTAGTACAAATAAAACGTTTTGCCTGCTGGACAAAGTACATGAGGCACTAATATAATATAGCGATAACACGGCCCATACGCCGTTCTGAACGTCTTCATTCCACACTGACCGACCGACTGCCAGGGGGGCTCCGGAGCACTAACCCATTAACCACGATCAGTACTGGTTATACTGTTTTTTGGGGGCGGGTTGTGGCCTTTGTGGCCACGTATTGATAGCAAACTTGTGCCCGTATTCTCATTCAAGTTTAACACGAGTGTACACCAATTCGTCGCCCGACCCCTTTTCATCCAACAGTGTCGTAAAACCAAATGCATAGATCTAAACGTAATCCTAAGCCTAAACGTCAGCATAATTATCGGCGATGAATTGTCGAGTCGATGAAATTTCGAATTACAAGTTGTTGAGCGACGAGTTGACAGGTGACGAACTGTCGTGATACCATAACACATATCAGTAGTTGGTGACACGAACTCTTACTTTCGAATAATAGAATTCTGAAGCAAAAGAATTATTAGATTTTTAGCAGTTTGCCATATTACTGCTGTGTAGATTTGGGAACTTGTCGCTGTTATAATTTGTTTCTTTGAAACGCTATTTATAACGGAATGGTAGGTATAGGTTGTAAGCACAATTGAGATTACGGCTCCTGGTTATAGTATATTATAGTCGTCCAATTTTGCGCAATGCGCCAAAGTGTTAGCGAATGCATAAAAATCTGTATGTATATTTTCTAATTATACAACAATGCCGTCTATGTGCTGTGAAAGTATTGCAAACAAAGTATGCTGGAAAATTGCCCAAAATACGCATACGGGGAACTCCAGCTTTACTATAAAGGTATAATCCGTAGAAAATCCAGCTATATTAATAACCGATCGGCCAGGGTTCAACCGGAATTCCTGTTTCGACCGGAATTCATGCAAAAATTCAATTCCTGTTCCTGTTCTTCCGTTCAAAGATGCAGAAAACAGAATTTTTACGGTATTGTCGCAAATTATTCACAATCATTTAAATATTGGAAACTTTGTCTTTAGAAATTTTTTATGTCACCATTAGTGTTTTTGTACCCAGTTCAATTCTGTTACCAAATTGTTCCTGATGTGTTTTCGCAAACCTTTGACAAGTTTGCTAAAAAGTCCAACAGCAACTCTGTGATGAAAATTATTCAAATTCCTGTTCCTTTTCCTGTTCCGGTTCCTGCATAAAAAGTCAATTCCTGTTCATCTTCCTGTTTCGGCAAAATTTAGTTCCTGTTGGAACCCTGAATTGGCACTGGCAGCTTAACATGTATCTGAAGACGTGATTGCAGATAACTTTCATATGGTGTTTATTCAACAAACACGTAGCCAGCTAATTTTGTCAGGGCGTTGGAAAATTTTCGAAGAGAAACATACAAAGGTTTACGATGTTTTACATGCAAGTTTGAAACTTTTCAAAGGTGGTCCAAAAATTGTCCAGGTGGGAGCTGTCCGGTTGAACCACCCATACTGAGATTAATGGATTATGTTGTTCATTCTGCGAAATGCGGAGGCCCCTTTGTTTATTTCGAAATGAGTGTTTTTGCAATTAGTTCAATTTGGTTAATAAACTGTTTCAGATATGTTTTCGCAACTTGACGATGAAATAGCTTAAAATTTGCTTAACCCATTTTTTGGTAAGTTCTTTGAAAAGTGCAACAGTAATTCGGTGAGGATTCATACGGCAATTCTGTTCCGGCCCGAATTCATGCAGAAATTCAATTCCTGTTCCAACAATATTTACTACGTGTTGCAACGCCGGTATACCCCTAGTGTGTGTTATTTTGAAATCAGACACACAAGCCCGTGTTAACTGTAATCTCATAATTAATATTACTACTAAATAATGTTAGCTAGTACTTTGGCTTAATCCGCGAATATCATCATTATACTGGTTTTATACACTGAACGTTGACGTCATTTTATGTGTCAACTACAACTATCAAGTTTTGAAAAGCAACAGCCCCGAGAATCAATATCAAGAAACATATATTCATCGAGCCAGTAGTCGCTTGAGTTGAAGATATAAAGTGAGCGATATCTGGACTTTTATATTTTTCCAAACAAAGCACACACACACGTAGTCTTATATATAAATTTCGGATATTCGGCTAATGTTAATATATTACCTTTACCGCATTCAGACAGAGTTAGTAGTGTAACCAGGATTTTAGTTCAGATAACCACGTCTGAAAGTTATTTTGAGAGCGTAGTGAGCGAGAATATTTTACTGACAGTCTGCAGGATTAGCCTGTCAAAGTACCTGTTTTCTTTATCCACAAATTTCACGGGGGAAAATCCATCTACCCCTTTTAGGATTTGCCCCTAGAGTACGCTTTGGCAGTCGTGTGCACCGTGTCTGCTTGGCGCTTGCACTGAGCAGACACTATGAAGGCTGTCAGCTCTCTCTAGCCTGTGTCGCTAAGTGATCACCATGTTTGTGTGTTCTGGGTGAAATTTTTGTCTGGGTAGAAGACTAAGCAAACCGCAAACCTCACAGCTATAGTTTAAAAACGCTGACAAGCTTTAGGTATGTAGTTTGGCCTGAATAGCAGATTGATCTACAACATATATATACATCGCGTAACCGAAGTGATATTGAATGTTTATTGATGACGGTCGTCTCATTTTTTATATACATATTAAAGCTTGTGTATATAGAATAATTGGCAACATTTAGACACACAAATCAGTAAGTTTATGTTGATATGTGTGTACTATCTCGGAAAATCAAACTTATAATAAACACATACATAAAGAACAAGATGAATATGTATGTTTGACAAGGTCTTGTGTCTCGTCAATGTATAAAATATAAATATGTGTGCTAAATACATTAAGAAGTTACCGTGTTAGGGGGCTAAAAATTGATGTGGTGAGACTTATATGTTTAAGCGGATGTTGAGCGGTCATGGACCCTTGAGCGCCAGGAGGGTGGTTCGGTATTCAAGGTTTCTTGCTTTAATCGTTTTACATGGCGTAATTTTTAATGGGATGAGCTTACTACCCCACATTCAGCGATGGAGCTAGCAATTTCTGATGGAAACGGTGGCCGCAGAATACAGCTAGTTAGCGATCAGATTAGTGACCGATAAGCCGACTCTAGTTAATTTTTACACAATTTCGATTTTGGGGCTTGTTGAGGGGGGACGGGTTAGACTATGCCCCCTTTGGATCCTCTGCTACGGTATTATTTGTTTTAAAGTTTGTCTAAAACCATTCATCATTGCATTTTTTCTCTGTTTACATGTGTGTCTATACTTTATGTTCGTCTGGAATGTGTGTGTCTATACGGTTATGTGTGTGTCTATCTGGGTGTCTATACGTCAGTCAGGGTTGATTTGAAATCGTCTGGAATGAGATACATTTACACAGAGCGTGCGGGTCTATGACTGAGAGCTATAAAGTGACGGGATAGTTTGAAAAGGGCACAGCGGCGGCAGCGGCAGGCACAGGCATACTTCTCGTTGGCGGTACGTAGTCTCTTTCTCTCTCGTATAGCATAGGCATAGAACAGAGCCGCCGTTTTTTATTACAAATCAGGCTAATGAAACTCTTAAAAGTTGTATATACCCGGAATAAGCTTGTGACGATGTATATATATACTATATTGAGTGTTTTACATATCGGAGAATATCATATGGAGGCGGCGATGTTGCTTTGTAGGGGTGTGGCGAGTAGATGTTGATTCTGAAAATTCTGATGGGCGAGACCTCGCGATATAGAGAAACAGGTTGTGGGCGAAGCGAGCAAGAAACTAAAGCGCAATTGTAGTACTAAATTGGAACGAAATTTTGGTATTGATTTCTGTTAGGGGGTGGGGGGCTACGCCTGGGTGGCGTTCCTTGGATCTGTCAGTGGTAGCTACTGTTTGAGGTATTAATTAATGTCAAAAAATCGTTTTTCTTGAACGGTATTCTAAAGGTTTTTGGGGAGGAATCGATTTATATATGTTCGTGTGCCCGTTGCCTCTGTTTGTATTGAATTATAGGTGCGTATGAGCCACGGGGGAGGTCTGATAAATGCAGGCTTTTTGGGCCGTTCAGTTCTTGAGTAATTAACTAGTAAACTAATATTTTTTGACGCTCTTTGATACGAAACAAGCGTTGTGACATAATATTAGCGGAAAATGAATCGCAGCCCGTGCCCGTGTAGCCAGAGGGCGGCCAAGATGGTTCAGCCTCCCTGGAAATATTTTCGCCCCCTTCGAAAATTTTGAATCTTGCTTGTAAGTCATCGAAATGCCTTGTATGTCCCGACTGGATAATTTTTAGCCCCCCCCCCAGCAAGGTGAGCTGGCTGCGCGTGCAACCGGAATTCTGGTTACGGTGAATTGTAATTCCGGTTGCACCTTGGTCGTAGTCCCTCCTGGAAAGACTGGCATGCTTATGGATATAAATTATTGTCGGCTTTTTTGGATTTTGATTAAAATGTTAATATTCATAAGTTGTTATATGATTAGAATTATAAATTTAGGACGCGTGCTCAATAATATATGATTTTTTGGCGGGCCGTAGCCAAGGGAGGGCCTGGGGTGGGGCTCAGCCCCCCTAGAAAAATTTTGGCCCCCTCTAGAAAATTTTCAACCTTGCTTGCAAGTCAGTAAAAACCGTTGAATACTCCTTCTGAAAATTTTTTAACCCCCTAGCCAGGTAAGCTGGCTACGGGCCTGGTTTTGGGGTCTTTTCCGTTATTATCCTCCAGCTGGAGTTTGCCCAAAAGTGGTCGGATTTTAAAATTTTTTTTTGCATATTTGAGCCTATGTGCTGTTCTCACGATCTCCGCATGGTCATTTCACAGCCAAACTTGAATTTTAGGAAAATTCGTTTTCTTTCTTCAAATCCTAAGGTTTGACACAAAATAATGTTTTGTCAAAAAGTTAAACAAATTAAATATCATTCGGGCGTGGCTTGCGAATCTGATGTTGATCACTACATTTTGCCTCAATTTACCAGTTGGTTACCGGATTATGGTCAAATAACCGTTATATTATAAAGTCGAATTTATGAAAAATTCCAACTTGGGCGTTTGAAATGATCTGATCAGTAGGGTCAGAAGCTCAAATATGCAAAAAATTTTGAAAACTCGGCCATTTTTGGGGCACATGCATCACCGTGATAATTTAGAACCCTCGAGAGACTCTGCAGGTAGAAGGCATTTTCCATCACAATTCAGCTAAGCATGCGTATAGCCAAGATCGTTGCAAAGGGAGTCACGTGTTATAAAAATATCGAAGGGGTGTTTCTTGTGGTACCTGGCCGGGTTACGTCGTTGCAGCAATTGGAGCTTGACTCTGGGATCCGAGGGGGTGCTCACGTCTTAGTATATTTTGCGCATTTCGCATTTTTCTGCATTCACAGCGAGCGCTGCGTTGCTCATGGTATACTCTGTTTAATCATGGACTATCACTATCAGGTAAGGTTTGCATTTGAAGTTAAGCTACACGCCGCAATTTTTACAAATATAAGAGTGAAACTATCTTCATATGCTCAAAATAATTGGAAAAATGCCGTAGTCTACGAGAAACGATGTACGCTCTTCCTGAAAATGTTTAGCTATCGCTGGCAAGGTGAGCTGGCTACGGACGTGACAAACTGTTAATTCTCGTACAAAATGGTTTGTTGTTCGAGGGAATACGTGTTTAAAAATACGGCCGGCTCTTAAGCTGAACAACCAATGGTCAGACTGGCAGAGACCAAAAATCGTGAAAGCTAGGCTTCTGTAGAATAAGCATAATTCGGCTTTGTCCATTACATCTAGTGTTTTTGTACGGTGTATATTTCCGAAGCGTTTCATCCGACCCAATGTTTGAGCAAAACAATTTATAGGCGTGGACTAATATTAATATAGTATCTGTCTGCAGCGGCGGATTCAAAAGAAATTTCTGACGGGGCGGTGGGTGTGCGGGCTGGGCTGGCAAAAATGTTATGAAACGCAATTTTACTACTGTATGCTTGCTATTTTTGTACCCATTTTCTGAGTTGGAAAATTGTAAGGTAGAAATTTGACCATCAGAAAAAATTTTGCGCCGGAGAGTGTACTGTTTCACCTCTGGATACGCTAGTGTCGGTCTATTATCAATGACTGCTGAAATTATCAATTAATAAAATGGTGCGTTGGAGCTTTGAACGAAAAGGCTATCTATCCGCCGATTGGTATAGGTCTAATACGATTTTAGCTATTATTAAAATTTATTTTTTGAAAATTTGAAAACATTTCAAATTTTTAAATATTCAAAGATATGATGGATAATATGTCGTTGGGTTTGAATTGTGAACAAAACCAGAATTGGTTTTAAGGTGAGCGGGTGGTGTGTCACTGTGGCAATTAAAGCTGATTTGGTGTCAGGGGTGGGTACCGGAATTGTATTTCTGGAGGGGGCAACTTTGGTGTAAAAGTTTGTTTGCGAGCGAGCGTTGTGAGCGAGAAAATTCTAAGGATCTGTACGATTAAAAAGTGGGTTGTAAAGCGTCAAAAATCAACTGTTTTCTGTCCAGAAATTTTCGGAGGGGATATATTTGCTCTATCTCGACATGTGACAGACCTATTTTTGTTATGATGACAGGTGCTGTCTGTATTGTTTTTGTTTGTTTTTTGTTTGTTTGTTTGTTTGTTTGTTGTTTATTGTTTTGTTTCTTTTTATAGACTATGGAATCTGACAGTGACGTAGCGAAGATTTCGTTTCAGGAAAGACATAAATTATAACTAGAAAAAATGCTCAGCACTTGAGCAAAAAGGGATATGTTTCATATTCCTATTAAAAGTATGGTAAACTAGATCAGCACATTCGCTTGATGTAACCAGGAAAAGTATTAAGAAACAATAGCTGCCAAAATCATGTTAATTATTAATTTTTCTGAAACATCTTGCGGACAGCAAATCTATTTCTAACATTGAAGTTTTTGACAGGATTTGTTACCAATTTTCAGAAATTCCTTAGGGTCGCAGAGACATGACTGAGGTATACCGCTCTTTGATTTTGCAAGTTAATCGATGTTGCCAGAATACGGTGCGATTCGTGAGCTTCAATAGTCGTGACTATGCAGTGAAACAGATAAATAACTCGGGTGGGAAATGCGCATTTATATAATTTGTCACTAAGGTAAAAAATCGAGTAAACTCAAAAGTCACTTATAAGTGGAGCCTTTTTAAAGCATCAATTGCGATTCGCTTTGTGACGTCTGTTCAAGAAAGTATCTAACAAAATTGGTCATCAAAACTCTAACAGCCATTATGTCGCCACACAATGCTCTTATGAAATTCAATTAACTATGGTAATACAAAGCCATAGGTAAATTTAATACGTTTTGTAGAGAACTTCAATATATATTCATGGATTCCAAGCTACATCTGTCTACATTTTAGAAATAATTTCGCTTTGCATTCAAGAAAAGCATCTGTTTCTTACAAAAAATATTACAGAAATTTTGCTGTCCGCAATATGTTTCAGAAAAATTAATAATTAACATGATTTTGGCAGCTATTGTTTCTTAATACTTTTCCAGGTTACATCAAGCGAATGTGCTGATCTAGTTTACCATACTTTTAATAGGAATATGAAACATATCCCTTTTTGCTCAAGTGCTGAGCATTTTTTCCAGTTTCAACCGCTTTACCAAGCTGCTGCATTAATCCAGGGGGTGACATCCTCCGTTGCGGTGAAGCTAACCGTTTGTGTGAAACCAACCCTTGGGCTGAAACCAACCGTTGGAGTGAAACCAACCGTTGAGGGAGAAATCAACCGTTGGGGTGAAACCAACCGTTGGGGTGAAACCAACCGTTAGGGTGAAACCGTTAGGGGAGTGAAACCGACCGTTGGGATGAAACCGACCGTTGGGGTGAAACGGGGTTGGGCTGAAACCAACCGTTGGGTTGAAACCAACCGTTAGGGTGAAACCGTTAGGGTGAGTGAAACCGACCGTTGGGATGAAACCGACCGTTGGGGTGAAACCAATGGTTAGGGTGAAACCAATCGTTGGGGTGAAACCAATCGTTGGGGTGAAACCAATCGTTGGAGTGAAACCAACCGTTGAGGTGAATGCAACCGTTGGGGTCAACCGTTGGGGTGAAACCAATCGTTGGGGTGAAATCAACCGTTGGGCTGAAACCAACCGTTGGGTTGAAACCAACCGTTAGGGTGAAACCAACCGTTAGGGTGAGTGAAACCGACCGTTGGGATGAAACCGACCGTTGGGGTGAAACCAATGGTTAGGGTGAAACCAATCGTTTGGGTGAAACCAATCGTTGGGGTGAAACCAGTCGTTGGAGCGAAACCAACCGTTGAGGTGAATCCAACCGTTGGGGTCAACCGTTGGGTAAAACCAACCATTTGGCTGAAACCAACCGTTGAGGTGAAACCAACCGTTGGGGTGAAAACGATCGTTGGAGTGAAACCAACCGTTGGGGTGAAGCCCACCGTTAGAGTAAAACCAACCGTTGGTGTGAAACCAACCGTTGAGTTGTATCCAAACGTTGGGGTGAATCCAACCGTTGGGGTAAAACCAACCGTTGGGGTGAAACCAACCGTTGAGGGTGAAGCCAACCGTTGAGGTGAAACCAACCGTTGACGTGAAGCCAACCGTTGGGGTGAAACCAACCGTTGAGGGTGAAGCCAACCATTGGGGCAAAACAACTGTTGGAGTGAAACCAACCGTTTGGGTAAAACCAACCGTTGGGATGAAACCAACCGTTGGGGTGAAGCCAACCGTTGAGGTGAAACCAACCGTTGGGGGGAAACCAACCGTTGGGGTGAAACCGAATGTTGGGGTGAGACCAACCGTTTAGGTGAAACCAACCGTTGGGGTGAAACCAATCAGTGGGGTGAAACCAACCGTTGGGGTGGAACCGACTGTAGGGGTGAAACCATCCGTTGAAATGAAACCATCCGTTGGGGTGAAGCCAACCGTTGGGGTGAAACCAACCGTTCAGCTGAAACCAACCGTTGGGGCAAAACCAACCGTTGGGGTGAAACCAACCGTTGGGGCAAAACCAACCGTTGGGGTGTAACCAACCGTTGGGGTGAAACCAACCGTTGGGTAGAAACCGACTGTTGGGGTGAAACCAACCGTTGGGGCAAAACCAACCGTTGGGGCAAAACCAACCGTTGGGGTGTAACCAACCGTTGGGGTGAAACCAACCGTTGGGGTGAAACCAACCGTTGGGGCAAAACCAACCGTTGGGGCAAAACCAACCGTTGGGGCAAAACCAACCGTTGGGGTGAAACCAACCGTTGGGGTGAAACCAACCGTTGGGAAGAAACCGACTGTTGGGGTGAAACCAACCGTTGGGGTGAAACCAACCGTTGGGGCAAAACCAACCGTTGGGGCAAAACCAACCGTTGGGGCAAAACCAACCGTTGGGGTGTAACCAACCGTTGGGGTGAAACCAACCGTTGGGGTGAAACCGACTGTTGGGGTGAGACCAACCGTTGGGGTGAAACCAACCGTTGGGGTGAAACCAACCGTTGGGGTGAAACCAACCGTTGGGGTAAAACCAACCGTTGGGGTGGAACCGACTGTAGGGGTGAAACCATCCGTTGGAATGAAACCATCCGTTGGGGTGAAGCCAACCGTTGGGGTGAAACCAACCGTTCAGCTGAAACCAACCGTTGGGGCAAAACCAACTGTTGGGGTGAAACCGACCGTTGGGGTGAAACCAACCGTTGGGGTGAAAACAACCGTTGAGGAAAAACCAACCGTTGGGGGGCGTAACCAACCGTTGGGGTGAAACCAACTGTTGGGGTGAAACCAACTGTTGGGGCGAAACCAACCGTTGGCGCAATAAACGTGGGGAAACGTTGGGCAAACCCACCCTTGGGGTGAAACCAACCGTTGGGGTGAAACCAACCGTTGGGGTGAAACCGACTGTTGGGGTGAAACCAACCGTTGGGGTGAAACCAACCGTTGGGGTGAAACCGACTGTTGGGGTGAAACCAACCGTAAGCTCTATAAAGTGGTGAAAGTTATAAGCCAACCGTTGAGGTGAAGCCAACCGTTGAGGTGAAACCAACCGTTGGGGGGAAACCAACCGTTGGGGTGAAACCGAATGTTGGGGTGAGACCAACCGTTGGGGTGAAACCAACCGTTGGGGTGAAACCAACCGTTGGGGTGAAACCAACCGTTGGGGTGAAACCAACCGTTGGGGTAAAACCAACCGTTGGGGTGGAACCGACTGTAGGGGTGAAACCATCCGTTGAAATGAAACCATCCGTTGGGGTGAAGCCAACCGTTGGGGTGAAACCAACCGTTCAGCTGAAACCAACCGTTGGGGCAAAACCAACCGTTGGGGTGAAACCAACCGTTGGGGCAAAACCCACCGTTGGGGCAAAACCAACCGTTGGGTGAAACCAACCGTTGGGGTGAAACCAACCGTTGGGAAGAAACCGACTGTTGGGGTGAAACCAACCGTTGGGGTGAAACCAACCGTTGGGGCAAAACCAACCGTTGGGGCAAAACCAACCGTTGGGGTGTAACCAACCGTTGGGGTGAAACCAACTGTTGGGGTGAAACCAACCGTTGGGGCAAAACCAACCGTTGGGGCAAAACCAACCGTTGGGGCAAAACCAACCGTGGGGTGAAACCAACCGTTGGGGTGAAACCAACCGTTGGGAAGAAACCGACTGTTGGGGTGAAACCAACCGTTGGGGTGAAACCAACCGTTGGGGCAAAACCAACCGTTGGGGCAAAACCAACCGTTGGGGTGTAACCAACCGTTGGGGTGAAACCAACCGTTGGGGTGAAACCGACTGTTGGGGTGAAATTAACCGTAAGCTCTATAAAGTGGTGAAAGTTATAAGCCAACCGTTGAGGTGAAGCCAACCGTTGAGGTGAAACCAACCGTTGGGGGGAAACCAACCGTTGGGGTGAAACCGAATGTTGGGGTGAGACCAACCGTTGGGGTGAAACCAACCGTTGGGGTGAAACCAACCGTTGGGGTGAAACCAACCGTTGGGGTAAAACCAACCGTTGGGGTGGAACCGACTGTAGGGGTGAAACCATCCGTTGAAATGAAACCATCCGTTGGGGTGAAGCCAACCGCTCAGCTGAAACCAACCGTTGGGGCAAAACCAACCGTTGGGGTGAAACCAACCGTTGGGGCAAAACCCACCGTTGGGGCAAAACCAACCGTTGGGGTGAAACCAACCGTTGGGGTGAAACCAACCGTTGGGAAGAAACCGACTGTTGGGGTGAAACCAACCGTTGGGGTGAAACCAACCGTTGGGGCAAAACCAACCGTTGGGGCAAAACCAACCGTTGGGGTGTAACCAACCGTTGGGGTGAAACCAACCGTTGGGGTGAAACCAACCGTTGGGGCAAAACCCACCGTTGGGGCAAAACCAACCGTTGGGGTGAAACCAACCGTTGGGGTGAAACCAACCGTTGGGAAGAAACCGACTGTTGGGTTGAAACCAACCGTTGGGGTGAAACCAACCGTTGGGGCAAAACCAACCGTTGGGGCAAAACCAACCGTTGGGGCAAAACCAACCGTTGGGGTGTAACCAACCGTTGGGGTGAAACAAACCGTTGGGGTGAAACCAACCGTTGGGGTGAAACCGACTGTTGGGGTGAAACCAGCCGTAAGCTCTATAAAGTGGTGAAAGTTATAATCGTAAAATTGCATAGCTAACGTGTAAAAAGTGTTGAACCAAAATGAAAAATTTCGTGCACTTTCTGTAAGAAGTTTTTTAACCGTAACTATTGAAGACCACACTGGTTTGCAAAATCCTTTGGCACAAATATTCCCTACGTACCAGGATACCAGTGTACAAAATTTAAACGATACAGGTCTGATATTACTTGAGCACCAACATGCGAACTAAACTGAAAATACGCGCCTGAGATGCGCGAATCATATATATGAACACTATCGTGTTCATATGATTAAGAGCAAAGCTTATACAAGTGAAACACAATGAGCGAGAAAATATAGTCTTCAGTAGTAGGCCCCAGGATTGGCCGGTCTCGGTCTCGGTCTCAGTTCCGCTTTGTTACGCACGAACTGATTCCGATTGGAGAGGCCGCGGTCCCCCGCCCCTACCTCTCGATACGCTCCTGCCTAGGCTTAGGGTTGGTTCGGAAAACGTTGATCCAAGCTGTGGCCAAACGCTAAACCTTTTCCTAATCCTTAATCCTATGCCTACGCTAAGCATATCCCTATGCTTAACTTTAAGTGTGTGAGCAGTTTGAAAGAGCCCAGTTTCTGTAAGGTTCACACAGTGGCGGATCCAAAACTTTCTAGTAGTAAATGTTAAGTTTTCGCACATGTTCATACATATTTTTACGCATATAAAAACAGCTAAAAGCCACACAAATAATTACTGTACAGTTGGACTTAATTAAATTCCAATTACTCGAATGTTAAATTTTAATTTTTTTACACAAGTTTTTGTCCAACAAAGCGAAGAACCTTTGGTGCCATTTGTTCGTGAAATGTTGGCATATGCCCGCCGCCTGGCCGTCGGAAATTTCTGCACCCGCCACTGTTAGCATCATGAACCCGAAGATAGAACGGTATATTTCCAAAATTCAATGAAAGAACAATGAAAAATCCACACTTTTGTACGATTTAGAGTAGCATTAGACTTAGGTTTAGAAATATGCTTGTAGTAGTAAACGTAGTGCACGCATGTACATCGTTCAAATTTGCCAGTATTTCGAGTGTTTACCAGAATTCTTCATTAGCATGTCGAAATCTTAAAGCATAGGTTTACATTGACACAAACTTGACAATAACAATGAATCCGTACTTTCAATATCTTTCGGAGAATATTTATATGTCCATACTGCGCACGTATTGTATTGTCAAAAAGTTTGTTTACTTTAGTGCTGGAACAACGTCTAAATTACGTATGTAGGGCGTTACAGCTTTAACCTCTTCTCACATTGAGTTGCCCGCAGGCAACTCAGCGCAGTGTATATACGTTAACTAGTATATATCGCACCGTGTTTAACAATTGCAACACGTATACATAGTACTAAATCACCACAAGACGTGAGAGCCCCCTCGGGCTCGAGCGTCAAGCTCCTATAGCTGAGTAGTGATGGTATACGCCTCCCACTCCAGTCACTGGAGTTCGAATCCTAGCATAAAAGTAGGTCTCAGGGGAAATAGAAAATATTCATGTGAGATAAAGGGTTAAGCGAAAAATTTTCAGTTTACTATCTATAACCCCTTCTCACATTGAGTTGCTCATGGGCAACTCAGCGCAGTGTATATACGTTAACTAGTATATATCGCACCGTGTTTAACAATTGCAACACGTATACATAGTACTAAATCACCACAAGACGTGAGAGCCCCCTCGGGCTCGAGCGTCAAGCTCCTATAGCTGAGTAGTGATGGTATACGCCTCCCACTCCAGTCACTGGAGTTCGAATCCTAGCATAAAAGTAGGTCTCACGGGAAACAGAAAATATTCATGTGAGAAAGGGTTAATATAATAGATATTACACTTTTACGACCCTCAGCTATACAGGGTCCACTTGCGGTGGTGTGGAACTGTTCCGTTTTGGGTAAGAAACCAACGAACGTGTCTGGCATTCTGGGTCGTAAAGCTCAAACAATGTTTCTTGATCGCTTCGGTCTCAAAACGCTTTTACATGAGAATGTTTCCCGAAATGGATTCCTGAGACTACGCCCCTATCTCTACCTTGGCAGTAATGTAACGATAGCAGGCATCTCCAGGTATTTATGCCTGTTAGGGCTGAATGAAACAGCCTTTAAGTATTTAGTTGTTTTAACAAAATGCGATACTGGCTTTTATCAGTATTTTTTAGCAATTTTAATACTGTTTGCATCATCAGGTGTGTGTTTTTAAGCTTTTTTAAACGATGTTTCAACGTTGTTGCGCATTACACGTTTATTATCTTTGTTTATCAATGATTTTCAAACAGGCAAAGCGTATGCAAGAGCTGTGAATGTTGAACTTTTAACCCATTGGTTGGTCCATGTATAGAACAGCGCCGGAACAGTAGTATAAGCATATTCCTAAGCCTAAGGCTAAGCCTAAGCGTATGGATGAACCTATTCCTAAGCCTAAGCCTAAGCCGAAGCCTAAGCCAAAAAGTCAAGCTTAAACTTACTCTATTGCAGTCGCGCAGAAAAACGGTCCTCTGCTGATTTTAACATGGACCCGGTCAAGGAACTAAAACATTTTGCTTGTTTGGGCAGACACGGACACGGCCTACCCCCAGTTAGATTGACCACCCAAGATTTTACGGTATTACTGTAATTGCGTTTGTCTCCCTGTGTCATTCTGTCATCAGCCCCGCCCCTCGGGCACTGTTTCCTGTTTATGACGTTAATGTTGGCAAATTTTTTAAAATATTTTTTCGAAATTGTTTTGAAAATAAAAGGTAAACTTCGAATATGTTAGTCATCCGTTATTTAAACCAAAAAGACACACAATAAAGGATCGTGCCCGTAACCAAGGGTTGGAGCCACGGGGTCTCAGCGCCCCCTGGAAAAATTTGTGTCCCCTAGAAAAGTTTCAACATTGTTTGTAACTCGTTGAAAACCATTGAATGCCCCTCCTGAATAATTTTTAGAATCCGGTATCAAGTTGAGCTGGCTACTAGCCTTTAAAGTAAAACTGATATAGAGCGATTTTACGTTTAAATTTTGCGAGATTAGAGTGGGTTATGAACGAACAAACGTAGGGATCCAACAGCGTTCCCCTCAAGGTTTTTTAATACTTTAAATGTCGTTGAGTTCCGAACAGGGAATATGCGACAATTCGTCCTCGGCAACTTGTTGCTCGACAATGTTGTAAACCTACGCGTAAACTGTATGATAATCCTAACTCTAATCCAAAACCCACAACATAATATAACGATGGGCGACAAATTGTCGAGTTGACGAGATTTCGGTTTTACAAGTTGTCAGCTGACGAATTGTCGTGTTACACGCTCAAAAGCGTACTTGAACTCGGACCCGTTATGGTCCATTTTACGGCAAAGATGGTCAATGTTACTTTTAGGGGCCTAACAGGAGATTGAGCGTAGTCCTACGCTTAAGCCTAAACCTAAGTGTTGCAAAATTGTGTTCCTAAGCCTAAGCAAAAAATGTAATCACGAATCTAAACGTACTGGTTTAGAGACCCACCAGAAACCCGGACGCCCCTAAAAGTAACATCGGCCGCAACGATAATGCTTGATTTTTTCAAATTTTAATTTCATTTATTATATAAATTTTACGTTGAACATAGAATAAGTTCCAGCTTTGTACGCAACTTAAAAGTTGTGTATTTAACCTAAAATGACAACTAATCGAAGCTCATTTAGCGCGTGTAGCCAGACCGGGGCAGTAGGGTGCGTCCGGACATCTGGTTCAGGTTTAATATCCGTCAAAAACTGAATGAGCCACAACATGATGAGCAACAACGCGCCCCGAACATCCGGTTCAGGTTTAATATCCGGCAAAAACTGATATCTGTATCCGGTTTCAGTATCCGGTATAAACCTATCGGATGCCAGATATTTACGGTTGTGGTCCTGAATACCGTAAAGCTGCTTATGATTAGTGGATAGCGTTGAATGCGTCAAACTGTCGCTATTCAATCGGACCATTTTAAGAGCCTTTTGATATGGCGCCAGAGAAACTGGCTAACTTAGAGACCCACAAGTTTTACGCTCAGGATTACGTTTATGTTTAGGCTTCTGAGACAAATAGGTTTAAAACCAAAACCCTATATATGCTTAAATGGTTAGTATGACCCTCATTAAACCTGGATATTACCTATAGCCATACACATGGCTGTATGATGCATAATAAATAAGCTAAAGCTTCGAAATTTAGCACATTTTTTAAACTGAACGTTTTTGACTTTGTGTTGTGTTTCCGATTAAGAGCTGTCGAAGTTCGCTTGTTTGAAAATGTCTTACTCAATAACTTACGCTTATGTACGTAATTTTGACATACCCATTGAAATTATATATGGCGGGTATGGGTGTTAGAAGTGATGGTAAACAAATTGGACTCACAGTCTATAGTGAATCTAGGAGCATATCTCTAGCAAAAATATACTAAAGAAACATCAAGGGACGTATATACCTTCTGATACACGTATGGGCTCATGTTGTTTTATGGCCGTCCCGGTTTGTGGTGTGTCTGTAACACGGTAAGCTTACATTCCAGACTACATTTTTTGCTTAGGCTTAGGCTTAGACTTAGGAATACGCTTTTGCAAAAGTTTAGGCTTAGGCTTAAGAATACGCTTAATCTACTGTTGCGGCCCTAAAAGTAATATTGGACAACGTATGTGTAGATAAATATATATATGTATATATTGCCTGGAAACATTTGGGCCCACAGAAAATGTTCAACCTTGATTGTAGGTAAGTCGTTGAGAACCCTTATATGCCTGCCCCTCCTGAAAATTTTTTAGCCCCCCCCCCAGCAAGGTTAGCTGGCTACGCGCCTGTATCTGTGTATAATACATATACTAACGTACCAGCAACAGAGGTTTCGTTTGAATTTACAAACACCAATTAAACTTTGAAATCTTCTAAAGAAATGTTTCTCACACAAACAAAACTCTTCAAATCTTTTTTTGTGTTCCCACCAACTAAAAGTTTCTGCCGCACATAATGACTGAACAGGCCGAGGCTTGACTTAACCTTAGACGCAAACCGTGCCTACGGAAGCGCCCCCAAATTAAGTCTACGGGTTGCGTCATATTTATTGTACGGCGCCGTCTTCACCCGTCCGGCGCCGTGCGTCACCCGTCCGGCGCCGTGCGTCACCCGTACGGGGCCGTGCGTCACCCGTACGGGGCCGTCCGTCACCCGTCCGGCGCCGTCCGTCACCCGTACGGGGCCGTCCGTCACCCGTCCGGCGCCGTCCGTCACCCGTCCGGCGCTGTCGCTTACGGATATTGCACCGTGACGCACGGTGATGGACGGCGCCGAACGGTATTAAAATAATTTAAAAGTATAGCTCAACCGTAAAGTCTTGGCTAAGTTCGATAATAGTCAAATTTGACATATATACACATACAAACATACATACATACATATTAACATATATATCACTTGCGATACAGTAACTCGAGCTAAAATGAGTTTCCCGTGTGTGAAAGTAAAGCTCAGAGAGTCGACAGAATCGAGTTGTGCGCTGTATAAATACATACTGTAGTTTATGTTTTTACGTGTATTTTGGGGGCTGTTTTCCTTCTATACTGTGCTCCAGTTCAAATTGTATACATTTTATTTATATTTGTTGTTTTTTTGTTACATTTCAAATGTAGAAAATGTATATATTTGTTCACGTTTGTAATGCCAGATCTGGATACTGTTGCGCCAGGGACGCCAGAACGAGTTTGAACCCTGCATAGAAAAGCTTTCGACCCCCAATAGAACCATTTGAGTTCGGTTTGTAAGCCATTTGGAATCCCTATACAAACTTCTGTTGATGAGCCCTCCTTAACAAGTTGAGCAGCTGGTTCAGTCTATTTTAGAAGTTTTAGGAATTTGACCGTTTCAAAAGTTACAAGACCTATTTATACATTTCGCAATTTGACACAGTTGAGCAAGAGATTACATAGCTATTTGATATTAAGCATGAGTTTGGTATTTGTGTACATCTGGTGTGGGTGGCGTTCAGTTGAAGGTCACTTACGTCATCATTAGACTAAAGGACATCGCTAGCGTTTCAGTTCAATTGGTACAGAAACGAACGGTAGTTTTCGAGCCAGGGAGAATATTTTTACCTCCAATCAGGCAGACAGCTAACAAGTTCACCGGTTTAGTCAATTACGCTGGGGTCCATGTAAAGATCAAGGGCGGAACGTTTTTCTGCTGGACTTGAATAGAGTAAGCTTAAGCTTTAGACTGATTTTTTGCTTGGCTTCGGCTTAGGCTTAGGAATAAACTCATTCTTACGCTTAGACTTAGGAATAAGCTTATAATACTGTTCCGCCCTTGTTCTTTATATTGGCCAATTACGGGAAGGAATATATCGACTGTTTAAGCCTGCTGTATATTAGGCCATGTTACTTTGATGGGCCAACCGTTGTTTTGTGGGACTATAATAAAGTAACTTAAGCTTCAGACTTATTTTTTTGCATAAGCATAGGCTTAAGCTTACGTTTTGGGCTTACCCTTACGATGAAACTTCGGCCTTATGTTACTGTTACGCCTGTCAAAAGTAACAATTGGGTTATATATACGTTATTGTTCGGACGGGACAGAAGTAAATTTCAGTGGTGATTATAACCAAAGCCGAGTCTGTGGGTTTCATATATCCCCGTTCAGATAACTTTGAACAAACTGAATTCTGTGAACTAAATCTTACTTGACACAAATTGATTTTCGCACAGTTAGGTATATATGAGGGTAACAAGGTAACAAGCGTTATACAGACTTCTCTCCACTAAAATAGTTATGGCTGGGGTCGAAACTAATTAACGCTTAGGCTCTGTGTGAGCCCTCCTGGGTCGTCGTTTGTTCCACTCAGATCCATTGTTGCTCCACCAGGTTCTCGTGGCGTCCATTGATTTTCAGTTATCAAAGGTAACCAATGTTTACATCGAAGTAAATATTTGGTTCACTGCGACAATATCCACTCGTTGAAATAGCCAGTTGGATTTGGAGTGATAAATTGGAAACTTTAATTGATCCGAATTTTCAAGGGTTGCATCGTCAAGGATGCTTTGTCGTACCACGAGTAGTAGGACACTTTGTAGACTACTGCTCTCTAAAAAATTTAAACTTAAATTATATATAGCTTAGCTAACATTGAATATTAGTTTAAGTAAAACGCAAATGGCTGGACGGACTAAATAAACTAGAATTTTAAGTTTTACTGAAACTAGCATATTTTAGGTTTATCACGAGTTTAAGTAAACTTTGTTTTAGTTTAAGTAACAAGTGAACCCCAGAAATTACGTGTATCGAAAGAGTTCACTAAGTTTAGCGTAAACTAAAAATACGTAAGATTTTAAATTAGGTTAAGCGTAACGCTATGTGTTAGTTCAATTATTCTAAAAGTCAGCTTAATACTACTGGATTAGCTTAAGCTTAAATGAAGTTAGTTTAAGCTTTTGAAGAGTAAATAATATATATATACCTATACTAGTCAACGTAGTTGTAACATTTGTAATCCTACTACTGGTCATGTATGGCTCGCGTTAGTGTACTTTTAGCAATATACTTTTTGTCAGCTTTACACAACACTGAATGGATAGGTTTGAAACATCGCTCTTGTTTACAAAAACAAAGCTACCATATATAAATAATTTTTACATTCGTTCTTTCTACTGTATTTTTTAAAAAAAGTGAACAAAAACTGAAACACTGCTCAAAATATGTATGTAGAGCGTTCCAGCTTTAATAATATAGATTTGAACAGTTCTATCTTGCGTTTCACATTGATTCCTTGTAAAACAAAATAAAATTTATCAAATTCAAATACTACTATGTTAAATGTCTTAAAAATTGTTACAAAAAACTGTGTTAATTTTAAAACAATTTAAAGATATAAATGGGCAGTGAAATATTTTTGTAAAAAAAGTTCTAAAATATTTGTTCAATTTTTTGTCAAATGTCTCAAAATAAGTAAAAAAAGTACAAGAATTTCAAAAATGAATTATGTATTCGCCTGCGGAATGTTTTTCTTGAAACTTTTCTCAAATATTTTGAAAAAATAAAAAAGATTTTTTAAATTTGAAATATAAAAATGATTAGAATGATTTTAGTAAAAACAAATGCGTTAGGAATGTTTTAAGTAGAAGATAGCAACGAGCTGATAAGTAGTGAATTTTGTTCAAAGTTACGTTTGGAAGTATTTGGAGTAATTTCAAGGTTTCAATCGTTTATTTTCGTTCGCATATATTTTGATAGGGATAATTGTTGGGAGCCGAAATTTCTGAAAACGCAAGCAAAACGTCCGGTTAAACAGGATGTTTTTGGATAAGAATTACAAGCCAAGAAATTTTTGTCGCTCGCTCCACTCGCGTGCAAAAGCGTTTACATAGTATTTAATACTACGTACCAGGTCCGTAATCAGCTCACCTTGATATGGGGGGATGAAAATTTTTTCAGGAGAGACGTACAAGTGTTTTCAATGACTTACAAGCAAGGTTGAAAATTGTTTAGGGGACCCAAATTTTTCCGCGGGTCTGAGCCGTTCTTCCCGCCCCTTTGGCTACGGGACTAATATTTACCCGTCTCGAAATGAGATCTTAACTGTGCGCCTGGCGAGATCGGCCTTTAGAGATTAAATTTTAAGTCACATAAGCTCGCAAAAATCTGTCACTAGTGGCATCATAAGGAAAAAATGCTGAAGTTCTGAGTAATGCCAAAATTATAATTCCTTAGTTGGTTTGTGTGTCCACGTTCTCAAATGCATTTTGGATCAATCACCAGTTGCTGATAGGTCGTATAAATTGCGAACCAGCCAATTGAAAACTGAAACGTCGCACTGTATTTGCATCTGATTGCGCCTACTTGTGAACCGACTTTGACATTATTGACAGCTCTGGTTCACTTGTTTGATAATGGTTTGCTAACTGGTGATAGGTGCTATACGCATTTGAGAATACGAGCCCTGGTAATAGATTATTCGCGTATCGGTAAATATAAACCTAGTGTCATCTAGTATTTCACAGAACACGTTAAGGGTTGCGCTATACTTGCGGCCGCGCCACCGTATGCCGCCGAATATTTCAGTTAGCAACGCATAGCGGCGTGTGGTGGCGTTCGGCACAGCAAGGTGTAGCTCAACCCTTACTGTTAAAGTTGCTCTATACTTTACCGCGCAGAGCGCCGCCGGACACCGTCGTGCGCCGCCGGACACCGTCGTGCGCCGCCGGACACCGTCGTGCGCCGCCGGACACCGTCGTGCGCCGCCGGACACCGTCGTGCGCCGCCGGACACCGTCGTGCGCCGCCGGACACCGTCGTGCGCCGCCGGACACCGTCGTGCGCCGCCGGACACCGTCGTGCGCCGCCGGACACCGTCGTGCGCCGCCGGACACCGTCGTGCGCCGCCGGACACCGTCGTGCGCCGCCGGACACCGTCGTGCGCCGCCGGACACCGTCGTGCGCCCGCCGCACGCCGGTATGCGTTGCTAACAGAAATATAGACAAAATCTGTTTACTGGCGTACTGTGGCGCACGGCGGTGTGCGGTGGCGTTCGGCAGCGGCGCAGCAATTTGTAATAGAAAATTTTCACTGCGCCAGCGGCGTGCGGCCACTATAGCACCCACCCTAAATTGACTTTTTACGCTTGTGTCTTTCTGTGCTCGTCTTTCCGTGTTTCTGGTCATTTTCACTCGGTTCTCAAGTTGACGCATACTTATTAGCTTAGCTCAGCATCTAATTTATTTCTAAATTTTTTTTTAGAAAATATACAAGTTAAGTTGGAACTGTGTGTTATTTGCGTTTGTAAAGTTTTCGTTCCGTTTGATCCTGGCGAAATTTAAACCGTGGATAAAAATATATATCAAGTGGATATATATATTTGTCGGGCAACAAGACTCTACTTGAGATTATGATATGTAGGCATTTAAACTTGCATTATGTAATTTTTTAAATGCTCAAACGTATCAGCAGATGCGCTTGCCAATTTTGCACGCTTGGCGATAGCATCTGCGACAGGATTAATTGTCGAAGATAAACTGCAGCTGAATCGACATACTGTGTGGCGTAGTGGCATAGCGTTCGACTGCAGATCGGTCGGTAGTTCGGCAGTTAAGATCAGCGGATCGAGAGTTCGAGCCCTGTTCATGGCGGTGGGTTTTCTGGTTGCAGACATTGTTGTTAGCGAATACGAGCAAAAATGTTTCTTGAAAAGTTAGGGTGATGATAATACAGGTATCGGGGGAATAAACCTGGAAATACAGTGTTAATAACTGATGTAAACGTGATTGCATATTTGCATACCTAAATATATTTATCCAAAAAATTTGGCTTCTGCCTGAAAACTGCGCTTTTTCGTCACATTTGCTTTCACTTCACATAACTTTAGTACTTTAGCAGCGCAGAGTGGAAATTTATCCGCGGGTACTCACGGGTACCCGCGCCTACTCGCGGGTTTAGCGCGGATCGGCTAAAGAATTTCGGACGCTTGTATACCCGCGGGGAATGATTTTTATCACACGGGTAAAAATTCACAGTTTTTATCAGCGGCAAACCTCTTTAAGTGGTTAAGGTGGAATATCTACGTTATTGTCTGTTTTATTTCTGGTCAGAAAACTTCCCGTGCTTTATTGGATTTGATATTTTTGTTATTTCTGGTAAACCTTCATTTGTAAAATTCATTGAAGCTAAACGCAAAACTTCATTAAAGTGCAAATCACCAGCGATCTTTAAAATACTGGTTTCACTTCAAGCGCGGGCAACGATGAACCAGCTGAGTTGGATCCAGTAGGGGGTAGTGGTTGCTCGTCAGCTCACAACTCGTTTTTTAGCCAAATAAGTGAAACATATAACGAGATCACAACCAGAATTAAAAGAAATTGCTCCTGTGATGCAATTGGTCAATCTTAAAAATAGACAAAAAATGATAATTTGTTAAGCTTGTACTTACCTTCACCCTTCAGTTTTTTGGGCATCCAGCTTATATTATTCTCAGATCACTGAATTCGCATTTATGTCTTGTAAATTAAAATATTTTAACGAGATAAGCAATGCCTAAAACAAAAATAAGATCAATGGCATATATGTCACATACCAATCTGCTATTCAGGCTAATTAATAATTGGTGTAAGCCAATTTGCTATTGTGAACACATACCAGTGTAGCGTTTGTCTACGCCAAATAGCAATTGTAAGATGTAACAACAATGACATAAAACGAACGCTTTTACTGCCTAAATGGCGATTGCTACTATACGCGGTTGGAATAAAGGCTCTTTCTGATGCTTTTTGGTAATTTTGACATCGATATACCTGTCTCGCCGTAGAATGTTTATCTGATAAATCAGAGTTTGTAATATTGTTTTCTAAAAACATTTTGATTGCCTTTAAAATTTAGTTAGTGAAATAACATGTTAAAATTTAGTTCAAACTACGCTTAAATGATATTCGCGTTGTTGTGCGCCCCCTACGTTTCCCTTCCTGGCACCAAAGGTGCCCATTAGGGGTCAAGGTCTGTAAAAGTGTCTTTGTTTTGGCTTTCTTAAAAGGCGTACTGCACTGACCCGAATAAGAGAGCGGACTGATATTTATTTCGCCTCTCCAGATGGAACCTCCCCTGTTATTCGGTTATGGACTGTTGCTTACGGACTCTTATTAGGAATACGGACTCCTATTGATTGGGACTCAAAATGGTGACTCCCCTTTTATTACCCCCTCTTTCGGGTCACTACAGTACGTTAACCTAAGCATAAACCTTTATTTTTTGTTTTTACCTAAGCGTGTGACCCAAAACCGTCGGCTCTGCCGTTATCTAACCTTTAGCCTAAGCCTAAGCATGATCCTTAATCGTTGCGGGAAACTGTACAAGAGCATCCATGTTTTTGTATGCGCCACTGATGCCCGCCACGCCATACAGTCTGTCTCGTTCAACGCAAACACGGAAGTAAAAATTTTAGTGCATTTTCGCATTTTGAACCCAGCCACAAAAATTTCGTCCTTCAAACCAAGCGTAAATTCGATATTAGTTTTTTCTTTTATTCTTTTTTCTATATATTCATTTTCTGTTTAATTTTTAAAAAGATTACTGTACTTGCACACTATATATAATATATTATATATATGTATATATAATATATTATATATACATATATATTATGTATTTATATTTATAGATATGTATGTATGTATGTTTGTATGTCTGTATGTACGTATTGGAATCAAAGGCTCAATTTTAGATTTAAAACGGACCGATCTGTCATAGTTTTTTAGTTTCATCTAATAATTTCAGATGGGTTTTTCAAATTATGATTAGGGATATAAACTTTGGGAAGAAAATTGGACAGCACAAAAAACGGTGAGGTTCAACAAAGTACCACAGTTGGCATTGGCGGATCCACAGGATTTTTCGGTTGCGAGGGCACTTTTTGCGTTGTCAAACTTTACAGTTTGGAAATGCGGTTTGGCGTTTATTTTGTTGGCATTTGCCATATTTATTAATTGCGGCCGAAGGCGTAAATTTTTTAAATCTGCGGAAACGGGGTTTTAGGCAAAACCAATTTTATTGGTTCTTAATATCTACATGCAATATCGATTTTTGGTCGAAAGAATTTGAGTATTTTCTGGCAAAGAAAGACACCTTTATGGTGTTGACAATTAATATAATTTCTGAAAAAAGCATAATACCGTTAACTGCTCTTAATTTCGTATAGGATCAACGTACAAACAATACATTCGGCAAACTTTATTGGCAAGAATTTATACCAGTCAAACGTCGTGATATTTCGATTTTAGGATCATAATCGTCACTTCAAACATTATTATATATGTTAAGGTTACATAGCTACAGACCCGTAGCCAGCTCCCGTGGCTAGGAGGGGCTAAAAATTTTTCACGAGGGGCATTCAAGGGTTTTCAATGAGTTATAAGCAAGGTTGAAATTTTTCTAAGGTAGCGCCAAAATTTTTCCAGGGGGGCTGAAACCCTGCTTGGCCTCGCTTTGGGTACGGGCCCGAATAGCTAATGTCAGAGAGTATATATTCAATATAGCTTAATTATTTGGCTTAGTTTAAACCTAAGCCTATTTCCAGTTGATCACTTGAATTCTCAAATGCATGTAGCACGTTTGACCACCATTGCAATAGGTAATTAGCTGGTTTGAAAGTCTAATATGAACCGACAACGAAGCGAGCCAAAAGCCAAACGCAATTGTAGTGCTAAACCTTCATTTGAAATGTTGGTTTTCGTCCCTGTTGAATGGCGTATGCCGGGGCGCCTGTAGCGGAACCGTCAGTGGCAGCTAGATTTTAATTTTCGGCCAAATTTGAAGTCGGCAGCGCAGCTTCGCTTTGCGAAAAGGATTGATGGTACAAAAAGTGACCGAGACCGAGACGCTGTTGCAAAAGATGCCGAAGTTACAATTTATCAGATTATATACTTTTCAATGGCAACTTTGTCGATACGGTTGAAATTTCGGTAACCTGCTGATTAGCATATATATATATTTGACGTATTTGTTTTCATTTTATAAGCTTTAAATTAGTGTTAGGCTTCGGGTAAATTGCTAATACACTATTTCGAATAATAACTTCTTGTAAATTTTCATTTCATTAGATATATATATATATGTCGCAGCTCAAGTCGTAATTCAGCCCAATTGCGTATTGGGCTTGTCCAAAGCGAAATTATGTCTGATAAAGCTGCTCGTTTTCTGATCGGTTTCATGATATCCGTAATCCAGCTTGACCGTGCGTCACCCGTACGGCACCGTGCGTCACCAGTACACCGCCGTCGTCCGTCACCATGCGGTATCGTACGCAAATGACTCACGTACGATAAAGTATGGTATGAACGGTGTCGGACGGCGCCGTACGGATGACGGACGGTAACGGACAATGCCGTACGGGTGACGCACGGTGACGGAAGGCGTCGGACGTCGAGTATAGCGCAACCTTAAGCCGTAGGCTAAACCAATTCGTAATTCTGCCCTGGACTAGTCCAATTCGGAATTGGGCTAAATTACGGCTTGAGCTACGGCATATATATACCGACCACGACACAGTATTGGCATGTTGGTCATATGCCAAATTGTATATTCTTACAAACATAATATTAACCTACATCCGTGAGCTTAGCCAGATTTTCGGAAATGGAAGGGTTTCGTTCAATGAAATTTTCAAAGATTGAAAGTTTCGCGTATTACTAATTGAAAACGTATCTAAGAATAATGTACAAAAATTCAACAATGGTGCTGTCGTTTAAAATCATCTTCCTGTCTACGTCTTGGCGTACCGCCACTGTTTGATTCGGCCAAGAGTAGGCAATCATTGATGTTCTGGGATAACTCACATTCCAAGTTGGTCTAAGATATCAATTGACGTTTTTTAGCTTTCCAAGTTGGTCTAAGATATCAATTGAAGTTTTTTAGCTTTCCAAGTTGGTCTAAGATATCAATTGAAGTTTTTCAGCGTTCACGCTATCAATAAAGCGTTTGTTCACAAATTGCTTCAAGTGCTCATACGGGGCCGATTGTTGCATTTCATAGGGAAGAAATATACGATCGCATTACAGTAATACGTGGCCATGAATGCCATACATCCGCTACTTACCAGTCGAATTTTCGGATCCTGAAACATAAACACAATTTAGTGATATTACGATAATTCGTCGCCGTACAACTTGTAATCCTAAATATCGTCGACTCGACAATATTTTCATTATTATTGCGCTTTATAGCTTTGGCTTAGGTTTAAGATTATTGCGTAACGTGTTCCAGGCTGCCTCAGTTATAACATGAACCCCGCATTTAGCAACCTGTCGGTCGACAAACTGCTCGATGGACGAGTTGTGGTAAATCACGGGATCGCTATATACAGACTGCTCAATAACACCACCAGAGAATCTTTGAGAGATATCACTAAAAGTGGGGTCACAGAGCACCCGGCATAGTCAGGGTTTTAGGTCGGGAGTGTATAAGTCGTCTCTCAGGGCATCTGAAATAGAATATTTTGTAAAAAATATGCCTAAGGTCGACTATATATCGTAAATAGTCGCTAATGTTGCTTTTAAGCCCGTAACAGTAGTGTAAGCGTTTTGCTACGCCTAGCCTCAGCCTAAGGATAAGCCTTACTAAATCTTAGCCTAACAGCTTAAGGCTGCTCTATGGCAGTTTTGAAGGACAACAATAGATACGCTCTTGAAAGGAAGAGTGGCACTATACTTTTGATGCCGTCAGACGGGGTACCACAACGCTCGTATATTACCGCACGGTACAAAATATCAGTTGATAAACAAAGGACATCGCCGGACGGCGTCGCATGATCAAGTATACCGTGACCCTAATCGTGCCCGTAGCCAAGGAGGGGGCAGGGGGCTCAACCCCCTCTGGAAAAATTTTGGCCTCTCTTAGAAGATTTTCAATCTTGGTTGTATTAGTCATTGAAAAGCCTTGAATGGCCGTCTTGAAAAGATTTTGCCCCTCCCTAAATAGGTGAGCTGGCTACGGGCCTGAACCTAATACGGGCGATATTACCTTGTTCATACCATGAAATGTGTTCGCATCTTCAATTTGCATGTGATCGCGTCTTGCTTGCGCGTTTGGATTACTGTAGTTGTTAGTCATGGTTCACTCGCCTCAAAATTACAAATGTCGTTCGTAATACATGGACCCCGTTTGTAATAATGGACCATGTAAACAATCGAAGGTTTGCCTACTAAGCATAAGTCTAAACCTAATCGTAAACCTAAGCCTAAGCCTAAACCGAACATATATGAGCCTAATCCCAAGTCTAAGCTTCCCAGTATTTAAGTTCCCCAGTCTCCCTATGATTTCGCTTTGAGCAGGCACCTGTTCTTGACATTGACCGTGATATTACTAATCTCAAATTTACCAATAGCATTCGGGGCGGCAAAAGTTCGGATTCGGTTTCAGATACGGCTCAAATTGACGCTCATAAGTCGGATTCAATATATATTAAAAAATCCAAACTTACGAAAATTTCGCAAAGGTTGTTCGATAGGATATAGCCAGCTGTTTATTTCGGAAAGGCGTAACCTCATGGAAACGTTTTTAACGGGCGAGTGGGACAATGGGTTCGACCTTCAGGAACCAGTAGGATTACCTCTTGCATACCCTTTGTGTTTGAACGTTGTCCTCAATGATTCGTCCCATGCAACGTTCAGGGCCTTAATGTAGTAGCGTGGATCGGGCGCACCGTTTTTCTGCGGGACTGCAATAGAGTAAGCTTTAAACTATGTTTTTCGCTTCGGATTTTGTTTAGGCTTACACCTAGGCCTACTTATAGGACTATCCTTACGCTGAGGCTTAAGAATGTGCATGTACTACTGTCACGCCATTCATATTAACCTTGACCTAGATTTCGATGATTCAAGGTTCTAATAACTTCCACACTTGAATAAATATACCTGGTTTCAGAGTTTTCTTCCTGGTTTCATTTCAAACGATTTGAGTATAATTTTTTCAATTATTCTCGCACTAAACGCCGTAGTCTAAATTTTAAACAATAGCTTCTATTAATGTTAGATTAGGTTCGAAAAAAATGGAAAACTTATTTCCAATATTAAGTGCTGGTTTTGGTTCGCACGGAGTTAAAAGCCGATTAAAATCTGGTCAAAAGTATAAAGTTTTTCAATTTTTTGATTTTTTTAACATGTTCAGATTATTAACTGTTAGGTACAATGACAATATGTGGACATAAACAAATCCAGAGGGGTGGTGGCTGGCGGCTGGCGTACGCCCCCCATCAGCAAAGTTTGTATGATAAAATGGTAAGGATTCTAGCTTACAATTTTACCCGTCAGAAATCTTATTTGTGATAAAACGACAAGGTCTTTTGTTACAGTTTTTCGCTGCTAATAGCACATATATGGCATACAGTAAAACTTGCGTTTCCTAACATTTACCAGCCCGTACACTGTCAGAAATTTCTAGATGGTAATATTCGAAAAGTAACACATTTTAGTCGTTAGTTTACTCTATTGCTGAGCGAATTTTAAATATGTGAAAATGACCACGTTTCACCAGTTGGTGTTAATCGGTGTTATCGGTTTGACATCGAATGGCATAATTGGACATTTGCTACATTTTTTCGCATTTGATTTGTTCTACTGGTAGGTGAGTGCCGTCGGCAACTCGCATCACTTGGGTTCAATTTGCTTGTTTTTGAATTTGTCACTAACTCGCGGTAGGCAGCTGAAACACACAGTTGAGAATTACTGTCCGAGATTGAAATTAATATAGGAGATATTTGTATATATTTAATATTAATATATTGCCGTTAGGTTTTTATTGTTGCATTCAAGTAAGCGGTTTAAATTTATTTCAATTTTTTTTACATTAATATAAAATAGAAATAAATAAATAAATAAACAAGCAAATAAATAAATAACTGAATAAACAAATAAAGAAATAAATAAATAAATTAATAAATAAATAAATAACAAATAAATAAACAAATAAATAACAAATAAATAAAACTAAATCATCTTCTAATCACTGATCGTTTTAATTTTTAAAATTACCATTTTAAACAAAAAAGGTTTGTTTTGGACTATTATAGATTTTATGTTATTTATGAAAAAACTTTAATGTTACCACAGCAACAACCTATAATAGTAAAACTAGACAATTGCGACGAACAAATAATTTTGTTCAGTGCTTAAGAGGACAATTATTATTCTTTTAGTAGAATGATTTTTAAATTTAAGTTCTAAGTTCACTAAGTAGGAGCTCAATGATTCAACCTTTTTCACCATTTTAGAGCAGCGGGCAGTGGGGCTGATTAATGTTTCGACTGAAAGTTTGAAACAGGCTTATAAATATGCCTAAGTCTTAGCCTAAAACGTCATCTAAGTGTATGCCAACTGAAAACTGTACATCATGCATTCTTATTACATTTGACATATATTACAGGGTGTTATATATTAATAATGTGTTATGTTATTTTAGGTACGTAAATATGCATCAAGAATTATTAATTATTGGCATCTATTGACACATTATGCGTCAAATATTGATCAGCTAAAGGTAGTTGTGAGTCTAAATCGTTCACCACAACGCCGTCTACGTTAGCTTACAATGGTTCTTGTAACCCTGCCGAGGTAATATTTAACAAAAAAACCAAATGTCACTATGTTGCTACATCTTTATCTTCATTAATCTTACCATCATTTATCGTTCAAGACGGAGGACATGAAAATCGGCCACAGGGTGTCACCGATGAGCCATGACCCACCGTGACCCATGGAATTTGACCCATAGGACCCACGATACATTGCCCAAATTAACATTAATGTCATATCTAGTCGATTCGACATGTCCTGGTAATGTTTAAAGCGAATACTCAACTCTTGTATTGCCGTCGGATTTATTCAACTTCGCTACGGGTTTATTATGTTCGTTGCGTTGAATTCACTGAACTGAAGTTCAGATTTAGATGAGCTCACGTAAACGTCATAACTCTTCTAAGCATTGGGGTTGACGTGGGTCGACCATTTGATGCGTGACCACCCATTGTGACTGATTATTTTTCCCAAAAGTTTGAACCATGAGCCCACTAACGTATGTTTAACTCAAGTTCAGAACAACGTTCGATGGTGGAAAATCGGCTTATATATACTACGGTAATATAAGATATATATCTGAAATTGTCTATTAATAACTTTCGGTAATAACTCATCCCACCCTGTCGCAAGCGTTGTCTTCACACTAATGCTCATTTTCACCTCTGTACCGCAGTCCGGAGCCGGCCAATTTTGTGCATTAAAATATGGAAACACTCCTGTTCCCATGGTTTCACTAACAACTCCTGACAAAGGTTTGGTTGCGTCGAATTGTTGCTCGTATTCTCGTCGTACTCCTGTAATAATTTCACTCTGTTAATGTAACGACGATGATTTTATGCCGTTAAAGGTAAGCTGAAGTATTTATTGTCATGTTGAACGCTTATTTGTTGTAATTTAAGGTCGAAAAATAAAACAAATGAACCAATCGTATTTCAACAACTGAAACCAGCGTTATTTTTTTCGGTGTCCAATTATTTTAATTTAACCTTCATGTAATCCTTTACCTAAGCCTAAGCCTGAGCGTATCTAAAGCTTAACCTTAACACTTTCTCAAATAAATATAGTGACTGGAGTGGGAGGCGTATACCATCACCACTCAGTTATAAGAGCTTGAAGCTCGAGCCCAAAGGGGCTCTCTCGTCTTATGGTAAATTAGTACTATGTATACGTGTTGCAATTGTTAAACACGGTGCGATATATATACTATTTAACGTATATACACTGCGCTGAGTTGCCTACAAGCAAATCAATGTGAGAAGGGGTTAAATGCGGTAGGGGGTGTACAAAAGCCACTACATTACGGATTGACCGGACGGCCAGGGGGGCTCCAGAGTTCTAACGTCAATCAATGAACCAAAAACTTCTAATTTTCAAACGGTTTTAATGGTAAACCGTAAGTTAAATTTTCTCGCTGTAAGCGGGTAAGTTAGGTTTGCCAAGACTCGCTGATGACTTTATAACCAAGATTATACAATATGTATACGTCTTGATTGGTGCAAAATGTACCAGCTCGCGTTACCATTGGACCAAATCCCAGCGTTTTCAAGGGGCACCGACTTACCAAGTGAAACGCACAATATGATATTTGTAAGCATGTGAGACATGCTTGTCCTAGTGCATATGCAATATATATGCAATGCACATTGTGTAGTATGCTTGCCGGGAGCATATAGCCGACGAAAAATGCAGTTGGATAGGCGGGCTACGTGGCGCAGTGGTAACAGCGTCTGCCTGACACGCAGTAGGTCGTTAGTTCGCAACCACCCGTAACCCGCTGTTCCAGCTGCTTAGTCGAAAGGTCTGAAGTCCCGGTTCCTACCTAGACTGACAATGATCAGTTGCATACTGGTGCCCGAGCGATTATCATCTAAACATCGGGCGCTCGTTCGGATGAGGGTAATCTAATGTGAACCTAAACAGCGAACTTTTCTTACTCCTGGTTCAAACCAACCCAGAAATAGGTTTGTTTGCCTGTTTTGCAGTTGACTATAAATGTTTAGTATTACTGTAGTTATATCTTGCACCCATAGTTCAAATTTCAATTATAAACTATTATATGTATTAAATGTATAATGGACTTCCAATATGCAGGGGTGTACCGAGAGGGTTGCCGTGGGGGGCACGTCCCCTCATCCGAATCATTTTGTGTGTCATAATTTACAAAAAATTACGCCTAGCTTTTCGCTCGCGGAAGTTATTAATAAATGTTAAATTTTCGAAAAAATTTTACCTGCTTCCGCTGTCCAAAGGAAAACTTCATAGTCAATTTCCGTAACCTAATCAGTTCAAAATTAATGATAATAAAAATTGTGCAAATTTTCACAGTTACCCAAGTTCCGGGAGAGGTTCCGGTTTGGTGATTTAGACGACGCTGTTCATGAATGAAGAAACATTTTGGGACTGTTACAGAGCGATGTATATAATACTGAAACAATGTATAGCTTCTAGCTTGCTTCACTTGCGACTTCTTCACAACTCACCCTAAATCTTGGATACAAGCTCATTCACACTCAGTTTTAACTTAAAGACAAAAATACGCTGACAAGACCGACCCCAAAAAGAAAAGGTATATATACTGCAGATTAAAAGTAAATACCTGAATTCAGCTTAGGTTATTTTACCAATAAGGGTTGCGCTATACTTGATGTACGGCGCCGTCCATCACTATGCGTCATCCGTACCGCGCGTCCGTCATCATACGTCACCCGTACGGCGCCGTCCGTCACCGTACGTCACCCGTGCGGCGCCGTCCGGCACCGTACGTCACCCGTACGGCGCCGTCCGGCACCGTGCGTCACCATACGTTATTGTACGTGAGTTTTTTGTGTCCGATACCGCCCAGTGACGGACGGCGCCGTACGGGTGACGGACGGCGCTGTACTGGTGACGGACGAAGTTGTACGGGTGACGGACGACACCAGACGGCACCGCACGTCAAAAAAACTATAACGCAACCCTTATATATACAGCAAAAAAAATTAAAACGAATTTTTCGGTAGCATGTATTTTTCACTTTCCTGTTCCGGAACCGATTTCGGCATTTTTGTTAATCCCGGTTTCAGTTCCGATTCCTGTGAATTGTAATTCCGGTTGCGCTCTGATATATATATTATATATATTATATATACCTATATATTAAATATATGCTATTAAATGCATCGTTTTTAAGGATGTTTTTATCACATTCGCCAGCATTCGGTCGTATTCTATTGCGGTGTGTTCAAACGAACGCCTCATTATTACTTCCGGGTTTGGTTTAGTTGCGGCTGCTATGTTAGGTTTAAAATTGTAATAGCTTCGATTACAGAGGCTATAGACGCAGATACTGTGGCGACTCGAATAAGGCGGGGATCACTTCGATCGGCCTCTATTTTGAGTCCCAGTCAACAGGAGTCTGTATCCCTAATTAATGTCCGTTAGAGTCCACAAGTCCTCGTTAGAGGCCGTCCATAAAAGAGACCAAAGCGGACCAATAGCGTAGACTGCCCAAATATGCAACAGACGCTCAGAAAACCAAGAAAATGATTGGTTTTTCCACATAGAAAATTTTAACTGGTTTCTCAGGGGGTGGATGTATCCCTCTGAACCGCCTGCAAATTGTTTACATACTAAGCAGGATGGAAACTGTCGCCCCTCAAACCCCTTCTGCTGAGCAATTCATTATTAGAACAGTTAAAATTTTAAGGAAGTACTTTTAGACTGTGGTTTTGGCGTTCCAGCATGAGAACTGCTTAGTGCGAAGGGCTTGGGGGGCGTCAGCCACCCATCCTGTTTAGCGTCCCTTGAAATTGGGTATTCGTTTAATGGACTTGACAATCTCGAAAAATCCTGAGGACCAAGTTAGTTCTGCCCAAAATAATAGAATGAATATGCTTCAGTGTGAAGCATGCTGAAGCCAAAAATGGCTTCAATGTCCAGACCACTGAAGCTTTTTCGCTTCAACGTCCCGGATACTGAAGCTTTTTGGCTTCAGTGTCCATAACACTACCCCCTCAAAAGTCACCTGGTGTACGCATGTTATTGTGGAAGTTGCATAATTTACATGAGGTGAAATAAACATAAATAACAGACCGTAACCGAATAACAAGGGTACCCTGTGGAGAGGCACGATTATAAAGGACCCTATGAAGGTATAGTAGGGCCAAGTCCACTGCTGTGCAAGCACGCTTCCACGATGTCAATTGTAGGGGTTCAAAAAGAAACGCTTAACCCTTTTGACTTGCCCGCATATGGAATCAAAGCAATATACTTAATATATATGTATTCAGTTGTTTACGTCCAGTGTCCGGTAGGTGAGTGCCGGATACTGAAATCGGATACGGATATCAGTTTTTGGCTGGGCGTGAAATCGGAACCGCACATCCGGTCGCTACCAGAACAGACACTATGCCGAGTAAAAGCACTACGTAACTGGTGTCTGTTTAATCAAGAGTTGCATGCCATACCTAATTTTAGCCAAAGTTATTTTCTAATTTTGACTGCAAAATCTTAACCGAACCGCTTAAGAAGGTAATTTTGTTTCAAAAATTTCTACAAAGGCAGCAAGTCTAAACGTAATGATGGACCACGATGAATTGCCGAGTCGATGAAATTTCGGATTACAAGTTGTCGGGCGACGAATTGGAGTGATACCAGCAATGGTTTTACTTCGAAATAAACCGTTTACGTATCGGTAACGATTACCCTGTCAGAGAGCAGTTAAGGTTTCAGTATTGTTTTATTTGCGACAGCGGCTTCGGTTCGAGAAGGTTTCAAATTCAGTAGCAGGGTTTTACCGGAAGAGCTTACGAAAAATATATTTTGTGAACCTGAGGCTCCTGGTCAAATTGGTTCCGCACAAGCTTAGGCTTAGACTTAGGTTCAGGAAATACAGACTGCTCCGGCTCTTTCATATTTTCCGCCCACATTTAAAGCCAAAGCTTTGGCTTAGACTTACAGTCAGGCTTTGTCTTGGGTCATGCCTTAGCCATAGGCTTGGGCTTAGACTTAGGTTCAGGAAAAGGCTAATCTACGTCTAGCCTAAGCCTGTTTCTAAGGCTTGACCCAAGACGAAGCCTGATTCTGACCCTCAACCAAAGCTTTGACATTAAACGTGGGAGTAAAATATGAATGAGCAGGAGCATTCTTGTTGGGTTTTGAGGGCACCACTTCTCGGCACACGTTGCTCCATCTGTCTAAGGACACCTGAGGCAAGTGTACCATCTGTCTCTCCAATCTTTCTGGTTCCACCCTGCCAACTCGAGCCCTTGTTACCTACCTGTGTAAATGTCCACCCACAGTAAAACTGTACGTACAAAAACGTACCCGTTTAAAATACACAAAAAACTTTGCGCAACAAAACGAAAAAACAACAACGCTATATATAGCAGCGTTCGAAAAACTAACTTTTTTAAAATTTTTAAATTTTTTATAAACATCCATCTCGCACTTCACCCCCCTCCGATCAGCGCCAGAGCAGCTCCCCCCATACCTGCCATTTCGTGGGGCTCACCCCAAACAGAGGCCCTCACCTTAACAAGATTTTAACCAAAAAAGTTGACAAATATTTTGATCATCACACGTGACCCCACCCCGAAATTTTGAGGAGCCAACCCTGGCCAGCTCCGGCACTGCCCCCAATCCTGTACTGTCATGTGTGCCACCCTGAGCTATCGCTCCCTGTCACCAAACGACAACAACAACAACAATACCGAGGGTAAACAGTTTTTTAGCTTTTTGACGACCCTCGTCAATCTCTCTGTCTCGGTGTCCTTGAGTGTTTTAACTCTCCCGAGCGATGTGGTACTTTTTACTGTTTTTATCGTATTTTTTACGCCAAGGTTACGTAGATATTGTACGTATTATTAATACAACTACAGCAATACACTCAGTCAATGGCGGATCCATGGGGGACACCCCGGCTGTGGCCCCCCCAACAGCATCTCGACAAAAATTATATAGCAATTTTGTGACAATAGTTCGTGGTTTGTGTGCGGGTCAAAAGTAAGTTTATTACCTGTGAAGTTTTGGCGCCCCCCCCCGTTTTGAGATCCTGGATCCGCCACTGCTGACTCAGTGGCAGATGCAGAAATTTCTGACAGTTGGTGCACGCAATGCCAAACGCAATGTCCGTCGAACAAAAGTTTCAAATTTGTAACGTAGGGAGGGATGTTACCATTTTATCATGACAAAATTACCGATGAAAGTCGAGCAGCAAGCGCCATCCTTGATCCCAGTCCGGATCCGCCGCTCAGTACACTTACATATATAATACGTATTTATATGGAGAGCGTGGGTGTCAGGTCTGTATGTTTGGAACAATTTCGACATTCTTAAATCGATTTGGTTCCATATGTAACGTATAGGAAATTAACAAAATAGGCATTTTAGATACTTTAACTTGGAAATTAATCAGGATAACTCAAATTTGACAGGGAACTCATCAAAATGAGTCGCATATTATATAATATTATATATAATATATATAATATATAATATATATATAATATATATATATATACATAATATATTATTACTTATGTCAAAAATAATAAGTTTCTCAGTTGATATATTGAGTAAAAACGTTTTGAGAGTCCCAGGATGGAGGACTCATGCCATCTGGCATACTACGCCACACCTGTGTGAAGGCATTTATTTAATGATGCCATTTCGATGCTATGCTTGGTTACCTCCCCGCACCGCGCTAGTATTAATTTGTCAAAAGGCAAAAGTTTCCATCCACAATGCAGAGTTTACTATTTTCGTAAGCTGCTTAGGCTTAGGTTTAGGCATAGGCTTCAGTCTGAATCGATTTTGATTAATTGATTCACACGTACACTGCCCCCAACAACCTCAGGCTTAAGCCTAAGCCCATTGGCGGATCTAAGGGAGCATCTCGACCATTCCACCTCAAATACATATAAATCTAAGAAAACCATTGCGTTTGGCTACTACGTGTTGCAATTGTTAAACATGGTGCGATATATATTATTTAACGTATATACACTGCGCTAAGTTGCCTATAGGTAACTCAATGTGAGAAGGGGTTATAGATAGTAAACTGAAAATTTTTCGCTTAACCCTTTCTCACATGAATATTTTCTATTTCCCCTGAGACCTACTTTTATGCTAGGATTCGAACTCCAGTTACTGGAGTGGGAGGCGTGTACCATCTCCACTCAGCTATAGGAGCTTGACGTTCGAGCCCGAGGGGGCTCTCACATCTTGTGGTGATTTAGTACTATGTATACGTGTTGCTATTGATAAACACGGTGCGATATATACTATTTAACGTATATATACTGCGCTAAGTTGCCTATAGGCAACTCAATGTGAGAAGGGGTTAATTTAACAGCCTTAACCTAAGTTATGCCAATCTGAAAAATAAGAAACCTGTGGCGCAGGCAAAACTGGTTTTTGGCCATTCTCAATGGATAAACAATGGAAGGCATAAAAGGGATCTGTCCCCCACCCTGAAATTTCTGGAGACTGAAAAAATATCACTTATACCGGAATTTAGACTGACCTGCATTATAGACGTCAATAAATATTCTTGTGCTTAAAATTATTATACTTTACCGAACTGAATCCCTGGCTACGTCCATACCCGCTTTTGTTCATGGTTATATATATATATATTTATATATATAATATATATGTATATATATGTTGATATACATATATAGACATATACATATATATTTATGTTTTTAAATATTTATTTATTAAGATTTGGAACACTGCGCTAATTTTTGAATTTCAAATCTTACGCTGTCCACCCTGGCACCAACTGTTACACAATATTTTCAATTGGAGCACCAACACACAGAGAGAGAGAGAGCAGCGGTGCCCACCAATGTGCTTGTATGCTGTACAGTACAAATTTGTCCTTGTCCTACTCTTTGCTGTGTGTATGTATATACGCTTTTTACAGCGACACAAATGCACGTTTGTATACAACAACGGCTTTTTAGTAATCTTTTTTAGATGATTTTTAAATTTTTTTTTTCAAAATTTTAAAATTTTTAAAATTTTGTACAAAGCTTTTTAAGTCACTATATGTATATGTGTATGTGTATATATATATGTGTGTGTGTATGTTTTTATATATATGCGTGATTCTGGGAGACTGGCCTTGGTAACGCGAATCCCAGACATAGTTGGAATGAGAGACGCGTTGCTGCGCTTCAGACAAACGATGTCTGGGTGTAACTGAAAACTAAAGCTGGGGACTGTCGATATTAATATGTTAAGAGCTTGGAAGATTGTTCAAAATAGGGATGGTTTATTAAATTAATGTTGTTTGGGCAGCTCGTGTAAAAAATTAGGCCATATTTTGCAGTTACACGATTAAAATTGCAACTTTTAAAGTTTCAAATTGAATGCTTTTAGTAGTAGAAACGAATATGTTAGCAATTTGAGCAAATCAAAATTGTGGGTAATATATTAAAAGTGAAATCAGGCAAGAGACGTTACCGTATTTTTTGCCGGTATGTAGCCAAGTAAGGAGGCCAGGGGGGGAGGCTCAGCCCCCCCAGAAAAATATTGGCCCTATCTAGAACTTTTTTTTCAACTTTGTTTGGAAGTTATTGAAAAGCCTTGTACACTGTAAATTCCAATGAGTTAAATAAGTAACTCAGCTAGTGAATGAGTTATTTCTGAGTTAATAACAATATGCATTAATTCACTCTGAGTTAAGCTGATTTTCACTCTCAGTTGATATGATTCCGGGTGAGTTGATCAGTGAACTCAGATAGAGTTGAATCAACTCACCAATCTGAGTTCTGATAGTCCTAACTCAGACTGAGTAATTTAACTCACTCTAAGTTAAAATCAACTCACTGCAATTTACAGTGTATGCTCCTCATGAAAAAATTTTAGCCCCCATAGCAAGGTGAGCTGGCTACGGTTCTGATTCTTAGGATCATATCAGACATTATAGCCGGGATATTTTAACTAGCCGGTGTCTTGGCTATCAGGAGTTACTTCGAGAGCGAAGCGAGCGTAAAATTTGGTACAATTTTAAAATGAATTATTAGCAATGAAAAATTTAAGTTTTATTAAAATTCGAAATCGAGATTCAATTGCTAATTTCACAGGTCATCCCTTACTGTGAATGTTTTTAGTCGAAATCTTTGGCGCAGATGGTCAGCGTTTCCTTACTCGTAGGTCTTTAGGCCTGAAAAGTTAATGTGGCATTAAATGTGCAAAACGCAAATCTGACTTGCAACCAGTTTCAACCCAAAAGCAGTTTAGTAAAACCAGAACCAGAAACTGTTAATAGTGAAACCTAACAAAAACATTTTTACGGTTGCGAACCAAATTTTGCCAGCATTTAATTTTTTAAAAATTGTGAGTTAAATGTTTAGCCAGGGGGGGCGAATGCGTTCACAGTTGAGTTTGCACCCGTTGGCCCTGTAGTTGCGTTTTTGAACGATGTTTTTGGAGCAAATTTTACTAGATTACTAATCCAGTCAGGCGCGGCGTAACTTACAAGCGAGGTTGAATCATTTCTAGTGGGCCAAAATTGTTCACGGCAGAAACGAGGGACTGAGACCCTTTGTGTTCCATGTTGCTTTAGGCCCGAATGGGACACGGGAACCATCGTGAGTGTACGCGGGGGGTAGTCTAGTTTGTATTTGTATAGTCGAAATACAGTCTGTGTGTCTCACGCCAATATTTACATATATATTTATTTATGCTTAGAGTAACTCTTTTTAAATGTTGAGGGTCGGTTCGCTTTTTAAATTTTAAAACTTTTTAGACTATCTCGTCACGGCCGGAGCAGCCACCCCCAATACCTCCCGTTTGGGGGGCCTCCGCCCCTAAAGGGGCCATCTACCGTAACCGGTTAAAACAAAAACGGCCGAAGTTTTAAAATGCGTCGGGCTTCTGGCTCGCGATTTTGGGGCCCCCACCCTGGATTTTGGTGGGAGCGCCGACCCCTGTCTGCTCCGGCACTGTGTCTCGTACACTATGAGTGTCTGTTTTTGAGTGTCGGCTGTAAGGTACAGTAGAGTATATGTGTGTCTGCGTACAGCTACCGCAGACTGTCTGTATAGACAGCAGAGCTTGTTTAATGCTATGGGCCTGGGACAGGACGGCGTTTTTTAAAAACGACTGTGGGTAGAGAGAGTATGAATACAATTTTGTAACGTCAGAGAGATGTTTTCATCTGTTCAAGGGTGGAAGTAGTAGTGTGAACCATTGTGAATGTTAGATTGTCAGGGTGGGGTGGTTTGAAAGCGGGGGGGGGGCCGGCACTAACGTAATAGTTGCATTTTCATTTTGTGTAACTGCGGCCGACCGTGCAGAAGTTGAGAACTATGGCTGTCATAGTTGTCCATGCACTGGGGTTCAGCAGGTGATCCAAAAATGGGGGTGGACCGTGGTGACCTGTGTGTGGGAGCATGTATATATAATGGTAGAGATGACTCGCTAGCGAAGTAAGCTAGAAGCCAAATGTAATTTTAACATTGTATAAGGTAGGGACGGTACTACTTTTTTTATAAAATCGCTCATTCAAGGTTCTTGTTCACTCCCCGCCCAGGTTTAGGCTTAAGGTAAGCCGTTTTCAAAACTTGGGGACAGCGATTATTGTAGAATAACACGCAAAGGTTAAAAAAATTGCTCGCTCGCTCGCTCGTTTGCAATAAAAAAACTTCTATATGCACCCCCTCGCTATTTTCGTCCGACCTGTTTTTAAAAGTGGAGATTAAAATTATTTTTTAAAAAATTAAGCATATTATTTGAAGTAGAAATAACGAATGGGTTAGAATATATATGTGGTAGCCTACGTGATAATTCAGCCCAATTCCAAACTGGGCTAGTCCAATGCGGAATTACCACTTGGGTTAGCACAAGGCGAAATTATGTCTTGATAAAGCTGTGCGTTTGCTGATTGATTACTTAATCCTGCTTGATTCGACTTTCCTCAGTAAAACTAACTGTTTGGTAGCCAACACGCGGCGATTACTTAGCCAATCTGAAGACAGCATTCGCATCGGCCAATCGAATTTGAGTATGGTATTAAGGTAATCACCAATCACAAGGCGTGCACTTGTCGCATACAAAGAATTATGTCATGGGCTATTTCATAATTCGTATTTTTATGCCAAGTAAGTACCATCGGACTGACTTACTTACTTTTACATACTTTTTCTGTCACACATCTAATGTAGATTTTTGAATGTGATGGGTAACAATAACGCTGAAAAATCAGCAGCACATTTGTATTATTCGTAAGGCTAAGCCTAAATTCAGCGTAAACATGGGTCTATAAATAAGTAAGCAAAAATTATAAACTGTTTCCAAGCCAGGGATTGGCGGAGACCGGAAATGAAGTCTCGGTCTCGGTCAACTTTTGGTCATCGCCGAAAAACATAAAATTTTCAAAAGAAATTATTTCTAGAGTCGGTCCCAAACCACCGAGACTCAAGAAACCAAAACTTGCCAAATATCGAGACTTGTTGAGACTGAGACCCTGACTCCCATCCCTGAGCTTAGTCACCTTTGACCTAAAGAAAACTGGGCTCCATTTAAAGGAACACGAGTCAAGTGAATGTTGCAACTGAACGCAACGCTACAAAAACATAGAATAGTACAATAGGGGTCGTTGATAAAGTTTTAAAAATGCATAGTGTGAGATGTTAAACTTTGTCACGTAAACATTTCTTAAGCCACGGAAGAAAAATTTATAAGCTACGTTCTGATATCTGAATGCAATCTAGTATTAAATTTGAATTCATTATCCGGCTCCGGCTCCGTCAGGTTTTGGTATCCGGTTGCACCCTAATATATGTATGTATGTATGTATAAATATTTACTTGTATATTTATTTTTCATTCCTTTATTTATTTATTGGTATATAATGGTATATAAATCTAAAAATGTTTACGTATGTTAAGCTTACCTCAAATTCACAGTTAGGTATATTTTATACGTATGTATACGTAGCAGAAGTAGGTTATGCCGAAAAAGACTATCAATTAAAATGGTTACTTGCCTCAAGGGACTTGCGGATCCACGGGGGCTGACCAGGTCCAGCCCCTCTAAACCAATAAACCACAATGAGACAAACGTTGCAGTGACGGTGTTAATATTTTGGTATTTTTTTCATATCCATATTCACAGGAATTGCGAAATTCGGCCAATGCAAAGAACAGGGGCGGAACAGTATTATAAGCTTATTCCAAAGCCTAAGCCTAAGCCTAAACCTAAGCCTAAGCCTAAGCGTAAGAATGAGTTTATTCCTAAGCCTAAGCCTAAGCCTCAGCCTAAGCCAAGCAAAAAAAATCAGTGAAAGCTTTAGCTTATTCTATTCTAGTCCCATAGAAAAACGTTCCGCCCCTGATCTTTACATGGGCCCGAAATTCAAAGACTCGACACCTAAGTCCCTTTGATGTACTTGAAGTACAAATATGACAACGTACCCCAGTCGTCTCAGAATTGGAAAAATTCTTGTCAATTTTTCACAGGAACATATCCGCCGAACGAAACGCAGTTAAATTTATTGCCTGTACGCCACGAAACGTTGGCTATTTTATTGAATAGATTTAGACCACTAAGCGTGTATTTAACTATAAGCCGTCAGGGTGCAACCGGAATCACAATTTACCGGAACCGGAAAGAGAAAAAATGATGCCCGAACCGGAAAGTGAGAAAATATGCCGGAACCCAAAAGGTGCAAATATGCCGGAACCGGAAGGTGAAAAAATTCCGAAACCGGAAGGTGAATAAATGCTGGAACATGATTTCCGGGTTCACCTTGCCTGAAGCCTATACCTACGGTTGCGCTTGAAGACGTCGCCTAAGCCAAAGGGTGCGCCAATTAGCGTTTAAAGCTTGTCTGCGAAGCGAGAAGGAAGCCAAATAGAAATTTAGCGCTAAATCTTAATGCAAAATTTTGCTTTTGATCCCTGTTGGGAATCCTAGAATTTCGAGTGGGCTCCTGCTTGGATCCGCCAGCAGGAGCCTATCCTATGTTGGCTTAATGCGGATCGAACTTATACGATTTTTTATTTGTTATACGCTTCCCCCGTAAATCACGTATTACGCAATCATATCTTGCAAAAATGCAAAAATTGCTACGCGATTTAGCTTTGATTGAAACGCCTTGATTTTTATATTTTCAACTATAAACATTGCAATTTTTTTTCATTTTGTTTTCTCTCATTTTCTATTTTCTTTTTTTTATTTTGTTTTCTCTCATTTTCTATTTCCTTTTCCTCTGCTTAATTTTTAAAAACGAATATTGAAATTTTTGATTGAAAAACTGCTCAAAAACGGTGGTTAAAAATCAGCAACTCCAAGTTTAATTGGTTGTTTACTGTTTGGAAATTGAAAATGTGCTCAAATGTAACTAGAGTGAGCAGTGTATATGTATATATGTATATCAGTATGCGACCGGATATCCGTCTCTTGATAATGCATATTGGAATATTACGCAAGGACGTCCCCACGGTGACGCATTGGGTACTCGTGCCCCCAAATTGAGTCGGTCTAATAGTAAACAATCTTTAGTTGCAAAGGGTGCCCCAAATTTATTCGGTGCCCCCCAAATATAATTTCCCGCGGACACCCTTGATGTTACATAATTGGCAACAAACACGTCACTGGTTAATAATTTTAAAAGTCATATTCGAATACATTACAAAATTCAAATCAACCACGACACATTTGTCGTTTGAACGAATATTATTCATCAAACTAAAATTAAAACTGGGCCACCAGAATTTCAAGGAAATTAAAAATCACCGAAATCAGCGGAAGCCAATGGCGGTATTACTTCGAACAAAAAAACATTGGTTGCTTATTAGCTTTAAAGTTTACTAGTAGTAAACGTAGTTGCACACATGTGTAATTTGTGTAATGTGATCGATTTGGCATGTGTTCAATATTTTTTTCTAAAGCAAAACAAAACCTGTTGAAACTGTCGGAAAGGTTATATTGCACGAAGAGCGAGTCAATTTTGACTCTTAGACACTTGAAGTTAGCACTGTGTTAACGTTTTCATTCTGTACACGTATAGAATTGCGTTATTATTAAATTATATATGTCTACATAAATATTTGTTCTACGATGGACGCAAAATACGTATGTGAGGCGTTCTAGCTTTAATAATGTAGAATTATAATCGCGGTTGACGTGAAGTGTGAAAAATTTTTCTGATATTTTGTTCTGCATGTTGTTGATTGATATATATTTAGGTACATACGTACTATGTAAAAACGTTTACAAGTTCTCTCAGGGCACACGATTCTTCAAGGGACCTTGGGGTAAAAATTAAGTCATATGAAATACGTCCTATACACAATATATGCAATGCACATTGTATTATATCATCTTCGTGTAATGACTTACCGTGACGCGAAGCAGATAATAATATTTAAAACGATATTAGGGTATCGCGGTGACGGACGAGTGACGGACGGCACCGGACGAGTGACGGACGGCACCGGACGAGTGACGGACGGCACCGGACGAGTGACGGACGGCACCGGATGAGTGACGGACGGCATCGGACGAGTGACGGACGGCGCCGGACGAGTGACGGACGGCACCGGACGAGTGACGGACGGCATCGGACGAGTGACGGACGGCACCGGACGAGTGACGGACGGCACCGGACGAGTGACGGACGGCACCGGACGAGTGACGGACGGCACCGGACGTCATCATATGTATAGCGCCACCGTTAGATATTTCGAAACTTAAAACATCTGTTTGGTGGTAAAGTATTTAATTGTTGAATATTCAGTGTTTGTATTCTTGAATTTCAGTGATAAAACTACGCTAATCTTCAGACATTAAAGTGTGTAATTTCAGATTTTGAAGTCAGCAGCAAAATTCCAAACTTTAATGTCTGAAATTATCTGAAATTACAGAGTTTAATTCTGCGATTTCATAGATTGGAGTTTGAGTGTAAATGGACCGGGTGCTGGAGCGAAACCCTACTCTCCCCATTAACACATATTTTTTGTTATGTAGCATTCCGACACATGACATAATCGATACAAATTTAATATGGAAAGTATATGCTTGTGTGATTTTTTTTCGCTCTGTGGGCCAATGCATAGAACAGGGACGTACCAGTAGTATAAGCATGTTCGCAAGCCTACGCGTAAAAATAAGCTTGTACCTAAAGCCTAAGGAAACAAGTTACTCTAACGCTTAAGCTTACTCTATTGCAGTCCCACTGAAAAACGTTCAGCCTGTGATGTTTATACATGGGCTGATGTTTGGCAAGTTGAAAATGATAGAATGATACAACTTTGTTTCAGCCAAAAATCGCCTCCGTCTTCTGACTGCAATTGCCGTTTTCTATACATATCCATGTATGTACCATTGACGGTGGCACGAAATATAAACCAGTCATAAATGTTGTACCGTTGAATTTCAGCTCGTCAAGATCTATAGGATAGACTACTTTTTGTTCAATTTCTAAGGGGTTCAAATTCTGTATAGTCGATGTACCATTTACTACGAATGCATGCATGTATATATCAACGATTGACCGGATATCCGGTTCCGGTTTAAAATCCGGCAAAAAGCGACATCCGTATCCAGTTCTGGCATCCAGTATAAACCTACCGGATACCGGATATTTAATACGGTTGTGGTTCCAAATATCATACAACTGCATATTACATGTCGAAATACAAGATATTTTGCAGCGACTGCAAATTCGGACAAGTCAAGAGTGGACACTGACATGAAACGAAAAATTCAAGCCAATAATTTACCATAAATACACAAATACATACTTTTGCACCACTTAAATACTTTCAACAGTGTACAAATTTATACCCTATATCCGATTAACATCCGGCTCTGGTTCCGGTATCCGGTAAAATTAATATTCGGTCGATCCCTGATATATAATATATACATACATATATATACTTATATATAGCTATATAGCTATATATATGTATATGTATATGTATATATATATGTAAATATACACACATGCATAGAAACAAGGAAAAGGTGGATTGATTTTTGAAAAAAGTTAAAAAAACTTCTCATACACGAAAAGGTGTTTTTTGCAGTGACTTTTTTTACGAATTTTCAAACTTTAAGTTTGCGCTAAACTGCGCACAACGTTCTCGTAACAGATTGCAACTGCGCACAGTGGCGATTATATCCAAAAACGTTGTGAGAAACAACGGCGGGAACCGCGGCGAGATTTATTAAGGCTGAAAACAAAAAAAAATCAAACTCTCGAGCGAAACCGACCCGAATCCGAACGTCATTTTAGTGCCGACAAAAAAACTTAATACAGGAATGTGATTCCTGTTCGCAAGTATACCGGGGGGGGGCGGTGGCCGTCCCTTGAATATCCGCCAAGTGGAAACTGTAGCCAAAAACAGCAACAGTGACACGTTTTTTGATGTGAATTGTTGTTGTGCATTAAAACCAATGGCGGATCCATGGGGGGGCATCCCGGCCGTGGCCCTCCCAACAGCATCTCGACAAAAATTATATAGCAATTTTGTGACAATAGTTCGTGGTTTGTGTATGGGTCAAAAGTAAGTTTACCTGTGAAATTTTGGCCCCCCCATTTTGAGATCCTGGATCCGCCACTGATTGAAACGCAGTAAAATATGTATAGAAATGATAAAAAAGTGTGTGTGATTTTGGTAGCGGACGTGTGTTGAAAACTAAAAAATAATACAAAAATCAGCGTTTCCAGAGCGAAAACAATACAGAATTCAAATATCAAACACAGTACATCGATTTGGCGGTAATTCAACATTGGAACAGTTTCAACTCTCTGGTATCACGACAATTCGTCGCTCGATCATTACGCTTTTAAGCTTAAAGCTTAGACATAGGATTACAACTAAAAATTGTGCTTACACTCAATGGCGGATCCACGGGGGGCCACCCCGGCCGTGGCCCCCCTCCCAACAGCATCTCGACAAAAATTATATTGGGACTCAAAATGGGGACCCCCCTTTTATTTCGGTCACTACAGTATGGGTCAAAAATAAGTTTATTACCTGTGAAATTTTGGCCCCCCATTTTGAGATCCTAGATCCGCCACTGCTTACATTTATTCATAGCAATTTACTTTAGGACACCTTTGGGCGACAAGTTGTCGGGCTACGAATTGGCGTAGATTCGTCCCATCCATAGTTTTTGAAATTGTTTTGCCGTTGGCTTAGGATTAGGCTTTACGATTGATTAGGATTAAGTTTGTCGAGGAGAACGTGGGTTGTGTCCGTAATTTTTGTAAATTCATATACAAACCTACAGAATCTCTAAAAGGCCAATGTTGCTTTAAAGGGTGCAACAGTAGATGAAGCGTATTCCTAAGCCTAAGCCTAAGCGTTGAAAAATGAGTTCCTAAACCTAAGCCTAAGCCTAAGCCTAAGCAAAAAATGTAATCTAGAATCTAAACATACTCTTTTATAGATCCACCAGGAAGTAATCTAGAATCTAAACATACTCTTTTATAGATCCACCAGGAAGTAATCTAGAATCTAAACATACTCTTTTATAGATCCACCAGGAAGTAATCTAGAATCTAAACATACTCTTTTATAGATCCACCAGGAAGTAATCTAGAATCTAAACATACTCTTTTATAGATCCACCAGGAAGTAATCTAGAATCTAAACATACTCTTTTATAGATCCACCAGGAAGTAATCTAGAATCTAAACATACTCTTTTGTAGACCCACCAGAAACCTGGACGCCACTTAAAGTAACATGGCCGTCTAAAATATACTTACTTTATTGAAAGAACTTCAACGCTTTAATGTGACTGCTGGAATAAAAAAGAATAAATAAATTGGGTGTCTGAGTAAACGGGATACTTATAATAAATCTACAACATTCGTCACCATATAACTCATGTTTGCCCGATTGGGGCACATTTGGTAATAATTAGAAATTGAAGTTATCTTTAATCCCTTTCTGTATAGAGTATACTATTAGCAACTAATTGCAAACGATGTACATGCAATAGACAACGGTATTCGGCGGAGTCGAGCGTCAAGCAACTATAGCTCAATTAGCTAAGTGGTGATGGTAAACGCCTATCAACAGTGAGATCTGTTGTAACCTTAAGGTTTATTTAAGCTGAAGTGCTCAACATACGTATTTTGAACACTGTTCCTGCACAGAACAAATAATGGCCCATGTATAGGACAGGGTCGGAACAGTAGTATAAAGATATTCGTAGGCTTAAGCCTTGGCCTAAGCCTAAGCGTAACGACGAACCTAAGCCTAAGCAAAAAAGTTGAGTCTAAAACTTAAACTGACTCGTATCACAGCATCGCAGGAAAACAATCCGGCCCTGTTCTATTTATACATGGGCCAGTTTGTTTTTGCTGCATTACTGATATATTTTAACAATTATAATGCTGCAAGCAACAGCAAACTAATAGTAAGTACTTGCTGTACGTATTTTTTGTATATATTTTTTACTTGAAAAACGGGGTCAAATCCACACACACAGACTACAACTTGTGTTTCTATTACTAAAAAACTTTAAAAATACATTATAGAGCCGGAGCAGCCAGCGCCCCATACCCCCATTTGGTGGGGGTCACTGTTTAAGAGGCCCCTACCCCAACCGATTAGAAAAACCGCCAAAGGTTTAAAATGCGTCTGGCTTGTCGATCGCGAGTTTGGGCGCCCCTCCGTGGAGTTATACAGGAGCCGCCACCCGTGTCTGTTCCGGTACTAAATACGTAGTAAAGTCACTATACAGCAGTATGTTTAGTATATATAAAAAGGTCAATGTTTTTATTTGAGCAGTTAAAAAGTACGTACATATGTTTGTATAAATACAACTATATACATATCGATCGAAACATATTTATGTACAAAAAATCAGGGGGGCTATTTGGGCCGAAGCTTCAAATATATCGTTTCTATTACGGGCCCGTAGTCAAGGAGGGGTCACAGGGGGCTCAGCCTCCCCCTGGAAAATTGTGCGCCCCACTAGAAAGTTTTCAACCTTGCTTGTAAACTCATTGAAAGCCCCTCCTGAATAGTTATTAGCCCCCCTAGCAAGATGATCTGGCTACGGGCCTGCGGAGGGCTCAGCCCCCCTGGAAAATTTTTTGGCCCCTCTAGAAAGTTTTCAACCTTGCTTATAAATTCATTTTAAATCCTTGAATATGCCCTCCTGAATAGTTATTAGCGCCCCAGCCCTAGCAAGGTGAGCTGGCTACGTGCCTGTTTTATTAGAAGAAACGTTTTACGAATATGTATTAACCATAATACTACTTACAGTGTATAATTTTCATCTTGTAGCCAGGTACGTTCCTTTTCGAAGAATAGCAGCGTCCCTCTACTTCGAAATGTGTTCAGTTTTTTTACAAGCCCGAGTAGCCAACTCATCTTGCTAGAGGGGGGGTGCTGAAAAATTGCTGGAACGGGCATACAATGGCGTGTGATGATTTGCATGCAACTGTGAAACTTTTCACGGCGGGAGCAAAATTTTCTCCACGGCTAACTCAGTTCCCGCTGGTTCCCATCTGGTTACGGGCTCGTTTTATGAGGTGAGAACTACTTCAGCTCTGGAACTAGGAATTGTTAGCACGGAGGGGCAAGAACCTACACACGGATAAGGCAGATATTCCTAACATTTTTATAGAAAAAATTTTCAGCCAGACCGACGCGAAGGTGTCCGCAGGCAGTCCGTACGCCCTCGCACGCCCCCAATACTTGCGACCCGATAAGGATTCGCGCCCGTAGCCAGAGGGAGCTCAGCTTCCTGGAACAATATTGCCCCATAGAAAAATTTCAACCTTGCTTGTAAGTCATCGATAACCGTTGTATTCCCGTACTGAAAAATGTTTAGCTCTGGTCACAAGGTGAGCTGGCTACGAACTTGTACGAATTGAACTGAAAAAACTGGAAATTAATATGTTTTAGTTGGAATTTTAGTATTTTTATCAACAAACAATTGGACCACATTAGCCGATTTTGATTCTATATCCAGAACCGTAGTCAGCTCACTTTGTTGTGCATACCAGAGTTTTCGTTGACTTACAAGGAAGGGGATGAAAATTTTCTAGGAGGGGCCAAAATTTTTCCCGAGAAAACTGAGCCCCCCCCGTGCCCCACCCACCCCTGGCTACCGGCCAGTGTATATCCCTCATATTTTCAGTAAAAAAACAATAATTAGTTCTCACATACGCTTTAAATCTGTGTGACGTATCGAATGATTTATGCACGAGACGTTATGTTGTTGTTTATGTGTGTATTTATTATACGACATGTGTTTGCTAAAAAGACACCATAAAAAATTGGCGTTTTTTATTGAAATTAGACATTGCAAGTTATTGGTATATTTATATGTGTGTAAAACGCCAGTGTGTGTGTTAATTTTTGTCTACCATTATGTTCTTCCGGAACCAAGGGAGGGGCCACTCTGGCCTCAAGCGACTTTACTCGGATCCAAACGGAGGATTTTGTGTTAAGGATTACGATCGCTAAAATCGCGTCTGGTTTTGTGTTTTTTCCTACAATTTTATCTCGCGCCGCCCTACCCCCTTTTTTAGAAATTGTTTCGGTTTCGCCACTGATCTGTATATATGTTGTAAATATACATAAACATTGTATGTATAGATCTTTATGTATATATACGTTTATATATATGTTAATATGTAAATATACATAAATATTGTATGTATAGATGTGTATGTATATATAGGTATATGTATATATATGTTTATATGTAAAGATACATAAATGTATGTATATACGTGTATATATATGAATATATAGATGCATATATGTTTGTGGTATAGATCAGTTTTATGTTGGTGTACATAGTGGAATTCTTTAACACTTTACCCAGTTTTTTAAGTCGCTTTTGATGGTTTGCGAATGATCGGCGGTGTTTGTGTGTTTTATGCTAGTTTTTTACGTGTTTTAACGGTATATTTTTTACGAATTTAGCCATATATTTTACATACATGTACACATATATGCAAACATATGTAGAAATAGTATATATATGTATGTAGAAATAATAGTATATATACATATGTATATAAGATTGTACTATAAATTTTTTAAAATGATGCATAAAAAATTCTCCGTAAAAAATTGTTTTTCGGGGGACAACTTTTTTTAACAACGACTCGTACACGACACAACTGTGTGTCTCGTTCATCTCCCATCTCCCCTCCTTGTCTCTCCGCCTCCCCCCCCGCACACTTCATGGGTAGTGCTAAAAAAATTAAAAAAACGGGAATGTAATTTTAAAAAATTTATTAAAATACAGGGCACGTATACATATAATCATCAAATGTATTGCTTGAATGTATAAGTCGTGTCGCAGGGACTGGAAGGCGAATGCTAAAATGAAATTCGGCGTAAAAACTTGTGTCCAGGAATAGGGTAGCATTAGCGAATCCAGGGGCAGAGGGTCCATTGTTATTTTGGCCCTAAAGATCAGGGGCGGCACGTTTTTCTGCGGGACTGCAAAAGAGTTAGCTTAAGCTTTAGACTAATCTGTTGTTTAGGTATAGGCGTATATATAAGCTCATTCTTACACTTAGGCTTACGAATATGCTTATACTACTGTTTACGCTCCGGTTCTATGCATTGGCTGTTATTTTTAGGCTTCGATGCGATTTCTAGCATTTCTTCGAAATTAATGGCCGACATTTAAGAGTAACGCTTACGCTTAGGCTTAGTTTAGGTTTAAGTAAAGATGTTGGCTTAAACGTAGACTTAGGTTTAATAATTTTTTTCTGTCTATGTTGTATGAGGATGCTTAGAATCGTCTCGGCTTTTACGCTCCGGCCCGCTGATCCCGCAGTGCGCTGTCTTGGTTTCGAAAAGAAAATTAAAGTAAATTTTGAAATCTTGAAATAAATCTATTTATGTATCTATTTATAATTATCTTTATTCCACCTTTATTTTTTCAACTCATCCTTTTCAACGACTGACGTGTATAGATTGACTACGACTCAGAGGCCGATAGCCAAAGTTGGGCCAACGGGGGTCTCAACCCCTCCTGGAAGAATTTTGACCCCTCTGCTTTGCTCTCGCTAGCATGCTGAGTTGGCGCAGGATGTTCAGCCTTCAGCCCCCTAGAAAATCATTTTAGGTCGGTTTTAAGGGCATAACGAATGGTGTATTTTAGGGCTCATGTCGATAACGCTAGAAACCCATACCCACCCCTTTGAAATTTTTATAGAACGTAACCCTTCGCTTGCCAAAATCCTGTGATACGCCCTTTAGGGTACGTTTGAAAAGTTTTGACCCAACTTATGAATTTTTACTTATGATTGTATTGTAAACATTACTAGTCAACGTGTTGCAAGATTTGCAACTTTTTAATTAACAAAGCTCAGAACGTGCTCTGATTTGCATATCCGTGTTTTTCTTGTTATACATACAGTAAAATGTTGGACCGCTGCCCCCCAAATTACGTATGTGGAGCATTCCAGCTTTAATATATAGATATGATGAGGGTTGCTGTGCTTACTGCAGAGCTTGAAATAATCGTTGAAAAATTTGCGTCGAATATCCTCACTTTTCTACTGCTTCCGGCCAGGGCCATAAACACAAGTGAAAGCTTTTTTATGACTTTTCCCAAAAATTTTGTAAACATGACAAAAATACGCAATGTATTAATGATGTGCCCTATACTCTTTTACCCTCAGAAAATTGTGATATATAGGATACAGTAAAAATTGCGTTTCATAACATTTGCCAGCTCGCCCTTCGGGTCAGAAATTTGTGCATCTGCCGCTGGGGGTGTATATTATACGTATACTACTTCTAAGGGACAGGACTAAATATGAGTAGGCACACAGGTGATTTTTTTCTATTTATTGAACAAAGATATTGTTGCTGTTGCGGTCGTTCGCTCAGTCAATGACTATATTTTCACTGCATTTGAAGATTCGTTCCCAGGAACAGGTGCAAATACAAAAACAGGGGTGGAATTTAATATCCCTTCAAGGACCGTAGCCAGCTTATCTTGCTAGGGGGTCTAAAAATTTATCAAGAGGGGCATTCAATGGTTTGCAATGAGTTACAAGCAAGGTGGAAAATGGTCTAGGAGGGCAAAATTTTTTCCAAGGGGTCTGAGCCCCCCTGGCTCCCCTTGGCTACGGGCACGATCCCTTCCCGAAATTTTGTGGACGGACAAGAAAAAATCTTTTACGCGAGGTTTTATACCTTAACGAATTGAAATCTTGCCTACGCGACACGCATGTCCAGTAGCATTCTGAATTGGTATTAGCTCCGACAAGGTCATATTTTGTCACAACCAATGCTAACAGCTTTTGGGCTAAATTTTTTCGAAAAAATTTAATTAAAATTGCAATCCGATTGGTTAACTGATTCAGTATTCTGACAATTGATTGGTTAATAAATGTATTTTAAAGTGTTAATACCCAGAGGGCGCAATCATCTCATTGGTAGAATTTGTAAGCCTAGAAAACCAATCACTTTAACAAATAAATTATTAGAGGATATTACTGCTATGTTATTTACAGCTGGTTTAGCATTCTGATATCTGATTGGTTTAATAAATTAAAAATAGTAAAGTTTTAATTCTATCTGTACTATCATTTGATTGGTGAATTCAACTGCTCCTGTATTTCGAGTGGTTAATTTGATTGGTCAATCGATTTCAACTGCTGCTGTCTTATTGATTGATTTTGTATTAAATTATATGCAATTCTAATAACTCATTGGTTGATATGGTAGCAAAATTTTTGACTTCGCTGATGGTGTAATTTGATTGGTTATAGTTTTTAGCACGATCGAATGCTAGCATCTGATTGGTTAATTTATTCTGTTTGTCGTCAGCCAATGGTAATGAAACGGTCATGGGAAGCGTACCATGTATATGATCATTTGATTGGTGTTAATAAATAAGGAAATTGATTGAAGCGATTAGCTTGTGATTGGAGGATTTGAATAGCATTACGTAAATCGGAGACGAATTTCTATTGGCGCTGTAGTGTTTCGCTGCACAATCAATATATGTTAGATGCATTGTGATTGGTTGAAATATATGCGACTCACAAGCCATTTACAGGTTTTGTGATCATTGGTTAAGATGCAAGGTAATGCAGGTATTTGATTGGCAAACATGCTTGATGTTATAATGAACCATAAATTAAAACAAGTCCGTTGGTAGCGACCACAGTATGTTCAAAAGTACTCAAAATATCAGGAAATCATGCTGCGATTTTGCATAATTTGGAAAAAACTTTTCTACAAACACCCAAACTATTAGCACGGACGGACGGATCAAGTAGAGATCCCGTGAACAAACTTAGGAAGGTCTCTACGCACCTTTACCGCAGACATTTGATTGCCTTTGTGCCACAAAAATTGGATTTGGCTTCTCGCTCTCGTTTGCACTCGACGCTTCTTTGAGTTCCGTTTAGTGTCTACTCCATTAATTGTTGGACAACTAATTTTTCGCGACCGAGTAACTTGTGTAGTGTTTGCGACGATAATATCGATAAATAATATAGTTTGAGAAAATGTGGGTTTTATAATATCAAAATATGATTGGCCGTTTAAAACTGTGGTGTGATTTTATTGGTTGTTTTGTGTAAGTTTTCGACCAATGAGATTGCGGTTAAACTTGTGCGCTACTAAAGGCAAGTTAAGTAAAGTAAATCCAATGTTTATGGGGAGGAATTAGAAAATGAGCCAATTTTAGTCGTATTAAGGTGCGCGAGGAAAGGGGTATCGAAGATTTATGGTAAAGTGAAATTTCTGAAGTCGAATAAAAAAGTTATTTTGTAGGTTTTAGAATAGTTTGCTCAATCGTAGACGCCTAGAAATTTTGTTGCCGCAAAAAGCTGATAATTGAGGATATACCTTTTCGAAATAAAGTCCTGGTTTGGCTTCTCCTAGTCCTATCACCACAAGCAGTGTCGAGAATCTTGTGAATCCGGATCAGCTTGGATTTTTTGGGTTCTTTTCGGTTATTCCACCGCCCAGCCAGTGTTTGCCGAAAAATAGTTGGATTTTGAAAATTTTTGTATATTTGAGCTTCTCATGACCTCATCTGATCATTTCACTTCCAAATTTATATTTTTACAAAATTCGTTTCTTAAGGTCGCAAAATTTCTAAATTTTTTTCAAAGATTCTAATGTGATGGTTTTGAATTTAGCAAAGAACGCAGGTTGTGCCTTTAAATGGAAAACGCATAAATTTTGTGAAATAATACGAAGTTAATATTCAAAAATGTTTATAATAAAAATTTTTTCAAATCAGATAATTGAATTTATATGTTATTTCAATTTTAGATGTCTAATTCGTGCTACAACGAGACGTTTTTGCTCATCGCCGATTGGCTGTTGGTCGGTCGTTAGGTAAGCGTATTATTTTAATTATTTTTATATAACTGGTGGATTCAAAAATTCCCAATCGCTGATTGGATGAAGCGGTGTGATATATAATCGCTGAAAAGATCGGGAACGAAACGACTCAAAAGGTAAACGCAATTTTAGTACTGAATTGTAGTAGAAAATTTTGGCTTTGATTCATGTGTCGAGGCCTAGGCGTAAGCCTAGTTGGCGTTTTTTTGAATCTGCCAGTGTTGTGCAGTGAGTTTTAATAAATTATAACGATGTAGGTATATTTACGTAAATTAATACTAAATTAGGATATTGTGTCATGTATGTAATAATTGGACAGTTTAGATTAATTTGCCTAAATTTCAACTATACGAATTCTATAATGCCGACGAATGTTTATAGTTATTAACTCAAAAATAACCAGAAATAACGAAATCTTTTTGCGAATTGATTAGTCAACTCATTGGAATTGACAGTGCTCGCTGTGAACTCAACGGTCTCACTGTTCAAGATACAATTCAGCATGTTGTTATAATTTCAGTTGAGCCAAAAATACATGACATAATTTATAAGCAATCTAACGACCTACGTTCAAATACTATATAAAGCACATATCAATAATGCATGATTTTTCAAAAAAAATTGGCTCAGATCTGCATTGCCAACTTATTCTATGTCTTACAACATTGGGAAATCGGAAAAACTAAATTATGCAGTTTACGTAGAATCGATTTTTTTGAGTTATGTATTTTTCATTTCGTTATTTCATTATTGCGTATAGCACCTATCATCCGTTAGCGATAGGTTTTCCAACTGAGAACAACATCTGCAATTGCTGATTTCAAAATCGGTACAGACGTAGGGCAAATCAAACGCGAACAATGTGCTAAATTTCGAACGTCACCATGCGTTGGTTTCCAAAAATTACAAGACCTATTACCAGCTTGTGATAGGTGCTACACACATTTGAGAATACGGGTGTTAGACGCAGCAAGAAATTTTTCGGAAAGTAATCATTATTTTAAATTTAAGCATAGCAATGTATATATATTGTCCATGTACTGGTATATGCAGTAGTGAAAATGGTTGACACATATTTAAATATGTACGTACTTACTAGTAAAACTGGTTACGATATTAGGCTTTTGCTCACTTCCTTTGGCAAGGTTGAGCCTAGGTTTAATAAGAGGCTTGCTTAAGCCTAAGCATAAGCTTGAGTTTAAGCGTAAAAGTCTTAAGCCCTATTCACACGTATAAGTTTTGCAGCATAAATTTGCACATGCAACTTGCACGTGCAAGTTTGGTCACAAAGCAGATTTGAAGTTCTTGCAGCTGCAAATTATTCATTAGAATGCACGGGATTGGATTTAATTCGCACGTGTGAACGCCGTCGGAAATCGCTCGAATTTCTTGCGCTTGCATTTTCATTGGCCAATTAGAAGACATATTGCTGAGCGCCTTTTGAATTAATTCAGACTTATTGAATTTATTCAAGAAGTATGAATTAATTCAAATATTTAACTTGTTTGATAATTGACAGCCGACGGCGAAAGTAATGGGACTAGTTTTAAATTTTTAAGCATTAAATAAAGATTGCATCGTGACGAAAACTTTTTCAAGTCAAGAAACTTCGAGTATACCCTTCTTTGCGCATGAATGTTTCTTACAACTGAAACTTGCAGCTGCAAGTTTTTTGAAAAATTCATTCGAAGAACTTACAGCTGCAATTTATTCATTTTTAATATACGCCAAGAATTAATTCGTAGGTATGAATAGTCTTGCAAGTCGAATTCATTTATCATCATTGGCTAAACTGATAGATTATAGGTTATGTTTGATATTTATTGCAGTGGTCTGCAAATTATTCACATAAATTCATGTCAAGATTCAGAATGAAAGTTATGATTGTTTACAAATACTTGCAGCTGCAAGCAGGGTGCAACCGGAATTACAATTTACCGGAACCGGAATTTGAAAATTTTACCGGAACCGGAACCGGAAAGTGAAAAATGCATTTCACCAAAAATTTCATTTTAATCGTATTTTTTGCTCTATTATTTGTGAGTATTTATTTTATCTGTTATATTTTAGATTTTCGTCATCGACTGAAGTGAAATCCACCATCAATGGCTTATATTCGGAGTACAAGTGGCTTTCAAAAGAGATTCTTAAAAATTAGCAAAGTTAAGAAAACGGCCAAATTATAATACCGGAATTTTTAAATCCGGTAAAAATTTACCGGAACCGGAACCGGAAGGTGAAAAAATGCCGGAACCGGAATTCCGGTTGCACCCTGGCTGCAAGTATTTCGTGCAAGTTGCAGCTGCAAGTTCTCGCAGCAAAAACTTGCACATGTGAATAGGGCTTTAAGTTTAAATGTTGAGGGAAGTGTACATGAGCCCGAATATTTGTCAAATGTTTTCTATTTTGCAACACCATAGTCTTTAAATATGTATGTGCTATTAAACGTGGTTATAATGTTCTGGTTGAAGTTAATATTTGCAACACCAACACCGCAAGATTATGTACTATACGTATACGTTTGTCGTGCCATAAACAGCTATTTGACTCAGTTAGCAACTGGAACCTCACAAACAACAATTGTTGTGAGGACAGCCGAAACAGGTACTGGAATGCAAACTGATTTTGATTGGAGGATTGAGCAGTACAAATGAGACTACTACTTGATCGCAAACTGATTTTGATTGTTTTTCGTTTGACTTTGTTCAAGATAACCGACTTTAGCAATGATTTATTTTGTTTCTCCATCTTTGTAAAGGATAATGTAAACCAGGTTTATATGATGTTGCATAACACATACACATACTGTGGTTTTGTATGTTTTTGAATATGAGGAACTTAACGAAGGCAGTGTGATTTTTATTTTTACTCGAGTAAAATAAAAAACGGAATGATACGTACATATAGGAACGTAAGGGTGCTATGCCATACGGTTACACATCGGATGGATCTGAAATTGTCGGAAAGTTCGTTGAATTGCGGAAAAGGCCAGTTGTTTCCGAAAATCAGCTGGAGTGGTATAAAACTGTTACTTGGAGTCCCCCCGAATGATTTTCGCGTATTCCATGGATGTAGTGAAACGAGTTTATCATCGAACAAAAAAGTTTGTTTACCTGTAGGATCCAATTACGTTATTCTGACGCCTGGACACACGCGTAGATGTAGCATTTAAGATTGCTTATGGCCAGTATTACGTTTGACTTTAATTTTGTAATGAAAATTGTTATCCGATTATCGGTACCGTATGTGCCATTGCACAGTAGTGTAACTGTAGGTTGGCCCCACAAAGCTGAAATTTTGAGTCGAATTCCCGAATGTGTGACATTTTTCGACAGGTGCCAAACGGGTAATGGCTAAATTTCTATCTCATGTTGATTAATAGAGATGTTCCGGGGCCAGGATTTTACCCGGGGCCAAGGCCGGAGCCAGCAAAATACACTAAACTTCATATTTTATGTACGTTTTGCGTAAGCATGTACATGGGACTACTATATGGTTTTTATCATATCAGTTCACGAGACAATTTGTTGATATTCCAATGTTGTGAAGTTAAGAGTTTAGTGTACTTGTTATTCGCCATATCGCGTCACGCGACATTTTGCCTACGGTAATGTAATAAACTTACTGTGCTGTGTTCAGATTTTGGCTAAATCATGCCACGGAACATAGTTTTTCTGGTACTGTCCATGGTACCGTATGGCTCCGGCCCCACCTGCGCCGGGGCCCGGCCTGAGGACTTCTCTAATGTCGATAATATGATGGAAGGTCATATAGTTCAGGTTTACTAGACCGAAATATGCGACAGAAAATCGTAAAAATTGTCAAGAATTGGCACGAGTTTGTCGGCAGTTTGAGGCAGGTGTTGAACAATAAGCTTTATTAATGTTATTCCGTTGTCAATGCTTCAGTAGCGTAATAATTTTCTAATTTAGTACTGGTTTGCGTCAGGTAATTTGGTTGCATCTGTATTTTTGTTATATATATTAAAATATATATATTTATATATGTATGTATATTTTGAAATTGATATATCGCCAGTGGTTACAGTGTATTTTCTAGGTATTCAATATGCTTCAAGCAGTCCGTAAATAGAACATGTATATATTTAGCAAAATTTCGCGGCTTTAACTGAAGTGTGAATCGAAGCGTAAGCCAATTTGAACCTGAACGCTTTTCAAAGTCTACGAGCTGGTCTTGTATTCTCAAGCGTGGATAGCAAAAATCATTCCAGTTGGTGATAGGTCTTGTAGCTTTAGAACCAGCGAATGGCAGGGGTAAAAATTGAGTGTATTTTTGCCTTTGAGTTGTTTTACTTCTGTGCCAATTCTGAGGTCTTTAATTGCAGGTTTTTGCTGGTTGAAAAGCTATCGCTTACTGGTGATAGATGTTGCAGGATGCATCCGGAGGTGAAAAATACCGGAACCGGAGGTCAATAAAAGTTGCCGGAACTAAAGGTTTGGCCAAATTTGCCGGAGCCGGAGGTGAGGTGAATAAAATGATTTTAGTTTGGTAGTTTTAGCAAATATCTGGAAGGTGTTGTAAAGTTTTTTGGTTTTACGCTTCAAAAGTTAAAGCGTAACACACTAAACTAATTCTGACAAACGATTTATGTATGCAATTTTACTACCGAAATTGATGGGACTTCCGGCAGAAATTCTACCGGAACCGGAGGTTGATTTTATATCGAAACTGGAAGCAGATCTCCGCTTGTACCCTGGATGCTATGTATACGTATTTAAGATATGGCCACATATTTCCGGCCTGTTATGTATATACATGAGCGCTGCTATTAGCTCACTTTGGAAGCTTAAAAAAATCAAATTTACAATAATTCAAACTTGAGTGTGGAATGACCAAGACAGGTTAAGAGAAGCTCAAATATGCAAAAATTTTCAAAATCCAATTTAGTCACAATTTCAGTGTCAGTTTTTGAAAAGCGTCAAGTTTTATAAACATGACAGTTTTGGTGTTCGTTTCAACACCGCTAGTAAAGTAATGCCAAAAAAATTTTTTTAAGTCAAATATTTCATAACCGGAAAATCGAAATAACGAACGGAACAGTTACGTACATATTGACAATGTTAAATTCAACTAAAATCTCTAGTGGTCTACGTTCTAATCAGGGTGCAACCGGAATTCCGGTTCCGGCATTTTTTCTCCTTCTGGTTCCGGTTCCGGCAAATTTTTTACCGGATTTAAAAATTCCGGTGTTATAATTTGGCCGTTCTCTTAACTTTGCTCATTTTTAAGAATCACTTTTGAAATCCACTTGTACTCCGAATATAAGCCATTGATGGTGGATTTCACTTCAGTCGATGATGAAAATCTAAAATACAACAAATAAAATAAATACCTATGTTCGACTAAGGTTATTTCACAAATAATAGAGCAAATAATAAGATTAAAATGAAATTTTTGGTGAAATGAATTTTTCACTTTCCGGTTCCGGTGAAATTTTCAAATTCCGGTTCCGGTTCCGGTAAATTGTAAATCCCGTTGCGCCCCTGGTTCTCTAATCTTACATCGCCAATGATTCGAATTTTTATTGGTAATTTGGCCAATGTTATTTTAAGGCGCGTAACAGTAGATTAAGAGCGTATTCCTAAGCCTAAGCCCAAGCGTTGCAAAAATGAGTTCCTAAGCCTAAGCCTACGCCTAAGCCTACGACTAAGACTAAGCAAAAAATGTAATCTAGACTCTAAACCTACTCTGTTTGTCACTCCCAGCGGGCAGGCACCTTTAATTAACATGGACCATGCTATCAATGTCTAGACATAACGTGTTTATTAGATAGGCTTTGCTTGTGTTTGGGAACATAATTCATGATTAGACTAATAGACGCGTTCCTGGTACCAGTGGTACTACATGCCTTGTCACAGACAGGCAGTTATCAAGTATTTACTTCCGGGTTTTCGGATACGAGTGTTTGTGCCAATTTCTAGACCACGAGATAGTAATTAAATTGTCTGGAACAACTTCGATGTGACTCCGTTGTAGAACCATTATTACTGTAACGTAGCGATTCGTGTAAAAACTCTGGGGGGTCGACGTCGGAGAAAGTGCGGAATATTTGTTCGAGAGGGTATAACGTCACGTAAAAGACAGTATTTTCGGACGCAAGGATCGAAAGTCAAATCAGTTATTTGACAATAATTCGTTAACCAACCGTCTGGTTGCGAAAAATTTAACAACATTCGACCCAACTCTGCAAGCTGTGTCGAATGATATATAATTTGTGTAACTTTTGTAACTGAAAATTTTCATATCATTTGATATAGCATGCAGAGCTGAGTTGAATGGTTTTAAAATTTCCACAATCAAACGGTGTGGCTAACGAGTTATGGTCGAATAACTAACTGACTGAGCGCAGATCCAAAACGTACGAAGCGCGCCAAATCAGCTATTTGACTATAACTCCTTAGTCGGACGTTTGATTGTGGAAAATTCAAAACCATTCGACTCAGCTCGGCATACTGCATCGAATGTTATATACGTAATTTATCTAACTGAAAAATAGAATTTTTCAAAAAATCAAATTTTGGCACGGAATAATCCAGGCAGGTCAAGAGAAAGCCAAATATGCAAAAATTTTCAATATCCAACCATTCAAATATATGTATATATGTGTATATTTAATTGCCCCGCTCCGTTGATTTTATGCGCAGCGCTTCGAAGTGGCTACTTCCTCTTCCTGTTCCTGTTCCTGTTCCGGCAACGGTTACTTCCTGTTGGAAAACTGTTGTAAGTCTATGCCATAACTGGGACTTCAGAACTTTTTACTTAGCAGCTGGCAAATGGGGTTACGGGTAGTTTCGAACTAGCGACCTACGGCTTCTGAGGCAAGCCCTCTACCACTGTATCATGGAGCCCGGCTTTGATGACGGTATACCGCCGGCAAGCATACATACAGTGCATTGCATATATTGCTTATACACCAAGACAAGCATGTATCACATGCGTACACTGGACCCGTAACCAAGGAGGTGCCCACGGAAGGCTCAGCCTCCACCCGCCTGGAAAAATATTGTCCCTCCCGCTGAAAAAATTTTGGCCACCCCCCCTGGAAGAGTTTCAACCTTGCTTGTAAGTCATTGAAAACCGTTTAATTGCCCCTCGTGAAAATTTTATGGGCCCCCTAACAAGGTGAGCTGGCTACGTGCGTGTGATATGTATTTACGATTGATATTGGCGAATCTCAAGGGTTTTAGACACGGTTCGTACTCATCGAAATAATTCGGAAAAAACATTTCAAAATCAGGAAAGATAATTTCTAAAATTATACAGACGACCTGAAAGTTGAACTTGTTCGACGAGACGGTTCAGGCCCTGCTAAAAACCTAAAGTATTGGTTTTTGAGATACGATTGGTGAATGTTGCACACGATGGTTCATTAGGGCAATATTTTTGTCCTTGTATTGTCAGCCGCTCCAAGTATCGTACAATATTCGCTAGAGCTTGAGAATACCAACAGCGACCATAGCGCCGTACCGCCAAACGCAAACCATAACATATTAATGCAAACAGAACGTTTACTTTTCCGTAACACCAACGCAGAATATCAACAATAATAATACCACACCTTTAGAGGTTTGAAACAGCTTATATACCCATTAACTTATTTGCATATTCTATTTTAAGCTGAGAATTACCATTTGCAATTTGCATAATACAAAACGAGACCGGTTCCCTTACAGGGTTCATCTCCTCTCCCCCTGGGTAGACTCAGACTCTGGTTAGAGTTGGTAGGTAGCTGATAAAATAAATTGGTGCCTGCGGTAAATCAAGAAGCAGTGTGTGTAATGCGAATAATTTAATAAAACCGATCATTAAAAATTAATAAAATATACAAATTAACAAAACGATGTGAATTAATGAGTAAATAATGAAAAAATAATAACTCAAATCGAATGAATAAATAAAATAAACTAAATAAACAAACAAATAAATAAATAAATAAATGTGAATAAATAAATGAATAAACAAATGAATAAAATTATTCAATCAACAAGTGTTAAAATAAATTTAATTTCACTTATATTGAACCAAATAACTTCAACTGGACGAACGCATATAAAATTTAGGAAAGTATATATGGTTTGCCAGAATTGAACACAGCGCCGTTGTGGGTACATCATGGCACTGTGAGACCAGTCTGGCTGGTGTAACTAGAAGTGCTTATGCGTAATGTCATGAATAGCCTGGTACCATTTTAGGATCTACTCGGACACTGGTCATTATTAGGAGCATAACCATTATTTCATTTCATTAGAGGGCCAATGTAAAGAACAGGGGCGGAACAGTATTATAAGCATATTCCTATTCCTAAGCCTAAGCCTAAACAAGAAAATTAGTCTAAAGCTTAAACTGACTCTATTACAGCCCCTCCGAAAAACGATCCGGCCCTGTTCTATACATGGTCCGTAAATCTTAACACAAAATATTGGATTTGATTCGTTGTTGGCGGGCCTAAGCCTGTAGACCGCCTCTTTGTATCCGCTGGTAGTTGCTTTTTATAATTAATCACGGTTGCCCTGACTTCAAAAGCGGCCCATGTTACTTTAAGGGGCGTTCAGGTTTCTGATGGGTTTTTAAAATAGTAGGTTTAGATTCTAGATTACATTTTTTTGCTTAGGCTTAGGCTTAGGTTTATGTTTAGGCTTAGGAATACGCTTAATCTACTGTTACGCCCCTAAAGTAACATTGGCTTCAAAAGCAATGCGGCCGCTCGGCTTTCTGGTAGCTTTCTGGTTGAACGCTGTAGTTATTTGCGAAGATTAATTACTAAAATGTGCAGTGTAGTAAAGTACACTTTTGAAAACATTTATATTAATAATAAATATGTTGTTAATTTTTGTCAAAAATTTGAAATATTTTGAAATTTTAAATTTTGCTAAAATACTTTTTTTTGCAAACCAGCACCAAGGCGCATTAGTCAGAAATTGTCGTTGCCATCATGTCAGTTTGGCTGTAACGACCTCGATTTGATGATTGTATCCGCCGATGCGTTTTGCCTTTTGCCTTGCAGGAGGGCAAGCTGATGATTAATCGTACAGATACAGTCATTTAATTATTTGATTACAATATATTTTGGGGTGTAGTAAAATTATTGGCAACTTTTTAAAGTGTGAAAATTGAAATGAAAATTATTCTGGTTAAAGTTTTTGACCAGTTAAGTGGTTCATTATTATAATACGGTTAAGTTAGGGCAGAATTTCTGGAAATTTTAACAGTCGTAAGTTCAAATATCAATGGTATGTGTAGTGGTTATAGGTAGAAGTTTGAAAAAGGGAAAATTAGGTTTTTTTATAAATTTTGAATCGGGGGTTTAAAGTGTTACCAACTCAAAAAGGTCCTGAAAATTTGAGGCCAATGTTATTTTAAGTGGCGTAACAGAGTAGATTAAGCGTATTCCTAATTGATATATTTTTTGCTATTAGGCTTAGCCTATAAGCAAAAAATATATAATCTAAACCAAACGCTTAGTAAAGACCCACCAGAAACCTGGACGCCCCTAAGGGTAACATTGGCGGCCATGAAGGAATGAAGCCGTCAGAACGAACGGTTTGACTCCAAAACTCCGGTCGCGCAGTTGCTTTTAAGAAACGGGGGGATGTCTTTGAATATTTTTTTCTTATAAAATGTTTTCATGAGAAAATGTTGTTAAATTTGGAATCTTGCGATTCACTCGCTTGCAATTTCATAGTAGAGTTTGGAGAATACCGACATATGTATGGTGGATGAAGCTCGATATATGCCAGGCAGGGCCAATACAGCCATTTTCCCATACACTCTAATTGGACAGCCATTTTCCCATACACTCTAATTGGACAGCCATTTTCCCATACACTCTAATTGGACAGCCATTTTCCCATACACTCTAATTGGACAGCCATTTTCCCATACACTCTAATTGGACAGCCATTTTCCCATACACTCTAATTGGACAGCCATTTTCCCATACACTCTAATTGGACAGCCATTTTCCCATACACTCTAATTGGACAGCCATTTTCCCATACACTCTAATTGGACAGCCATTTTCCCATACACTCTAATTGGACAGCCATTTTCCCATACACTCTAATTGGACAGCCATTTTCCCATACACTCTAATTGGACAGCCATTTTCCCATACACTCTAATTGGACAGCCATTTTCCCATACACTCTAATTGGACAGCCATTTTCCCATACACTCTAATTGGACAGCCATTTTCCCATACACTCTAATTGGACAGCCATTTTCCCATACACTCTAATTGGACAGCCATTTTCCCATACACTCTAATTGGACAGCCATTTTCCCATACACTCTAATTGGACATCCATTTTCCCATACACTCTAATTGGGAAGCCTACCCCGAAGAGGGTCCCACACCCTAACAAGATTTTAAACAAAAATAAGCCCTTAATATTCAACTTGGATATATATTTAAAATTGAAAAATTTACAATTTCAAAAATATTTTGATCATCGCAAGGACCACCCATCCTGGAATTTGGGAGGGGCACCCTCGCCTGCTCCAACACTGATGCCAACTTCATTGATGCATTCAAGACGGGACCCAGTCGCGCTTAGGCTGTCAACAGAAATCGAAACCAGAATTTTGCATTAAGACATTTAGTGCTAACATACGCGTTTGGCTTTGTCGGTCGCTTTGTTCGCGAGTTTTTTTAGTTCATTATTAATATATATCGCATTGTTTCCTCATTAGAATTGACGAAGTTCGTAGCGCGGCACATGAGCACACTTAAGGTTGTGCTATACGTACTCGTTTATTGCCGTTAGCCACCGAACGCTACCAAATAGAATTTGCCTATATCTTTGTTAGCAACGCCTAGCGGCGTACAGCGGCGACCGCGGCAGCGTACAGCGGCGCACCGCGGCAGCGTACAGCGGCGACCGCGGCAGCGTACAGCGGCGACCGCGGCAGCGTACAGCGGCGACCGCGGCAGCGTACAGCGGCGACCGCGGCAGCGTACAGCGGCGACCGCGGCAGCGTACAGCGGCGACCGCGGCAGCGTACAGCGGCGACCGCGGCAGCGTACAGCGGCGACCGCGGCAGCGTACAGCGGCGACCGCGGCAGCGTACAGCGGCGACCGCGGCAGCGTACAGCGGCGCACCGCGGCAGCGTACAGCGGCGCACCGCGGCAGCGTACAGCGGCGACCGCGGCAGCGTACAGCGGCGCACCGCGGCAGCGTACAGCGGCGCGCCGCGGCAGCGTACAGCGGCGACCGCGGCGCGCGGCACGGCAAAGTATAGCCAGCGCAACCCTTAGGAGGCGTTATCAACCATCATAAATGTATATGTAACTGTTTATAAATATTTGGCTTATGAATTATTTTAAATTATATTATTATTATTATTATTATTATTATTATTATTATTATTATTATTATTATTATTATATTATCATTACCCGTGTCCTTGTTAAAGTTCGAAACATTGTTTAGAAATTTAAGCCGATAATTCAAATTTGAAAATTTTGTGTTTATATATACGCATTGACCAGGTGTTGCCGATTTTGCCAAAGTTTGTTTATTGTGTTCGTTTGTTCACCCAATAATGACCACATCATAGTTAAAATTGATACTTTTAACCTGTTGACCCTTTGATCAATAATTGACATATTTTAGGCTCTTGGTCACTTTCTCGATATTTACGGCTAAGGTTTAGGCTTTAGTCTAAGACGTTTGGGCTAAGGCGTATGGTTAGGCTAGAGTTAGGTAATCTCAAACCAAAGCCTGAATAAATCATGTTTAAAGGAAGTGTTACAACGCCATGTTTGGTCTAAACCTAACTCTAATGCTGAGCCTAATCTAATTCTGTGGCAAGGAAGTGTACAACGCTCATATTTAGTCTAAGTCTAAACCTAAGCCTGAGCCTAATCGTGTAGGAATAGGAAGGAAGTCCATAAGTCTGATATTTTGTCGAAACCTAAGCCTGAGCCTAATCATGTAGGAAGGAAGTGTACAACGTCCATATTTTGTGTTTTCACCACTATCTGTCTGTATTTCTGATATACACAGAAACTATGTTAATTTCTACATAATTATTGTGTTAAATTTTAGACATTTTGAACGTGTCCTACGGTGTGTTTAGTCAGCGCAATTGCTGTTGCGTAAAGTGTAATGTCCTTGAAGGCAATGGTCTCATTTATTTAAGTACAAGGCCGGTAGCACCAATCACCAGTTACTGATAGGTCGTGTAACTTTGGAACCAGCGCATTGTGAGATTCGAAATTTCCGCATACTGTTCGCTTTTGATTTGCTCTCCTTGTGTACAAATTTTGAGATCTGCAATTGCAGATAATCGTCAGTTAGAAAACCTGTCGCTAACTGATGATAGGAGTGCTATACGCATTTGAGAATATGGACCCTAGGCTTAGGTTTAAGCTTACGTATAGGTTTACAAAAAAGCTTGTCCTAAACCTATTGCAGGTAGGTTAATGATCTCATAGCCCGTTTCGATATACCGCACGACCGTAATTAAAAAAGGTGCAATTCTTGGGGGTTTGATCCGTGTTGGCCGGCGCCTGAGCCAGTGTGCCCCCTTTCATGGAACCCTCAATGACGACCTGGATTGCGAGCAGGATTGTAATGTTAAATATCCACTCTATTATTAGCGTTCAGCAGCACGATTGTGTTCGCGTTTGATTGTTGTTTTCAAAAATATTATGTTTATACTGGCTGTACGCCCATATCGTCAGGCAAACCAGGATGGCGCTGTGCCAATTGTTGCTGGATGTGATGTGACAGCTTTCATCTGCTTGGTGGTTGTATCTATCATTTAATGTCAACAACGTTGTTATTGCTTGACTTGAATATTATATTTTTATTGGTTTAACTTTGAAGAAAATCCTATCTCGTAATGTTCCGGCGGATCCGGGCACTGTAGGCAAGGGGGACCACGGACGGTGGGCTCAACCACCGCTTGGAAAAAATTTGGCTCCCACCACACCCTTAGGAAATTTGCAATCGTGCTTGAAAGTCAACGAAAACCTTTGTATGCCCCTTATGAAAAAGTTTTAGCCCCCCGTAGCAAAGTGAGCTGGCTCGACGGGCCTTGGGGATCAGATGTTTCAACGAAATTGTGTTTTTAAAATTGAAAAATGAAATTACTACAGTGTTTTTTTATTTTATATTTTTAAACTTCGTAAGCCTGGGAATGGCATTACAGTATCGGATCCAAAGGGGTTAGTGGAAAATTTTTTGTGATAAAATGGTAAGGTCCATATTTTAATACAGTTTTTCCATCTCACAAAATCTGCACATATATGGCATACAGTAAAAAAATTGCGCGTTTCATAATTTTTGCCAGCCCGCCTGCCGCTGTCAGAAATTTCTGGATACACTGCTGATGGCGTTTGGGAAAAGGGGCAGGGTCACATATATAAATTTAGAAGGGGGATATAGACAAAGTTTCGGAAAGTGGGCAGGGGTCACATATATAAATTTCGATGGGGGTGTTGCGTTAAAACTGACAAAAAACGCCTAAAACCCCTGGACAAAAATCGCAAAGAAAAGGTTTGACCGCTGAACCCCGATTTTGGTTATGGATTCGAGTCCTGGAAATGTAAGACTATCTAAACTTGTGTAATCTGTTTCCGAAAAGGTTTGGATGAATGACGTTACTTCGAGATAAATAGGGAACAGGGGTTGTCTAAAATTGACGCACAATATACGAGGGTTTTACAGCAGTATTTATCTGGTCGCGGCCAAGGTAACCTGAAAAGTATATATTGTTATCTAATCAGCCAAACCCCGTTTAATATTGCTGTAATCCGTACATGATTGACTGACATTTGGGCATAATTTTTTCATTTTAGCAAAATTTTTAGGGTGACGAAAATTTTGTTTCTGGACGGCACCGGTAACCGTGTGTTTCTGCACGCGAAACTACGGGCCTATTAGTACTACTAAATCGGCGGAATGTACGGAATATGGACCCCGTTCACAAATTATTAAAAATAGTTCATTTTATAGATTTTAATTTCGAGGGCCATAACTTTTGAACCGTTGGTCATGTAGCTATAAATAATGGAACCATTGAATTCAGCTCGTCCAGATGTAGAGGATGGACCACTTATATTTAAAATGCTATGGGGGGCGCAGATTCCGTACCCCTCCGCCGCAAAATTACCTTGGAGGAAGACAAAGTCACGTCGATATGTTTGTTCAATAGTAACATGTGTTTGTTTAGTTTTAAAATTGAAATTTGTTTACAAAATGTCACACTGTGTGTGCAGTACGCAATTCTTGAAATTGATAACTATAGATTTAAAAAATCAGTTTCTTTGATCAGTTTTCGAATTCTCAAATGAGTGCAGCATCTAATCACTATTTGGCGTTTGAAACCAGGAAATGCTGTTAGCTTTGAAATTTAGCAGCAGATTTTTGCACCATTTGATTCGCTTTTTTATCGTGCGCATTTTGAGATCGGCAATTGCTGGAGTTTGTCAGTTCGAAAACGTATCGCTAACTCGCAGGGTGGCAACAAAGGTTCGGATTCGGGAATAATTTGTGGTTCTGATTGGGCAAAAACTTGTGGTTCGGATTCGGCAAAAACTTGTGGCTCGGATTCGGCAAAAACTTGTGGTTCGCATTCGGATTCGGCAAAAACTTGTGGTTCGGAGGTTCTGATTGGGCAAAGAGTTGGTTCGGATTCGGCAAAAACTTGGCTCGGATTCGGATTCGGCAAAAACTTGTGGTTCGGATTCGGGATTCGGCGAAAACTTGTGGTTCGGAGGTTCTGATTGGGCAAAAACTGGGTTCGGATTCGGCAAAACTTGTGGTCGGATTCGGATTCGCAGAAACTTGTGGTTCGGATTCGGATCGGCAGAAGCTTGTGGCGGAGGGGTTCTGATTGGGCAAAACTTGTGGTTCGGATTCGGCAAAAATGGCTCGGATTCGGATCGCAAAAACTGGGGTGGCGGATTCGGATCGGCAGAAACTTGGTTTGGATTCGAATGTGAAAAAGCCGAATCCAAAAGCCGAATCCGAACCACAAGGCCCAACAGAACCCCGAACCACAAGCGCTCGAACCGAACCGAACCACAAGGCCGACCGACCGAGCCACAAGGCCGAACCGAACCCAAGGCCCAACAGAACCCCGAACCCAAGGCCGAACCGATGCGAACCACAAGGCCGAACCCATAGGCCGTACCCGAACCACAAGGCCCAACAAGACCACAAAATCCCGAACCGAACTCGTGCCACCCTGCGAGTAGCGATACGCGACGACAAACCCAGCAGCCGACCAAACGGCGCACGAAAAAAAGCGAACAAGGGCAAAAACGCAAACGTAGGAACAGCCCGGTCCGCCTAGGTAGAGCGCCCGAGAATCGAACGACAGAACGAACTAAGTATCATCAGAGCGACGCACACCAGGGCAGAACAATCAAACAAACAAACCAGTATTGAACAAACATATCGACGTGACTTTGTTCCTCCAAGGTAATTTTGCGGCGGGGAGGGTACGGAATTCTGCGCCCCATAGCATTTTAAATATAAGTGGTCCATCCTCTACTCTGGACGAGCTGAATTCAATGGTTTCCCATTATTTATAGCTACATGACCAACGGTTCAAAAGTTATGGCCCTCGAAATTAAAATCTATAAAATGAACTATTTTTAATAATTTGTGAACGGATTCCATATCCGTACATTCCGCCGATTTAGTAGTACTAATAGGCCCGTAGTTCGCGTGCAGAAGAGTTACCGGTGCCGTCCAAAACAAAATTTTCGTCACCCTAAAAATTTTGCTAAAATGAAAAAATTATGCCCAAATGTCAGTCAATCATGTACGGATTACAGCAATATTAAACGGGGTTTGGCTGATTAGATAACAATATATACTTTTCAGGTTACCTTGGCCGCGACCAGATAAATACTGCTGTAAAACCCTCGTATATTGTGCGTCAATTTTAGACAACCCCTGTTCCCTATTTATCTCGAAGTAACGTCATTCATCCAAACCTTTTCGGAAACAGATTACACAAGTTTACAGATAGTCTTACGTTTCCAGGACTCGAATCCATAACCAAAATCGGGGTTAGCGGTCAAACCTTTTCTTTGCGATTTTTGTCCAGGGGTTTTAGGCGTTTTTTGTCAGTTTTAACGCAACACCCCCATCGAAATTTATATATGTGACCCCTGCCCACTTTCCGAAACTTTGTCTATATCCCCCTTCTAAATTTATATATGTGACCCCTGCCCCTTTTCCCAAACGCCATCAGCAGTGTATCCAGAAATTTCTGACAGCGGCAGGCGGGCTGGCAAAAATTATAAAACGCGCAATTTTTTTACTGTATGCCATATATGTGCAGATTTTGTGAGATGGAAAAACTGTATTAAAATATGGACCTTACCATTTTATCACAAAAAATTTTCCACTAACCCCTTTTCGATCCGATACTGTAATGCCTTCCCAGGCTTACAAGTTTAAAAATATAAAATAAAAAAACACTGTAGTAATTTCATTTTTCAATTTTAAAAACACAATTTCGTTGAAACATCTGATCCCCAAGGCCCGTCGAGCCAGCTCACTTTGAGGGGGGCTAAAACTTTTTCATAAGGGGCATACAAAGGTTTTCGTTGACTTTCAAGCACGATTGCAAATTTCCTAAGGGTGTGGTGGGAGCCAAATTTTTTAAGCGGTGGTTGAGCCCACCGTCCGTGGTCCCCCTTGCCTACAGTGCCCGGATCCGCCGGAACATACGAGATAGGATTTTCTTCAAAGTTAAACCAATAAAAATATAATATTCAAGTCAAGCAATAACAACGTTGTTGACATTAAATGATAGATACAACCACCAAGCAGATGAAAGCTGTCACATCACATCCAGCAACAACTGGCACAGCGCCATCCTGGTTTGCCTGACGATATGGGCGTACAGCCAGTATAAACATAATATTTTTGAAAACAACAATCAAACGCGAACACAATCGTGCTGCTGAACGCTAATAATAGAGTGGATATTTAACATTACAATCCTGCTCGCAATCCAGGTCGTCATTGAGGGTTCCATGAAAGGGGGCACACTGGCTCAGGCGCCGGCCAACACGGATCAAACCCCCAAGAATTGCACCTTATATAAATACGGTCGTGCGGTATAACGAAACGGGCTATGAGATCAATAACCTACCTTAAATATGTTTAGGACAAGCTTTTTTGTAAACCTATACGTAAGCTTAAACCTAAGCCTAGGGTCCATATTCTCAAATGCGTATAGCACTCCTATCATCAGTTAGCGATAGGTTTTCTAACTGACGATTATCTGCAATTGCAGATCGCAAAATTTGTACACATGTAGAGCAAATCAAAAGCGAATAGTATGCTGAATTTCGAATCTCACAATGCGCTGGTTCCAAAGTTACACGACCTATCAGTAACTGGTGATTGGTGCTACCGGCCTTGTACTTAAATAAATGAGACCATTGCCTTCAAGGACATTACACTTTATGCAACAGCAATTGCGCTGACTAAACACACCGTAGGACACGTTCAAAATGTCTAAAATTTAACACAATAATTATGTAGAAATTAACATAGTTTCTGTATATATATCAGAAATACAGACAAATAGTGGTGAAAACACAAAATATGGACGTTGTACACTTCCTTCCTACATGATTAGGCTCAGGCTTAGGTTTCGACAAAATATCAGACTTATGGACTTCCTTCCTATTCCTACACGATTAGGCTCAGGCTTAGGTTTAGACTTAGACTAAATATGAGCGTTGTACACTTCCTTGCCACAGAATTAGATTAGGCTCAGCATTAGAGTTAGGTTTAGACCAAACATGGCGTTGTAACACTTCCTTTAAACATGATTTATTCAGGCTTTGGTTTGAGATTACCTAACTCTAGCCTAACCATACGCCTTAGCCCAAACGTCTTAGACTAAAGCCTAAACCTTAGCCGTAAATATCGAGAAGTGACCAAGAGCCTAAAATATGTCAATTATTGATCAAAGGGTCAACAGGTTAAAAGTATCAATTTTAACTATGATGTGGTCATTATTGGGTGAACAAACGAACACAATAAACAAACTTTGGCAAAATCGGCAACACCTGGTCAATGCGTATATATAAACACAAAATTTTCAAATTTGAATTATCGGCTTAAATTTCTAAACAATGTTTCGAACTTTAACAAGGACACGGGTAATGATAATATAATAATAATAATAATAATAATAATAATAATAATAATAATAATAATAATAATAATATAATTTAAAATAATTCATAAGCCAAATATTTATAAACAGTTACATATACATTTATGATGGTTGATAACGCCTCCTAAGGGTTGCGCTGGCTATACTTTGCCGTGCCGCGCGCCGCGGTCGCCGCTGTACGCTGCCGCGGTCGCCGCTGTACGCTGCCGCTGTCGCCGCTGTACGCTGCCGCGGTCGCCGCTGTACGCTGCCGCGGTCGCCGCTGTACGCTGCCGCGGTGCGCCGCTGTACGCTGCCGCGGTCGCCGCTGTACGCTGCCGCGGTCGCCGCTGTACGCTGCCGCGGTCGCCGCTGTACGCTGCCGCGGTCGCCGCTGTACGCTGCCGCGGTCGCCGCTGTACGCTGCCGCGGTCGCCGCTGTACGCTGCCGCGGTCGCCGCTGTACGCTGCCGCGGTCGCCGCTGTACGCTGCCGCGGTCGCCGCTGTACGCTGCCGCGGTCGCCGCTGTACGCTGCCGCGGTGCGCCGCTGTACGCTGCCGCGGTCGCCGCTGTACGCCGCTAGGCGTTGCTAACAAAGATATAGGCAAATTCTATTTGGTAGCGTTCGGTGGCTAACGGCAATAAACGAGTACGTATAGCACAACCTTAAGTGTGCTCATGTGCCGCGCTACGAACTTCGTCAATTCTAATGAGGAAACAATGCGATATATATTTAATAATGAACTAAAAAAACTCGCGAACAAAGCGACCGACAAAGCCAAACGCGTATGTTAGCACTAAATGTCTTAATGCAAAATTCTGGTTTCGATTTCTGTTGACAGCCTAAGCGCGACTGGGTCCCGTCTTGAATGCATCAATGAAGTGGCATCAGTGTTGGAGCAGGCGAGGGTGCCCCTCTCCAAATTCCAGGAAGGGTGGTCCTTGCGATGATCAAAATATTTTTGAAATTGTAAATTTTTCAATTTTAAATATATATCCAAGTTGAATATTAAGGGCTTATTTTTGTTTAAAATCTTGTTAGGTGTGGGACCCTCTTCGGTAGGCTTCCCAATTAGAGTGTATGGGAAAATGGATGTCCAATTAGAGTGTATGGGAAAATGGCTGTCCAATTAGAGTGTATGGGAAAATGGCTGTCCAATTAGAGTGTATGGGAAAATTGCTGTCCAATTAGAGTGTATGGGGAAAATGGCTGTCCAATTAGAGTGTATGGGAAAATGGCTGTCCAATTAGAGTGTATGGGAAAATGGCTGTCCAATTAGAGTGTATGGGAAAATGGCTGTCCAATTAGAGTGTATGGGAAAATGGCTGTCCAATTAGAGTGTATGGGAAAATGGCTGTCCAATTAGAGTGTATGGGAAAATGGCTGTCCAATTAGAGTGTATGGGAAAATGGCTGTCCAATTAGAGTGTATGGGAAAATGGCTGTCCAATTAGAGTGTATGGGAAAATGGCTGTCCAATTAGAGTGTATGGGAAAATGGCTGTCCAATTAGAGTGTATGGGAAAATGGCTGTCCAATTAGAGTGTATGGGAAAATGGCTGTCCAATTAGAGTGCATGGGAAAATGGCTGTCCAATTAGAGTGTATGGGAAAATGGCTGTCCAATTAGAGTGTATGGGAAAATGGCTGTATTGGCCCTGCCTGGCATATATCGAGCTTGATCCACCATACATATGTCGGTATTCTCCAAACTCTACTATGAAATTGCAAGCGAGTGAATCGCAAGATTCCAAATTTAACAACATTTTCTCATGAAAACATTTTATAAGAAAAAAATATTCAAAGACATCCCCCCGTTTCTTAAAAGCAACTGCGCGACCGGAGTTTTGGAGTCAAACCGTACGTTGTGAGGGCTTCAATCCTTCATGGCCGCCAATGTTACCCTTAGGGGCGTCCAGGTTTACCTAAGCGTTGAAAAAATGTGTTCCTAAGCCTAAGCCTAATAGCAAAAAATATATCATCTAAACCGAAACCTACTCTTTTTTAAAGTAACATTGGCCTCAAATTTTCAGGACCTTTTTGAGTTGGTAACACTCTAAACCCCCGATTCAAAATTTATAAAAAACCTAATTTTCCCTTTTTCAAACTTCTACCTATAACCACTACACATACCATTGATATTTGAACTTACGACTGCTAAAATTTCCAGAAATTCTGCCCTAACTTAACCTTATTATAATAATGAACCACTTAGCTGGTCAAAAACTTTAACCAGAATAATTTTCATTTCAATTTTCACACTTTAAAAAGTTGCCAAAATTTTACTACACCCCAAAATATATTGTAATCAAATAATTAAATGACTGTATCTGTACGATTAATCATCAGCTTGCCCTCCTGCAAGGCAAAAGGCAAAACGCATCGGCGGATACAATCATCAAATCGAGGTCGTTACAGCCAAACTGACATGATGGCAACGACAATTTCTGACTAATGCGCCTTGGTGCTGGTTTGCAAAAAAAGTATTTTTAGCAAAATTTAAAATTTCAAAATATTTCAAATTTTTGACAAAAATTAACAACATATTTATTATTAATATAAATGTTTTCGAAAGTGTACTTTACTACACTGCACATTTTAGTAATTAATCTTCGCAAATAACTACAGCGTTCAACCAGAAAGCTACCAGAAAGCCGAGCGGCCGCATTGCTTTTGAAGCCAATGTTACTTTAAGGGCGTAACAGTAGATTAAGCGTATTCCTAAGCCTAAACATAAACCTAAGCCTAAGCCTAAGCAAAAAAATAGTAATGTAGAATCTAAACCTACTATTTTAAAAACCCATCAGAAACCTGAACGCCCCTTAAAGTAACATGGGCCGCTTTTGAAGTCAGGGCAACCGTGATTAATTATAAAAAGCAACTACCAGCAGATACGAAGAGGCGGTCTACAGGCTTAAGCCCGCCAACAACGAATCAAAATCCAATATTTTGTGTTGAGTTTACGGACCATGTATAGAACAGGGCCGGATCGTTTTTCGGAGGGGCTGTAATAGAGTCAGTTTAAGCTTTAGACTAATTTTCTTGTTTAGGCTTAGGCTTAGGAATAGGAATATGCTTATAATACTGTTCCGCCCCTGTTCTTTACATTGGCCCTCTAATAAAATGAAATAATGGCTATGCTCCTAATAATGACCAGTGTCCGAGTAGATCCTAAAATGGTACCAGGCTATTCATGACATTACGCATAAGCACTTCTAGTTACACCAGCCAGACTGGTCTCACAGTGCCATGATGTACCCACAACGGCGCTGTGTTCAATTCTGGCAAACCATATATACTTTCCTAAATTTTATATGCGTTCGTCCAGTTGAAGTTATTTGGTTCAATATAAGTGAAATTAAATTTATTTTAACACTTGTTGATTGAATAATTTTATTCATTTGTTTATTCATTTATTTATTCACATTTATTTATTTATTTATTTGTTTGTTTATTTAGTTTATTTTATTTGCTCATTCCATTTGAGTTATTATTTTTTCATTATTTACTCATTAATTCACATCGTTTTGTTAATTTGTATATTTTATTAATTTTTAATGGTCGGTTTAATTGAATTATTCGCATTACACACACTGCTTCTTGATTTACCGCAGGCACCAATTTATTTTATCAGCTACCTACCAACTCTAACCAGAGTCTGAGTCTACCCAGGGGGAGAAGGAGATGGAGCTCCTGTAAGGGAACCGGTTGTTTTGTATTATGCAAATTGCAAATGGTAATTCTCAGCTTAAAATAGAATATGCAAATAAGCATTAATGGGTATATAAGCTGTTTCAAACCTCTAAAGGTGTGGTATTATTATTGTTGATATTCTGCGTTGATGTTACGGAGAATTAAGGTTCTGTTTGCATTAATATGTTAAGGTTTGCGTTTGGCGGTACGGCGCTATGGTCGCTGTTGGTATTATCAATCTCAATCGAATATTGTACGATACTTGGGAGCGGCTGACAATACAAGGACAAAAATATTGCCCAAATGAACCATCGTGTGTGTGCAACATTCACCAATCGTATCTCAAAAACCAATACTTTAGGTTTTTAGCAGGGCCTGAACCGTCTCGTCGAACAAGTTCAACTTTCAGGTCGTCTGTATAATTTTAGAAATTATCTTTCCTGATAATCTTTCCAATGTTTTTTCCGAATTTTTTCTTTCGATGAGTACGAACCGTGTCTAAAACCCTTGAGCTTCGCCAATATCAATCGTAAATACATATCACACGCACATAGCCAGCTCACCTTGTTCGGGGCCCATAAAATTTTCACGAGGCGCAATTGAACAGTATTTCAATAAGCGTTACAAGCAAGGTTGAAACTCTTCCAAGTGGCCAGAATTTTTTCAGCGGGAGGGGCAGGTATTTCCAGGCGGGTGAAGGCTGAGCCTCCGTGGGCACCTCCTTGTTACGGGGTCAAGTGTAGTCTGATACATGCTTGCGGAGCAATTGCAATGCACTGTATGAGCTTGCCGGCGGTATACCGTCAACAAAGCCGGGCTCCATGATACATTGGTAGAGCGCTTGCCTCAGAAGCCGTAGGTCGCTAGTTGAGAACTTACCCGTAACCCCATTTGCCAGCTGCTCAAGTAAAAAGTTCTGAAGTCCCAGTTATGGCTGAGCCGACAGCTGTTCCAACAGGAAGTAACCATTGCAGGAACAGGGACAGGAAGAAACGGGAAAAAAGGAGTCGCCGCTTGGCAAAAACCATCGCGCTAAAATAGACAGAGCGGGGCAATTAAATATACACATATATACATATATTTGAATGGTTGGATATTGAAAATTTTTGCATGACCTGCCTGGATTATTCCGTGCCCAAATTTGATTTTTTGAAAAATTCTATTTTTCAGTTAGATAAATTACGTATATAACATTCGATGCAGTATGCCGAGCTGAGTCGAATGGTTTTGAATTTTCCACAATCAAACGTCCGACTAAGGAGTTATAGTCAAATAGCTGATTTGGCGCGCTTCGTACGTTTTGGATCTGCGCTCAGTCAGTTAGTTATTCGACCATAACTCGTTAGCCACACCGTTTGATTGTGGAAATTTTAAAACCATTCAACTCAGCTCTGCATGCTATATCAAATGATATGAAAATTTTCAGTTACAAAAGTTACACAAATTATATATCATTCGACACAGCTTGCAGAGTTGGGTCGAATGTTGTTAAATTTTTCGCAACCAGACGGTTGGTTAACGAATTATTGTCAAATAACTGATTTGGCTTTCGATCCTTGCGTCCGAAAATACTGTCTTTTACGTGACGTTATACCCTCTCGAACAAATATTCCGCACTTTCTCCGACGTCGACCCCCCAGAGTTTTTACACGAATCGCTACGTTACAGTATTAATGGTTCTACAACGGAGTCACATCGAAGTTGTTCCAGACAATTTAATTACTATCTCGTGGTCTAGAAATTGGCACAAACACTCGTATCCGAAAACCCGGAAGTAAACACTTGATAACTGCCTGTCTGTGACAAGGCATGTAGTACCACTGGTACCAGGAACGCGTCTATTAGTCTAATCATGAATTATGTTCCCAAACACAAGCAAAGCCTATCTAATAAACACGTTATGTCTAGACATTGATAGATAGCATGGTCCATGTTAATTAAAGGTGCCTGCCCGCTGGGAGTGACAAACAGAGTAGGTTTAGAGTCTAGATTACATTTTTTGCTTAGTCTTAGTCGTAGGCTTAGGTGTAGGCTTAGGCTTAGGAACTCATTTTTGCAACGCTTGGGCTTAGGCTTAGGAATACGCTCTTAATCTACTGTTACGCGCCTTAAAATAACATTGGCCAAATTACCAATAAAAATTCGAATCATTGGCGATGTAAGATTAGAGAACCAGGGGCGCAACGGGATTTACAATTTACCGGAACCGGAACCGGAATTTGAAAATTTTGCCGGAACCGGAACCGGAAAGTGAAAAATGCATTTCACCAAAAATTTCATTTTAATCTTATTTTTTGCTCTATTATTTGTGAAATAACCTTAGTCGAACATAGGTATTTATTTTATTTGTTGTATTTTAGATTTTCATCATCGACTGAAGTGAAATCCACCATCAATGGCTTATATTCGGAGTACAAGTGGCTTTCAAAAGTGATTCTTAAAAATGAGCAAAGTTAAGAGAACGGCCAAATTATAACACCGGAATTTTTAAATCCGGTAAAAAATTTACCGGAACCGGAACCGGAAGGAGAAAAAATGCCGGAACCGGAATTCCCGTTGCACCCTGATTAGAACGTAGACCACTACAGATTTTAGTTGAATTTAACATTGTCAATATGTACGTAACTGTTCCGCTCGTTATTTCGATTTTCCGGTTATGAAATATTTGGCTTAAAAATATTTTTTTGGCATTACTTTACTAGCGGTGTTGAAACGAACACCAAAACTGTCATGTTTATAACACTTGACGCTTTTCAAAAACTGACACTGAAATTGTGACTAAATTGGATTTTGAAATTTTTTGCATATTTGAGCTTCTCTTAACCTGTCTTGGTCATTCCACGCTCAAGTTTGAATTATTGAAAATTTGATTTTTTAACGTTCCAAGGTGAGCTAATAGCAGCGCTCATGTATATACATAACAGGCCGGAAATAAGTGGCCATATCTTAAATACGTATACATAGCATCCAGGGTACAAGCGGAGATCTGCTTCCAGTTTCGATATAAAATCAACCTCCGGTTCCGGTAGAATTTCTGCCGGAAGTCCCATCAATTTCGGTAGTAAAATTGCATACATAAATCGTTTGTCAGAATTAGTTTAGTGTGTTACGCTTTAACTTTTGAAGCGTAAAAAAAAAACTTTACAACACCTTCCAGATATTTGCTAAAACTACCAAACTAAAATCATTTTATTCACCTCACCTCCGGCTCCGGCAAATTTGGCCAAACCTTTGGTTCCGGCAACTTTTATTGACCTCCGGTTCCGGTATTTTTCACCTCCGGATGCATCCTGCAGCATCTATCACCAGTAAGCGATAGATTTTCAACCAGCAAAAACCTGCAATTAAAGATCTCAGAATTGGCACAGAAGTAAAACAACTCAAAGGCAAAAATACACTCAATTTTTAACCCTGCCATTCGCTGGTTCTAAAGCTACAAGACCTATCACCAACTGGAATGATTTTTGCTATCCACGCTTGAGAATACAAGACCAGCTCGTAGACTTTGAAAAGCGTTCAGGTTCAAATTGGCTTACGCTTCGATTCACACTTCAGTTAAAGCCGCGAAATTTTGCTAAATATATACATGTTCTATTTACGGACTGCTTGAAGCATATTGAATACCTAGAAAATACACTGTAACCACTGGCGATATATCAATTTCAAAATATACATACATATATAAATATATATATTTTAATATATATATAACAAAAATACAGGTGCAACCAAATTACCTAAAGCAAACCAGTACTAAATTAGAAAATTATTACGCTACTGAAGCATTGACAACGGAATAACATTAATAAAGCTTATTGTTCAACACCTGCCTCACTGCCGAAAAACTCGTGCCAATTCTTGACAATTTTTACCATTTTCTGTCGCATATTTCGGTCTAGTGAACCAGAACTATATGGCCTTCTATCATATTATCAACATTAGAGAAGTCCTCAGGCCGGGCCCCGGCGCAGGTGGGGCCGGAGCCATACGGTACCATGGACAGTACCAGAAAAACAATGTTCCGTGGCATGATTTAGCCAAAATCTGAACACAGCACAGTAAGTTTATTACATTACCGTAGGCAAAATGTCGCGTGACGCGATATGGCGAATAACAAGTACACTAAACTCTTAACTTCACAACATTGGAATATCAACAAATTGTCTCGTGAACTGATATGATAAAAACCATATAGTAGTCCCATGTACATGCTTGCGCAAAACGTACATAAAATATGAAGTTTAGTGTATTTTGCTGGCTCCGGCCTTGGCCCCGGGTAAAATCCTGGCCCCGGAACATCTCTATTAATCAACATGAGATAGAAATTTAGCCATTACCCGTTTGGCACCTGTCGAAAAATGTCACACATTCGGGAATTCGACTCAAAATTTCAGCTTTGTGGGGCCAACCTACAGTTACACTACTGTGCAATGGCACATACGACCCTTACGTTCCTATATGTACGTATCATTCCGTTTTTTATTTTACTCGAGTAAAAATAAAAATCACACTGCCTGCGTTAAGTTCCTCATATTCAAAAACATACAAAACCACAGTATGTGTATGTGTTATGCAACATCATATAAACCTGGTTTACATTATCCTTTACAAAGATGGAGAAACAAAATAAATCATTGCTAAAGTCGGTTATCTTGAACAAAGTCAAACGAAAAACAATCAAAATCAGTTTGCGATCAAGTAGTAGTCTCATTTGTACTGCTCAATCCTCCAATCAAAATCAGTTTGCATTCCAGTACCTGTTTCGGCTGTCCTCACAACAATTGTTGTTTGTGAGGTTCCAGTTGCTAACTGAGTCAAATAGCTGTTTGTGGCACGACAAATGTATACGTATAGTACATAATCTTGCGGTGTTGGTGTTGCAAATATTAACTTCAACCAGAACATTATAACCACGTTTAATAGCACATACATATTTAAAGACTATGGTGTTGCAAAATAGAAAACATTTGACAAATATTCGGGCTAATGTACACTTCCCGCTTGGACGTTTAAACCCAAAGGCATATACGTATGTGCAAGTTTTTGCTGCCGAGGCCTCTCAGCTGCAACTTGCACAAAAAGTGTTTGCAGCCCCGGTGCAACCGGAATACCGGTTCCGGTTTTCAGTTCCGGCATTTTTTCGCCTTCGATTTCGACTTTTGGTAAATTTTTACCGGATTTAAAATTTCCCGGGTATTATAGTTTGGCCATTTTCTTAGCTATATAAATTTTTAAGAATGTCTTTTGAAAGCCACTAGCAATACGTAACTGAACGAAGTAGATAACAACAG
>JASANG010003616.1:0-191073 GCA_030248215.1 Enoplolaimus lenunculus | reverse complement strand
ACTGTATAATGGATGATATATTTCGGATGTTGTACACGACGTTGTTTAATAATGGCCTTTGTTGACGTACCATGGGGCCTGCCCGGGTACCAGTGTTGCGCGTTTGGTTGAACGATCACTCGAAGGCTTGAAGAAAGACGTCTTTCCGCCTGTTCACCCAACGAGGATCTTAAAACCGCCGAACGGTTTTAAATAGGCCTCGCCCAAGTAAAAGTTCCGGTTGTGGGACAACTCTTTGCAACTTGGTACCCTGGATAAACCACCTAATAGTTTATGTTGCCTTTATTGGCAGTCGTACTTATTTTTTGACACACGTTTATATTTTATTTTTTGTTTCAGCTTCACACGTGTATTGAATTTCTATGTCTTTGCGTCGCTTTGTATTGATTTATCAATCAGACTGTACTGGCTTGGACCAAAACAATTTTTCGCTCATCGATGAACATTCACTAAGGTTTGTAATTATTTTCGTGTTGCATTGGATGATACGTTGCGGTTCGAAATATGTGTGGAAATATTCATCCATACTGTATCCAGTTCCTTAATGTTACTGTCGTATTAAGGCGTTTTATTGCCATCATGGTATATACTGATAATTTCTTTTGCAGGTTAAACTGTTTTCTGAGAAAGGCGACGTCGTGTTGTCGGCCCTAACTAGTCTTATTAATGTTCTTTTATATTTTAGTCATTGTGCCTTATCGTTTTATTCATCGAAGCAGTGGTAGTGTTATCACGCGAAACTGTTCATCCAAGGTTCACCAGGGCTGTTCGTCCAATCTTTTTACTGGATAGCAATTACTGTCATACTATTAGAAGGTTAGCTCGTTTAGAGATTATTAATATTAGCTATATACCAACATAGATAGCCAATCATTAAAAAATTTCTTTTTCAATGCAGCGGTGACCATGCTGAATATATATGGGGAATATTTTTAAAATCTATATAATTAAATCTGGAACGTCCAAAATATGTCTATTGAACAATTTTCCAGCATTAATAAAATGGTAGTTATTCTTCGGCACAAGTAAATAAAACAAACATGGTTTAAAAAGGCTGTGCAATGCCTAAACAAGTTATATAGTACTTTTAACACATAGTTTGCGCTAGGATGCAAAACGGATCTGGATTATACCGGAATCGGAATCGGAACATCAATTTTATTCTCTAAAAATTTTGTGCTTTTACAGATAATTTGTATTGACGAATATAATATTGATTTAAGGTGTTTATTGGCTGCCAACAATTTTGAAACGTCGCATGAACAAATTGGCAATGATTTTTGGCTCCGTAAAGTTAAACTACAATGAATTATTGATAGTAGGATTAAAATTATAATATCAAAATTCCGATTCCGATTAATTGTATTGTACCTTGGTTTGCGCTAATATTCTTCGAAATGAACAACGTTCTTTGATATTTTATGTTCTTGCACCGATAGCAAAATATACGGTTTTAATGTTTACATAACATTTTTATGTAAGCGCAAACAACACATTTTTTTTGCTTGTTTAGGTTTGTTCGCCAAATTTTGTTGTCGTTGCCGCCTGTTTTTGATATATTGTTGCTTTTGTTGTCTTTCATGTTTGTGTACTCGATTATTGGTAAGAAATTGTATTTCGTTTTTCGTAAGATTTTTTATAAACTTTTCTGCTTTAACCACGGATTACCGTTAAAATTTTCTTTGATCAGGCACTGGTCGTTCTTTCTGAAGCCGTTTAATACTGGCTCCAAAAAAGGTCTCTGTGTCAAAAACTAATATGTAAAATGATCGTAATGTAGCGTACCATTATAATGCATGCGATAGTGTGATGTATTGTGTTTTCAAATGAGTGAGCTGTGGCCCATATAATGTAATTTTAGGGTACTACTTGTTTGGTTCGATTGATAAAGACGTAAGTTGAATATGACCTTTTTCAGTATAAATTTTTATTCAAAAGTACGTATATTAAATATTGATTGTACAACAATGTTTCCACCCAGATTTATTTTTGTTTCTAACAAGCATTGTTGTTGGTGTTTTTCTTTAATTGTAGTTTATTTGCTTTCAGTATTTTGGCGACCCGAGTCAAAGTTTTGTCAGCTTGTTTGTTTTGTTAACATCTGCGAAGTACGTTTAATTTGTTTGGTTAGTTTATCAGTTAGCCAAGAATTCGGAGTCGACTGTCGTTGATACGTATCTAAATATTGTTTTTACTACTTTTGCTGCCTCCATCATCTTGTAATGCATTTTCTACAATATCATGCGTACACTAGGTAGTTATTGAAAAGGTAGTGTCATGGACACTGAAGCCTAAACAGCGTTACTATCCCGGGCACCGAAGGTTACTGTTTTCATTGTTTTCCACACTACGCCGGCAAAAGTTTAACTGGTGTTGGTGTATGCTTGATACTGTGGAAGTTGCATAACCTTCTATTATAAAAGCTATCTAGACGGAATTCAGCGTTGGAAGTTAATACAAAATTTGCAACTGTCCATATATTCGGACCAAATTTAGAAAGATTAAGGGCCATAGTTCAAGAAGACATTTTAGTTATGCTATCAATACTAAGTAATTGGACAATCTCGCCTCAAGAGGTTATTTTGAAAAATTTCAGCTTTCCCAACGTTATGATGGCTTCTTATGATCACAATCGGTGGAGCTGTATTTTCTTTATAAGTTACGTGTCCATTGAAATGTTTTTCGTGATGAATTTGGTAAGTAATTAGTAACCATCACCTAATCAACTACATGACGTCGAAAAATACGACTTCAGGCGCAGGTTAAATAATTTTCGTTCTATTCTTAACATTCTCCTGATTTACGCAACTGGATTCAGTGATCGATAGCTTTTGCTTAAATTTTTTATTACACATTGTTTTATATTTTTTCATTTAACTTATATACAGGGGATTCTGTAAAGTTAATGATGTCGCTGCAAAACAAATGAAACCTTTGCTTATCTGACTGCATTGTTGTTGCAGTTATTATTTTAATTTACAACTTCTTTGTTTGATTTTTAATTATTGCGTTAGTTATTAAACTAAGCTGAATAACTTCTGGATTTTTATTTTCAGCTTCTCGCAGTGGTCTACGATAAATTTAGCAGCAATGAAAAAGAAAAATTTCGCAAATTGTTTTTGCATCGTCGTGAAGGTTGCCGTCGTGCGTTTCAACTACTCACTGCGATTCCTGTCCATTTGCAAGAAATCTGTGAACCGAATGGGGTTCACGATGATTCCGATCGCTCGCAGCTCGAAACTCAACCTGATGTTGCTCAATCAAACAGCCAAACTGGGTTACTTTCGGCGTGCGGTAGTCAATCACATATATTGGCCAGCCGAGGACGGGCTTGTTCCACAAACGCTCCTTCAATTGATATTGAACAATTTTGCGGGTTGATGAAATATTTCTGTCCAACCAAAGGTACTTGTTTGTTTTTGGGAAATGTTGGTGTGAATATTATTTGGAATATTTTGTCAATAGTCTTGTTTAATACCTAGTTAATGAAATTATACTTTCAGGCTTTGTTCGCGCTGATGTGCAGCTGTAGTCAAATGGCCTTGTAGAGTTTCTCGTTGCAGCACAATATTTTATCGCTAGATTTAACATTAGGCTTAAATGTTTTAACAATGTTTTTTCGTTTCCTACAGGCATTAAAGATGTATTTTTAACCTTTAACGGATTGGATCTTGACGGTTCGAGGCGGTTGAGTTTGGAAAAGTTCTATCGGATTTATGAAGTTTCGTCGTGTAGCTGGACGGTAAGATTTTGGATTAACTATATAACCGCAGAAGAGGTATCAATTTTTCAAGCACTTGTTATTTAGTACTGATGTTATTATTCAATCGGACATTGATACTGAAACATTGTCAGGTACACAAACGCGATGGGATATATTTGAATAAAAGTGTGTGGTTTGATTATCTGAGTATTTTGCATTTTAGAAGAAGTTTTGGACTTTTTTCACTGGCAGTTCAGCATTACCATTGGTTCCCGTTGGTATAAAACGAAAAAATGTTTGTAGATATTCTTATCAAATCTTTGGAGGCTTCAAACATAAAGCCATACAATCTAACATTACGTTTACGGGGTTTTCGGTATTGTGTATATTTACAACTTTTGTTTCGTTTAATCTACATAAATATAACTTTTTGATTTAGAAAAAGGATAAGTTGCGCAATACGTGGTACAGTGGAAATATTTGTGATCGACCTATGCAAGTTTTGCAAAAAATCGTGCTACATTTTTGGTTTCAAAACTTCATGTGTAAGTAACTATTTTGCTGATTTTCATTAATAACTATTTTGCTGATTTTCATTGCGTAACTATTTTGCTGATTTTCATTGCGTAACTATTTTGCTGATTTTCATTGCGTAACTATTTTGCTGATTTTCATTGGCTTGGTTAGCTAGATCTTGTAGCTCTGCTGTTTTCATTCTCCCTCATTGTGAGATTAACCCTTTATCGTTATGTTTTTATGCGTTCGTACTGCAGTCGCTGCTCATAGCGGAGTCATGTTAAGATGTTTTAAATTTACTTGGGTGCTAGAGTATTTTGAAATTTAATAAGCATTGAAGTTCCGTTGGAATATATTTTAATTTTGAGCGCTGGGTTGTTGTGTAAATGAATTGAAGGATATTTATCCCGAACTAATAATTTTGTAACTAACACCGTAAAAATTCCGGTTCCTGTGTTCTGCAAAGCTGGAGCGAAAAGCAATTGGAATATAGCTTTTGCAGGAATTACGGCCGAAACAGAAATTCCAGTGGAACCATGTTAAATATCACCGTCTATAATAACTGTATTACTGATTGTTATGTATTTACAGACTTCATGTCCTTACTTACTGGATTGTTTTTCGTTTCGGAAACGTATTTACAACAAAGTAAGATAGTAACTACAATCATTTTGTCTTAAATTTCGTTTTGTTGGAGCTAAACGTTTCGCTAGCCTGATTCGATTTGATAAGGAAGGGGGCTTTATAGAGAACCGTTGAAACAGAATAAAACAGGCATATTTAATTTGCGGGCAACTTATGCCAAGTTCAAATTGGTTTGGCACGATGCAGTGTTCAGAGCTGATTTGCAAAAGCGGTATTTAGTTTTTGCTACGCATAGAGATGACAATAACCCACGTTTTCTGTCTGTTCGATATCATGATTTTTTGAGTAGTGGTGCTGAACACTGGGGATTCTTCGTGTTGGGATTTGGGCTGAGTGAGGAGAGGTCCGATATTTCTAGATGCATAGCAGTTTATGCAGCATCTAAACAAGCAGTCTTATCTTGGAGTGCTTTTAAATAAATATTAAATAATGCCCAGGCGCGAGATAATACATGAGTGCTAACCCATTATTATCATTATTATTATTATTATATTGTTATTATTATTATTATTAGTATTTGTATTATTATTATTATTACTATTATTACTACTACTGTTAATTTTATTAGTATAATACCTTTAAGTCGTGCGAGAGCAGCGGTTTTTATAGCACCATAAATAGTCTGAATAACTTGCTGAGCAAGAGGTTCACATCGTTCGATTGTCTTTTTGTCAGGCTGTAATAAGCCTTGATCAAAATTTCGGTTCGTTTTTGGATAAAGAGCAGGTGATGTTTAAAAATCAATAATCATTATTTCGTATTTTAGCAAACATTCAAAAATTTCGCCATTTGTCCGATATCTACAGCGTGTGCAGTATTACTATTGTGATAGGTATGTCAATTTTCTGAATGGTTTTCTTTTTTGTATATATGCAAATATTTGCTCAGATTCCTTTTCTCAGTAGTACTAAAATATACATAAAAGTCAGGAATTTACATCAAGTCAATACATTAATTGGTTTTTAATAGAAAAGGTAGAATAGAGGCTTCTGTGAATTGAGCTGTTGTTCAAAAACTACGTTAAACTGATTCCATAATTATTTGTACATGCATCGTGAAGCTGCAGTTTGTGCTAAGTCTTCTTGACTTATATTGTGCTCCAATCGATATCCGCAAGAGCGCGAATAGTATTATTGGAAATATTGATCTCGAGCGCATACAAATAGTAATTATCATCTTAATATTTTATCCAGCCAATCATAGAACGGACAGCGCTGTTATGAGGGTTAACAAGCATGCTGTAGATTGGGATTGAATGCTGATTATGTTTAGCACGGTTGCAACTGGAACTAAAAAATTTTGCCGGAACGGGAACAGGAGTGGAATTTCTTCGCAGGAGCCGAACAGGAACAGCAACTGGAATTTGAAATAGTTTTTATCACCGAGTTACTGTTGTTGTACTTTTTAGAAACCTTGGCAAAAAATGGTTTAAACAAGTTTTCATTTATTTGGTTGAACCCTAATTTAGTAGTTTCGAAATAGATAATATTTGCCAAGGGAAAGAACTTGACTAGGTGGGAGTCTCATTCAACCGTACGAGCAATATCCCAGTCAACATTTCGAAGGATCATCACAATTTTATATCTGTTTTAAGTGTTTGGCATTGAATGCTTCCTGAAGATTGTTGCCATGGGAGTGCCAAAATATTGCCAATGCTACTGGAATGTGTTAGTTTTCCAGCGTTTTTCTGTTATTAAATTTGTTACATGTCACCCAAGTCTTAATCTAAGATGAACATTTTTAAATTGTTAGTGAAATATAGCAATTCGCTTTCAAAATACTTTTCAATGCATATTACATTGTATTAAAAATGTTTTTGGTAGCTTGCAAAACATAGCTTTTGTGTTAATTTGGACATTACAAAACAGTATTCGTCAATTAATTTTGTCAGGCAACAAACTGAGAGGCGTATGCAATCTTGTAATGCTACGTTGCGTGAGAAATTTTATCTGAAAACTGCCAAAGATACCTATATTGTTTGCAAAGATTTATTAGCGGTATGATGTTTTGTGATTGTTAAGCTTGCTGCATACTATTTTCAGCTTTGATGCCATTGTTACGGCGGTTGCTGGAGTTGGCGCTGTGATGCGGATGCTCAACTACGGATTTGAGTTCATTATTGTACTGAGATTCCTTGATCTCATCAGGTATTTTATGCATGCTTACCGTGATAGCTTGTCTTGATCCCTATTAATGTTGTTTAGTTTTCAAATATATTTGTTGACGGCTAGTATTGTAGGTATAGTTTATTTCTGTTAAGTGTGGTTGCGCCATGTCCTTGAGCCTTGTGCAAGGTTATGTGAAAACTGATTTTCTAAATATTATTGAACCAGTTTCATGCTTTAAAAATGTTGGTAAAGTTTAACTGTTTGGGGCGATCCTTCTGGTATGTGTGGCTGTTATAACCGGAATTCTATTCCACTGTATCAAGCACTACCGTTTACGAAAAATACATGTTCTTCTTTAACTAAATCAACTATTTGTCCACAACTGAGGCTATCTTAGTCCAGTGGGTTTTGTGCAAGAAAGCATGTTAGCTCGAAGTGTTTTGTGCATCGGCGTTTGCACTAGTGGTTTAGGTGCTAGTAGCAGGCTTCCACTGGATTGGTAGTTTCGGCCGGAATTCCTGCAAACATTCCGTTTCAAAGATGCAGGAATCGGAATTTTTACAGTTTTGTGGCAAATTATTCATAATCATTTAATTACTTGAAAAAATTTTCTTATTGTTATTTCGAAATAAGCGTTTTTTTGCAATTAGTTCAATTCTGTTAACAAACTGTGTCTGTTATGTTTTCGCAAAACTTTTGAACAAATCGCTCAAAATTGGCTTAAGTCATTTTTTGGAAAGTTTCTAAAAACTCCAACAGTATGTCATTCGGTGATGAAAATTATGTCAAATACCGGTTCCTGTTCTTGCAAAGAAATGCAAACCCGGTTCAAGTTCCGACAAAACTTAGTTCCTGTTTGAACTCTGACTACTGGGTAGTGTGGAATTATATACTTGTGGAGTGTCATTAACGAATTACGCACAACACGGTTATAAGACTACGTATTTTAATTGAAAAATAAGTGAAACACCAACAACGCGAAATATATTCTGCAATATACCTCAAGTGATTATGTACGCATAGGGTAGTACACAACATTTCTGCATTTAAATCTAACCGTAATACAGTTCCAAGCCGTTTGCCGTCGGTGTGGATCTTGGTACTTACCAGTGGCAGAGTTGGAAATGGGATACAGTGTCTAACCTGTGAGTAACTGGCCTACGGCTCAAGGTCAGTAGTCGCATGTATAATTTTCTAATGAAGTATAAATCATAATGGTCATGCCTTGACCCATAACCCATCATGATCCATTAAAATTCTCCAAACTGTTAACCCGTTACTCATTGTCCAATTTCCAACTCTAAGCAGTGTCATACTTATCTGGCGGTTCGTTGTGTTGGCCCCCACTTACCGAAAGCCACCCCAAGTTAGGATCCCTCGGTTCAGCTGCCTTCACTCAAGATTTTTCACCCGGTTAATTTTACGTTCCTTACATTTTTCCGAAAAAACAACAGTGTGAATAATTAAACATACCCTCTCCTCTCGATCATATGTATTATATATTTGATATGTTTTTATTATTTATATGTTTGTTTTTTTTACTATGTGCTTGCTTGTAGGCGTAACTAAACACGAGCTAGCGTGATTGACGCTTTATTCAAAATTCTGCAACCCCCACACTGAGAAATTTTCCCACGGTTGCGCGAACCGGGAGTCCCGGTTGATGCCCCCCCCATTCTGCCGCAACTCAACGAACGCTCAGCTTATCGCTTCTCTATTACTTCGGTTCGTATCAAAAGATATAATAATTTCCATAATTTTCACTAGATCTAGGCGCCTGTTGGCGTTTAGGAAGCAGTATATTAAGCATATCCACAACTATTGATCCATGCTAGTTTTAGGGGCCTGTACACTAAAATAACCTGAATCGAAGCGTAAACCTAACCCTAAGCGCCGGCATAAAACACATAAGCCTAACCTAATCTTCTTAGTCTCTAAAGACTCGGCAAGCTCCTATAATTAAGTTGGCTAAACTATTATTGCTTGTTGCCAACGTTAAATATTTTTCATATCGGAAATTTCGCGAGCTGCGGAACTCTGTACATCGTATTATTGTCAGTGGTGCCTCGAAAATCATTTATACGTAAGTGCCAAGTGGATCAGTGTCTTTTCAATCCGCTAAAACACTATAGCATTGCCGAAATCTGTTTACTTGTGTGCTGTAAAAATGTCTCAATATTGGTTTTCATTAAAAAAATTGTTTTAATTAATATTTTTTGGCTGGCTTTGTCGCGAGTTGTTTCTGTTGTAAGCAAATAATCCGTTTCATAACCGCTGGAATGTTGCATTATCTGTTTGCTCGGCAATCACTTTGAAAGTACACGTGGACGATAGTAGCCGTCATCTTGTTGTGTTTGCATCAACTGTTCAACTCGCGGATGTCCTGGCACGCCACCGCCAGCATCGTGTGGCTGACCCTGACCGCTGTTTTGTTGCTGATTTTGCTGTCGATATAACTGCTGCTGTTGCAGTCGTTCTGATGCATGCGCTGCTTGTTTAGCTCGATGCGCAGCAGATGGGTATCGAAACGAAGTCCCGCGATCAAACCGGTTAAACTGATAGCCAGTCTCGCAGTCTCGTACCCCGTTTTGACCGCCACCACCACCACGTTTTCTTCCCGCAAGTGGTGAATCGACTAAAATTGTTGAAAAACACCCGTCTGGCTCTTGACATTCGTCGTCGTTTAGATGAAGCAGTCCGACTAAATCGTCGTGACTGTTTGAAAATGAATGCTCGTTTAGCGTAGCGAATGCGACTTGCTTGCTGCTATTTTCGTTGAAGCCTCCTCCACGTCTAGCTGGTGCTAGCATTGCCGACCCTCGACGATAACCTGCTCCAAGGTCTGTCTGAGTGAGACGCCGATATGATGCTTGTTCAACTGGATCGACAGGATTGGCTGTGTTTTCCGTAGTCGCGTCAGGCAATCCTGGTTTGATTTCGTGCAGCAACGCGTCAAGGTCAGGCGGACGCCCAATGATGCTAACTTTGTGCATATAGTTGGATCGCCGATTCGCCTTTGAGTCTTCGATTTCATCATCATCATCGTAGTCGCCGTTTCGTGGCGATTTTCGTAGTATGTTGTCGTGAGATCCGGTGAGACTTTTGCGCGATCGTAGCTGCGATTTGCTGGTTCCGTACTCAGCTGGCGACGTTTTATCAGGCGTCCCAGCGGCTGATTGCAAACCTGACAGTTGATAAATGCTGCCCGAGCGTGCTTTGATTTCAGCGCGATAGCCAGCTTTCAGCTCGTCGATTATCGCCGCAACGATTACGATCCATGCATGCCTGATCGCAAGACTACGTTCGCGTCGGCTGCCCCAGTCAAGAGTTTCTTCGATCATTGCTTCAGCGAATACGTCCCAGTGATTCGGTTTGAATCCAACGTTTTTGAACGCTGCATGCTTTGCGCCCAGTTCTCGCAGCCGGCCAACAACAATCGTTTGCCATGAGTTCAAATGTTTGATGACGTCATCGAGTGTTTTTGTGAACCGTTTCGAATGTAACTCCATATTGATACGGCTTCGGTAGCGAGCGAGTCCAAAACTGCCCGAATAGCTAAGGTCCACAGCGTTTGCTACAACGTCCATGGCGCTGGGCCGACGCTGGCTTTGATTAAACTGACTGTTCAAGCTGTCGCTATTTGTAGTCAATTCTCCACTGTAGTAGTTTGTTCTATCGACCCCTTGTGGGTCGTTAGCATCTGATGATCGGTACGTAGCGTTTTTTCCAGTATGATGCATCATTTCGTCACCTTTGACAAACACTTCGCCGATTTGAGGACTTTGCGCGAGAACGCGTTGCAGGATTGACCGGCCTGGTTCGTTTGCGCCCATCGACCGCGCCCGGTTCCACAGTTTTGTGACCGTTGCGATCGTTCGCTTGTTGAGATTGAGTCCTTTCGAATCAAACGCTGATGGCGACGGTGGCCGTGGCTGTTGTGGGTTGCGCCGTCGTGTTGATCCTTGACGAGACTGTGGCGCTGATGATGTAGGCGGTGTTGCTCGGCCAAAATCGACCATTGTCGTTCCGTTAATCGCGTGCAGTGGTGTTCCAGGCGAACCGGTGTCAGTTGCGTTCCCGGCTCTGGCACGCACTTTGTCCAAAGTAGTGTCTCCGCAGTTTGAAGCGTAGCTGTGTTGAAATCGCTGGTTGAACTCGCCGTCCGCCGCGCCTGTTGGTGTACCTGTATCGCTTTGTAGTTTTTCGCGAGCGTAGATATTATTGGCTGGCTGTTTGCTGTTCGGACTGATTTCTTGTTCTTGTGTTGGATGGCTTGTTGTGCGGTTTTTGTGACGGTTGCCGGAACCGAATGACGAGCGACTTGGCAGTCGGTCGCCGCCAGCCGGACTTCCAGGTGTTGTCGCAGAATGCTGATTACCCATCGTTGACTAGGTTATTTTGTCGCATTTAATTGTAAGAAAGTATTATATAATAAGAAATTACTAATAATCATTGTAGCAATGATTTTTATGTATGATACGGCACTAAAAGTAAAGTGTAGACTGCAAAAAAATGGTGTGTCAAATTGACTGTCTCCGAAATAGGCTTTTCCTGACTACACAAACCGAGTCAAAATTCGAGTCCGCCTGAGTCAAATTCGATTCACTGAATCGCTCGGTGAGTCTAATTTGACTCTGGTGGAGTCGAATTTTGACTCCGTTTGAGTAGTCAGGAAAAGCCTATTTCGGAGACAGTCAATTTGACTAACCGTTTTTACAGTGTATGTAAACATTTAAACGAACGTATGGACTAATATTGCAGAGGTTTTGTACTTGATTCTAGACTAATTGTACCGAGCATATCCACGTTAGTAAACTTGGAACATGCATTTGGAAACTAAAAATCGCGGACCGAAGCATGAGGTCTTGAAATTTCGCCAGAGCCACGGACGCTGGAGAAAGCAATAAAATTTGTAATAATAGGATATGGAATTTTTCAACTTTAGCAATAATCTTAATCGTCAAAAAAATTCCTGTAAATTAATATCCGGTCGCACATTGCTGCCGATACTGATGCCTAAGCCGATTGTAATTTTAATACACAATGCTTAAACAACAAATAGGATACATTATATCGTTATAAATGCGAAGACTTGAACCGTAGTAAACGTAAAAGATTATAATTTCATGAGAACGGTTCATTTCCATTTCAATTAATTTTTTCAAACACAAACGCCACGAGAGATAACAGTTTTCGTGATCAAATGAAATTGCCAGCATTCCAACTCGCTGTTATGTGCAACAAGTATCGTCAAAGAATCGGCAATTTTTATTGCAGTGTCGATGTCGATGCTTACATAAAGTGCCGATTATTACCAATGCTGACTAGTCAGCACGTCCCTACCGTTTCGTGTCAGAAATTTGCCTATGATTTTTGAGGTTGACCATAGTAAAACCACTGTTTAGTCGGAGAGTGTATAGACCGGGACTTGTATAGCAGGTCGTTAGGTGAGAAGGGCATGTGGTCAAGGGTACGCAAAAAATATTTGTTGGTATGTAACAATCGCGAGTCATATGTTCACCGTCAAAAGCTAGCTAGCAGGGTTGATCCGGAATTCCTGTTCCGGCCGGGATTCCTCCTGCGAAAATTGTATTCCGGTTCCTGTGCGTTGCAAAGGCCATATTCCTACGCGTAAGCCGAAGCAAAAAAATGTACGTCTAGAATGTAAACGAAAACCTTCTCGTTTTACACGACCCACCACAAACCAGGACGGCCCTAAAAGTAACATGGGCCGAATTGATTATCCCGTTGCTTTCAGAATATCTATCTATCTATATATCTATCTATATATCTATCTATATATCTATCTATCTATCGCTATACGTGCGTTGATGCTTTTGTAATAATATCGGATATGGTTTCTTTACGTAAACAGAAAAATATGCAGTTACATTGAACCTTATTTGAGTGAAACCTAAAACCTGGTGATGTTGATTCAAAAGACAACGCTTGATTGGTATTGCGCGTTAGGAAATAAAGTGGAACCTAAAAATGTGGGGCCTGGAAGCTAAATTTTTGCTATTGGACCCTATTCGATGGTATTATGTACCTATTTGCCTAATGTGGAGTTACATTCGAGTGACTTTTAGGTTATTTTGAGTAAATGTAGTGAGTGAAACCCTGATATGTGGAATGTTGTTAATGTTTCGGAATGAACAGTTTAATTAAAGTAACAACACTTATGTATGCACCTGACCCATTACAGTTTTCAAAGTTGTACGTAAGTTAGGTTTAAGCTTAGGCTTAACGTATTCATACGAAGCCAAACAAAGAATAATGGATATAGTAGATATTTCGGCCAAGGTTACTTTAAGGGGCGTAAACAGTTAAGTACGCGTGTTCCTAAGCCTAAGTCTAAGCGTTGCAAAAATGTGTTTCTAAGCGTAAGCCTAAGCGTTGCAAAAATGTGTTTCTAAGCGTAAGCCTAAGCGTTGCAAAAATGTGTTTCTAAGCGTAAGCCTAAGCGTAAGCGTTGCAAAAATGCTTTCTTAAGCGTAAGCCTAAGCCTTAGCAAAAAAATGTAATCTAGCATCTAAACCTACTCTTTTATAGACTCTCCAGAAACCTGGACGCCCCTTAAAGTAACATGGGCCGATATTTCGAAGGAAACGTCGCAGTTATATGTTATAAACTAGCTTGATAGCAAGATGGCAAGTAGTCTGGTAGGTCGTCGTGCGCTTAAAGTTTAAGTTAAAAATTGCCGTAGCTTAGGTTTGCTATTCGGCTGGCTAATTATTTGAACTATGTGGCATAGAATAGGTAGTTTTTTAGTAAGAGTTTTATACAGTTTTGTATGTTTTGATTTTGTTCAAATTGACGGACTGGAATTCAAATTTTAATGTCAACTTTTTCATTGAAAAAACTCGTATTTGACGTGCTCAATGGCTCTTGAATGGAAAATAAAGTCGAAACTTAATTGAAATATAGCATATCGAACCGTTCACAGACTCTTGATTGCTAAACAAAAAAACATTCGTTACAAATAACCTGGATCGGGCACATGTAAAGATCAGGAGCGGAACGTTTTTCTGTGGAACTGGAATACAGTAAGCTTAAGGTTGAGAATAAGTTTTTGCCTGGATTATGCTTAGGCTTAGGAATATGCTCATTCTTACGCTTAGACTTTGTCTTTTCTTACGCTTAGGCTTTGTCTTAGGCTTAGGCTTAGATTTAGCAATAATGCTTATAATACTGGCCCGGCACTGGTCTTTTACATCGGCTGTTGTCGCAACATTGAAAATAGTCGGTAATAGTTTTGTACGCGCGCATATGCGAATATAGAGCTTCAAAACCAAAAATTGCAATAAATATATACCTTAGTTAAATTTTGCCGATTTGAATGGTTGATTGCTTCAGTGGTGGCATAAACTAAAAAGTAACAGTGGTAACTCGTTCTGTTGGGTTGGGTTTTCTTTCAAGTTGACAGGGTATAAATAATAAATGAAGAGTGATGATTTTTGCAAAGAATGTTAATGGTAATTTGGTGGTGTACTATCGAGTTGAAATTTGAAATGGCAGCAATGTAGACGTCTAGAAATATTGTTCTATGGAAGATAGTACAGTATAGCTAGCAGAAAAATATATATAGGTTTCTGGACGAATGGCAACACCGGCATTTGGATATTTTGAAACATTGGTGTGGTACGAGCTTAGCGTTTACAGTTGGAGTCTTCAAGCTGGTATAGCTCCAAGGTTTCGGCTTGAGTATAGCTATTATGAGTTTAAAACTAAAACAGTAATATTATGGTAAAAGTTGGCAACTACAATTGAGAATGTAAGGACAACAGTGCAGGTATATTGCCAGCAAGCGCGATATTTGAAGCTAAGTTGTATGCGTTGTTAGCAGAGCCATATTGAACGATAATAATTGTCAAACAGTTATCATCAGAGTTTGGTGCGCGATAGGATATTCTGGTTATGGCCAAAAAACTTGTATGTGGCTCAGGTGTGTTCTCGTTTACCAAATATTAGGTAATTTTACATTATCTGGTATATATATTAGTTGTAAGAAAAAACTACAATATACTACAGTGACTTTGAAACGACAAAACTAAATGCATAAACTGTTGTGACCCGAATAAGAAAGGGTATCCATTTTGAGTCCCAATCAACAGTAGTCCGTATCCCTAATAATAGTCCGTAAGCGGATAGAGTCCCTAAACCCTAATTAGAGTCCATAAATGTGTATCCCTAATTGTAGCGCATAAATAACTCCTGGACCATTATAATTTGAGTTCGAAACTTTAAAGTGTACTTACATTTTGAAAATACATTCCTAAGTATAACGTTGCATGATCGCTCAAGCTATTGACACAAGACAAATAAATGTTTAATTCAACGGGTATATAATTGCAGTACCGGATATATATCAGTAAGGAAGGGCGGCGGAGTGCGGGTTAAAAATAAATAACAGTCCGTAACCGAAAAACAGGGGGTACCCTCTGGAGAGGCCAAATAAATTTTAGTTTCCCCCTCTTTTGTCGGGTCACTATAGTACCTGGAAACTAAATACCAAGACCTGGATTAGGCACGGAATAACTAATCGCTATTATAGGTAGTAAAATTGAATGTAAATTTAGCACCTATTATCAGTTAGCAATAAATGTAAAAAATGGTCAGACTGTGCTAGTCTCAAGTGTAAAAACACTCATATTATATAAACTGCAAGCAGTCAAAGCCAAACCCAAGTGTGACTTACGAACTTTCACAGCGTAGCATACGCTGCTCGTTCGAAAATTGCAATATCCTGTCGCCAAATAGCGATAATTTGAGACTGTATAATAATCCTACATATACCTGTGTAGTTCTGGGTGTGGATGAAATTGTTGTTTCGATTAAACACTCAGGTTGATTGTACACTGCAAAATATGGTGAGTCAAATGGACGCTCTTCGACATAGGCTCTACGAAACTACACGCAAACGGAGTTAAATTCGACTCCGGCAGAGTCAAACGTGCGACTTTGTGAGTCGAATTTGACTATGGCAGAGTCGAATATAACTCAGGTTGGTGTAGTCCCGTAGAGCCTGTTTCCGAGAGAGTCAGTTTAGATTCACCATTTTGTATATTTGCGTCAATAAATGCTTGCGACGAAGTTGTAAGCCCCGTTTGTCCAGCCAACGAAATGGATCCTTTTGATATATGTGGAGTGTGGGGCAATAGATAACAATGACGGTCAATTGGCAGGCGAAGCGAGTGCGAAGCGAAATAAGTATTCATAAACGATGGTTAAACCTCAATTGCTCCGACCGGCGCAAATGATTTCTAGCTCGCATGGCTGATTGGTTCTGCGAGTGAATACGCTTAACCTACAGTTACGGCCCTAAATGTAACATTGGGGCCAACATTCATGCAAATCACGTATATATATAATCACACAAGTCGTTAGTATTTTAGTTAGATTTATACCATCTGAGTTTGCTGGTTAAATGAATAGAAACCAAATGAATGTTGTTTGATGATAAATAAGCATATTCATCGCGTCTGTGTTGTAACATTGCCGATAAATAATTATTGTCGGTGTTGCTAGTGTTACGAAACGAAAACAATGCTGAATGGGCGACCCATGTAATAGTAGTAATCATAGAGTGACAGGTACTCGACATAAAATAAGGAGGGAGTCTGTTTAGGTTTAGATGCTGTCCATTTAATATCTGAGGCATTAATAATTCGATACAGCGGTCATAAGGGGTTTTGCACAGGGTGCGACGACCACATATGCTGTTCCGGTTTCATATCTGGCAAAATTTGATATCCGTATCCGGTATAAACCTGCCGGATACTGGATGTTTACGGTTGTGGTGCCGAATATAATAAAACTGCTTTTACATGTGAGCGTCTATAACATCTTGCTGCGATTACATTTCGACGCAAGTCAAAAAGTTCAAGTTTTTATACGTTTTCAGCTACTTTTGACTTATGTAAGCGAACGAGAGTAAAGCGCATTTTGGCATTAAATAATTTCAGTGGATCAGCAGCAATTATGACCTTTATAATGGACGAAAACCTTGAGCATGCTGAAAATACAGCACAAAAAATTAATTATTTTAGCATACGTACACAATATTCAGTATCCGTTAAATTAATATCCGGTTACAGCCTGGTGTTGCACGAATGGCTGCCGACAGTAGCTATTTGCAACTGTGGCAGCTTATTCGAAACGTTTTACATTGGACTCTACTTTTGTACACCGCATCTAATTATTCTGGCAGCTTACAAGAGTGTAATAGCTGTTCGATGCTTGAAAGATTTTTAATTGAATCCATTATTTGTGTGGCGGTGGTGATTCGTACGTCGTGGGTTCGAGAACCACCGCATCCGGGGCACAATTTTCGTGAAGGGATCTATATGGTACTGCGTCACTTAGAAATAGCTGTGCTTGAGATACTGTGGGTGTTCGAAACACATTTAAGTTTAGACGCATATATAAACTAAATAAGCTAAACTTAGCTGGATGGAAAGAAATCAATTTGAATTTCAGTATATATGTCGTAGGCCAATCTGCTATTTTGCGTAATAGCACTTTGGCCCAAGATCAACTGCTATTAAAGATACAGACCAATCAGATTTGATTATTTGAATCAGTGCAGTACCGTAAAACCAATACCGTAAAACCAATCAGCGTTGGTTTTACATCACTGTTGTTTTGCTACGTCTTACAATCACTGTTTGGCCTAGGCCAATTGGAAATTGGCCTGAGTAGCAGATTGGCCTATGACATATGTACCGCTGTTGATATTATCAAAACTTATCCGAGACAGATACGTCGGCGTTTAGAAGTATATTACTTATGTAACGAAATAAGTAATGCTATTAATCTGAAATTCTCATTCGCTCGTCGTATTTGGAGACAGACCACATTTTCTTACGTTCCACCAATAGAGTCCCCCCACATAGTGATTGGAGTAATAAATATGCTTATGCTTTGGATTACACTGCAAAAATTGATGAGTCAATTTGACTCTCTCCGAAATAGGCTTTTCGAAGCTAGGTACACAAATTGAGCCGAAATTCGACTCCGCCAGAGTCAAATTCGCGTCACTAAGTCGTCGAACGTTTGATTCTGGCGGAGTCGAATTTGACTCACCATTTTTGTGTTGCAGTGTAGGTTTAGGTTTTGGCACATAAGTTTAGGCTGTATTTAGTAAAATAATAATCAGGCAATGAAGGCTTTTTGTCTTTCATCAAACCAATACTAATGCGGTGGCGGTAAACAAGTGTCATAAAAATATTAGATACTCTTTATTATGTACCTTTACCGCACTAATAAAATATACAAAATTTAAATAAGTTTATATGATGTTCAAATATAATGCACACCAGGGTATAATTTGATGGCAATTTGTGAAAATCAGTGTATCAGGTAGCGTTAAATTGAACAAAATGGATGTAATGACTTAATTTCGTATAGAAAAAGCATCTGGAAGTACTAGCCAGACTTGGACAATTTTTTTACAGTAGTGCGCGCAGTATTACGTGGATGACCAATAATGCGAACTAATTGTACTCATAAAGTTTTTCTTGTACCGTAATAAACGAAAATATAAGTGTATTTCTTGTAGTAAGGAAGTGTACTTGATTGCTTATGTATTTGTGTTAGTTGGATAGTTTACAGTTCAAACGGAATTCCACGGTAACTTTGACGTAAAGATGTGCGCAAAAATTGTGCGATTTTTGAAAATAGATTTTTTTCACACTGTAAATTGCAGTGAGTTGATTTTAACTCAAATGTGAGTTGAATTAGTCAGTCCGAGTTAGGAGTATCAGAACTCAGATTTGTGAGTTGATTCAACTCAATCTTAATCAGGGTGGCAACAAAGGTTCGGATTCGGATTCGGCAAAAATTTGAGGTTCGGATTCGGATTCCGTTGTGGAAAAGCCGAATCCAACAAAGTTCGGCAATATGTTTTTTTCATTTTTAAGCAATAAATTTTTTAAATACCTTGCTATAAAGATCAATATTTTCTTATTTCAGGTGAGAAATCTCAGAACTGCCGTCGGGACGAAATATATTAACGTATTAAAAGTTATACGGCTGGCATTGCGTTGATATTCTGAAACAAAATATAGACATATCTGAAATTTGCAACATGCAGGATTCGGATTCGGTTTCGGATTCGGCAAATTGGCACTGGATTCGGATTCGGTCAAATCGTGGATTCGGTGCCACCCTGATCTGAATTAACTGATCGACTCACCCGGAATCATATCAACTGAGAGTGAAAACAACTCAATTCAGAATGAGTTCCGGCTTATTGTTATTAACTCAGAAATAACTAACTCGCTAGCTGAATTGATTATTCAACTCATTGGAATTTACAGTGCAGTAACTTGGGTTTACTTTTACAATTGCAAAGAAAAGCCGACTTTATTAACGCACCGCCTCAAGGTACTTACAATTTCACAATCGCTGTTTAACGTGTATTGGAGTTCTGTGAAATTTCAGTGAGTTGATTTTAACTCAGAATGAGCTATTTCACTCAATCTGAGTTCGGACTATCAGAACTCAGCGTTCTGATTCAATTCCAATCATTCTGAGTTAATTAAGCAACTCAGCCAAAATCAACTCAACTCAGAGTGACAATCAACTCAACTCATATTGAGAATCAACTCAACTCATATTGAGTTAATGTTTAATAATATTAATGACAGAGGGCCAATTCGCTCGTGGACTCAATACAAGTGAGTCCCAAAACCACGAGAAATATTAACAATAAACCAGTTGAATCATAAAAAGACGGGTAACGACGTACTGTTTCGAGGCGACACATGAGAGCTTAGGCGTAAAAAGGTACTGGAATTTTGTGATTCTCATAACCCGAATCACCGTAGCATCATCCTCTTGAAAGTACTTTATATAAGATAGATCCACGGCCACGAACACCCGCGAGAGGGCCATCTCGGATTCGTCTGCAGGGGCACACATAGTTTGTCTTTGGAATACGTATGGCGTATAAAGTGCACGAAAACAATTGGTTTCTTCTAACTGGACTTCAAATGGAATGTCATAAAAATGGTATTAAGTTACTGGCGCTCCTGTATTATATATAATTATATATATAATATATATATGTATGTATGTATGTATGTATATATGTATATATATGTATGTATATATGTATGTATGTATGTATGTATATATAGTAGAAAAACATTAATTGTATTAGCCATCGTTGTGCTGGTTGGATTGAAAATAGCCAGTTTTAGGCTGGTCATTAAAATTGTTTGCGTCTGATACTTTGGGTTTGTCAAATGCACAGTCGGTTGCGAAACGAAAATTGCCACAGGCAAATAAACGAATGATTCGGGTATGTATTTCGTGTATAGCCGGCGTTGCTCGGGTATAAATTCATGAACACTGGCATTGTATAACTGTTTTACATTCAATTACCTACTGTAGTGAAACAAACTATTCGGTATTAAAGCTGTTTGTTCAAAAATTTAACATCGATTGTGTGCGGAGTTAAAATGGGAATTGAAATTTTGATAATTTCGGTAATTTTTACCATTGTACCACAGTATCATTGTTTGGAAAATTGGCTTATGATAAAATTGGTCAAGGTCAATCTGTATCCGTAATAGCTTCGCTATATGTAGGTATACTGCAAAAAATGGTAAGTCAAAATTCGACTCCGCCAGAGTCAAATTCGATGCACTGAATCGCTCAGTGAGTCGAATTTGACTCTGGCGGAGTCGAATTTGACTCTGACTCAGTTTGTGTGGTCAGGAAATACCTATTTCGAAGACAGTCAAATTGATTCACCATTTTTTACAGTGTATTAGTGATGTCCCGAGACTTGCTGCCGGAGCCGGGGCAATACCGTGCCCTGGACGGCACCAGAAAAACAATGTCCAGAGGCACAATTTAGCCAGAATCCGAACGCAGCACAGTTATTACATTTCCATAGGCAAAATGTCGCGTGACGCGATATGGCAAATTACCAGTACATTAACAATAACTTTCATTGCATGGGAGTGTCAGCAAAATGTCGCGTGACGCGATATGATAAAAATGATACCGTACTCCCAGGTACATACTTACGAAAAAGGTAACATAAAATTTCAAGTTCAATGCATTTTGCTAGCCCCACCCCGGGTAAAATCGTGCCCCGGGACATGTCTAGTACGTAGCATAAATTGCATCCTATTCCGCAGGGTACAACCGAAATTGTGATTCCGATCAAAATTCCGATCCAAAACGAGGTCGATTCCGATTGCACAATCAGTCGAAATCGGAATTTTGGACATTTTAACTTTAGGCCTTACTTGTTGTGGTATGTTGCATAAAGTTCCCTGCATCATTTATCTATTAAGTTGGTTTCGATGAGTTAACTTAGTAATAAATGATTGTAGTTTAGCTTTACAGAACACAACCAAAAGCGATTGCCAATTTATTTTTTAAAGTTTATTAAATATCAACCGGTTGAAAATTAAAGTATATCAGTTTCGTAAACAAGAAACATGAAAATATACAATTAAATACAAATCAAAACTATAATATCGAAAACAAAGTAAACAGCTTTCATAGTAGATTTAGGTTTCTTATATTGGACCCGGTTAAAGGCACGCGAGCTGGTTTGTTTACCGCTGTGGTGCATTGTGTTATGAAGTCTGGCCCTGTAGGAATTCGCGACTAAAATTGAATTCTCGTTTAAGAGCTTATATATGTATATATATTTATATATACATATATATTATATATATGTATATAGTATATATCGCTAGCCATGGTTTCGAACCGTTTGACGTACTGTATAAATTGAAGTTTGTGTGCGAACCAGAAGTAGGTTATGCTAACTGTGGTTCCCAGCCCAGATAGAGATGCAGTAGTTATTTAGAATTGGAATGTTGAACCAAAACAGCTTCCTATTGGAAGATAAAAAAGGTATGATAAAACATGTATTCCTGGTAAGCAAGGCTTGGCACCGTAAAAAAACTGAAAGATATATTGGCAGAGTTGTGTGTTTATTTTGTGTTAACACTGTGTGGTTTTGCAGTAACATGGGGCCGAGGCCTTAACATATCAGGACACATATTTCGTCATTTAGATGTTTGTAGAGTGTCGATATGGTAAAAAATCGGGTTTTTTTCAAAAATTCAAATTTGGACGTGAAACCATCAGGGGAGGTCATGAGAAGCTCAAATATGCAAAATTTTTTTCAAAATTCAACCAGTTTTGGGCAAACGCGGGCTGGATGATAGAGGAAAAGACCCAAAAAAACTTATGGGTCGCTGTTCCCCCCATCCCGGCCGTTGCTGCTAGCCGCACGGCAAATATGCTGAAATTTTTGTAATACAATAAAATTCAGATGTTATGAAATGGTTCTTTGATTAACAGTTGCCGCCTCGAGAATCCGTTGTAGTAAAAGTTACTTGGCATTGTTGCTTGCGAGTGAAATTTTCTGTGTATCGTACGTGATGGCTTTTCGAAACATTGCCGTTTGACTGCAATAGTTGCAGCATTGTATACGATAAGGGCTATAAAATAACAGAGAGACGCCCGTTGGCTAGCAGCAGCCCAACGGTTAGTTTCCTTGACACTAACGCATCTGATACATTGCCAAGTTTGAACACTCAGCCATCAGTAAATGTCGGAGAAAGAAAAGCGTTGCAATATTGTTAATGATTGAAATTACGTTTGAAAACATTTTGCTGACAATGTCAGACGTATATTTGTCGTAGCTCAAGTCGTAATTCAGCCCCAATTCCGAATTGTGCTAGTCCAAAGCGCAATTGTGACTTGGGCTGGCCCAAGGCAGAATATCATGTCTGACGAAGCTGTGCGTATATTATTTAGTCAGTGAGTTTAGATAACGACTGTGTTTAAAAGTTTGGTTTACGTTCCTGGTCCGTTTTTTAATGTAATACTGTAAAACTCAGGAGTAAGTCGTGTATCCGGTAACCAAGCGCACGTTTATGTAATTTGTGATTGTTATCAATTCCGGTGAAAAAGTTGCCACAATTGCACTCTGTGACGCTTAAAAACCAGTCAAAACGAGCCGAACGTATCATTGAATCGAGTCTAAAGATGGCGGTGTGTGCAATGTTAAGTAAAAATTGCCTTTCCAGGTCACAAAATTGACCTTTGTTGCGGATTACTGGAGCGAAGTTGTTCGGATTAGCTTCAACGAACAGCGAAACTTGCAGTCGTGTACACTCGACGCAGGAAGTAGTAAGGTGTTCGATGGGAGTTTAGTTTTGAGAGCGAAGGAACTGATTTAGCAGTGTAAATGTGCTGTATTAGCACACAAACTAACTTTTAATGTTCACGTATTGCGTACAACTCAAATTATGCAAACGACAGTCACAGCTTCGGCCGTATCCTGATTGTCTGTCATTCGCCTAAAACGCTTTCACTAGCAAATACGAAAAGTTAGATTTTGACGGGTAAATTCGGCAGCTGAATGTGTTTTGAAATTAGTGATATTTGTAAGTTTTGTATTTAGTCTTTCATATCAACAATGCATAAACGTTTAATTTTAGCCGCTAACGAATACTGAGATCAGCACTGTTTCAGGGCGGTGACAAAAACAAAATCACTGATCTTAGTATTATCTCAGGTTGGTCAATCGGAATCGGAATTTCCACGTTTTGATTTTAGGCCTACTCGTTGTGATATGTTGCATAAAAATTCAGCATCTCATGTATCTATTATATTGTTTTCGATGAGTTAACTTATCAATAATTGATTGTAGTTTAGCTGTACAGAGCCAAAAACTGACTGTCAATTGATTCATGCGCGATGTTTTCGAGAATTGTTACCAGCCAACAAACAGCCTAAATCAATATTCTACATGTGAATACAAATTATCCGTATGGTCACAAAATTTGTTGTTCCGATTCCGATTGCGGTATAAATTTGCTGTTCCGATTCCGATTCCGATATGCGGTGTCATCCAGTTCCGCATTGCACACAGGGTAAAAGTCACTCATGGGTTAACGTTGCCGACAGCGAGACGAGCTAACAAATCTTATTATCCATTGTCTCTGACAACTTGCAGCTGCCGGGTTCGCTGCATATAAAGTGCTATCATTTGAGGCAATTTGGTGCGTTTTTGAACCTTTGAAACCGGTAGGAATAATTTTAAAAATCACCAGGTACTCAACATTGGCAGTTGGTTAATTCATCACAGCTAAAACGTGCGGTGAGTTGGTTTGCTCAGCGACAGCAGGTGTATTTGTGTATGTCAAGTTTTGACTAAAACCACGGGTGTAGCCAAGGTTGAACAGGGGGGATACTTTGTGTCAGCCAAAATTGCTGTAAGGGGTCGAAAAAGGCACTATTACAGATGGTCAAGTATTTGGCCTGAAAAGGTCCAAAAAATTTCACGCTCACTGCGGTCGAACGCAAAAACCAGTTTAGGCGAAATGAGATGTCGTGCGTACCGGACGGAAATCCTGGTTTCTGCCAATGACCAAACATACCCAGTGTGCCGAAAACAGGTAACATGTGTTCTGTTGTTTGGGGTTTTTTTGGGGTTTTCAAACATTTTTGTATACCATAGAGGTCACGCTTTGTGGTACACAGGTGAACTTTTGAAATCAATTAGATACGAGTAAAAAAAGGCACACATTAGTTGTTGCTGTGTTGTATCATTAAAAGTTTCGGCCCATGTAAAAATCAGGGGCAGCACGTTTTTCTGTGCGGCTAGAAAAGAGTACGCTTAAACTTTAGACTAGTTTTTTGCGTGGTTTAAGCTTAGGCGTAAGCGTACGCTTGGATATATGCTCATCCTTAAGCTTAGGCTTACGGTAGGCTTAGGCTTAGGCTTAGGCTTTTTCTTAGGCTTAGGTTTAGGCTTAGGCTTAGAAATATGCTTATAATACTGTTCCGCCCTTGTTCTGTACATTGGCCAAAGTTTCCATATTAAACAAATTGAACTATATACAGGCTACCAAGCATAACAAAATCTTAGAAGGCTTGTAGCTGTTTTGCCCGCTAAACCGCTCTGGTTCAAGTGAATGGTGGTAACGCCAACAATTTGTTTATATGTGTTAATCTTTACCTGTATAAAAATCAAAAAAATGTATATGAAACATGAATAAAAGACAAACAAAACCCACATACCCCGGTCGGGTTTGGGTTTCGGGTTTGGGTTGTGCCGGTGTTTGGATGGTGTTTTCGCGACCGTCAGGTTTTTGAACCCGGTAGCAACTGGCGGTGCTGTGTCTTATATCAGGTTTAAATGTGTGCGGTTTGGCCAAGGCACACCAAAAAAAGTGGTCACCCAAAACGATTTAATATGGTTTTGACTAAATATTGGCAAGTTGTTTGAATCGAGTTTCTATCTTCACGGGCGTGGAGGAAAACCGGCGGCTTGTGTCACCCCGAGCACTTATGTTGTATAGGTTTCTAGTGGTGAATGTAGTAAAACCAGGCGAACCAGAAAACACGATAGAAACCTAACAGCGGTTAAGGCTAAATTGAGTTCGTGACGCTAGGTTTGCGAAAGAAAAATTGGCGATTTTAAGAAAACCAACAAACAGGTTAGGCTTACATTGATCGTATGACTTTGTCAGGGCGCAATCTGAGAATTGTGATTCGGATTAGAATTCCGATTCAAAACGAGTTCCGATTTCGATAATTCCGATTACAATTACGATTCAAAACGAGTTCCGATTTCGATACCATATTGCACAGTCAATCGTAATTTTGAAGTTTTTAATTTTAATCCTACTTATTGTGGTACGTTGCATAAAAATTGTGTATTACTTAACTATTAAATTGTTTAATTGTTTTCGATGAGTTAATTTATCAATAATTGATTGTAGTTTAGCTTTACAGAACCAAAAATCATCGCAAATTTGATCATACGTCCTATTTGAAAATTGTTGCCAGCCAACAAACACCCTAAATCAATAAATCAATATTATATTTGTCAATACACATTATCCGTACAGTCACAAAAGTTTTAGTTGCGATTCCGATTACAATTTCAGTATAAGGTTGCTGGTCCGTTTCAGATTCCGATTCCGGTGTAATCCAGTTCCGCTTTGCACCATGGACTGTGTTGTGTATATGTATGCTACTTGGTATATTAAATTAATATTGATTTATGTTTAATTTATTGGGTTAAATGGGTCAGGTTTTTATTAATGTACGATGTGTGAAGATATGGTTGGTTGAATGCTATCGCTGGCTGTTTAAGCAGGGCCACAACAGGAACTATATATTTCACCAGAATAACAACGGAAACTGGAATTTGAAACAATTTTTAAACACCGAATTACGGTCTTAATTTCTGTAGTAGACCAATCAGAAATGTGCCTAACGCGAATATTTCGTTACTTGATTCTCGTTTTTAACTGTAATGCTACTCACACGTCAAATGTTTTTGATCAAACTGCTTATTAATTAAACGAGTCTGCCAGCTTTGCGCCATGCGCAAAAGTTAGCGAAAGCGCAAAAATTGCCTTGAAAAGATTTTTCATAGAACAATCACGTGTATTTCGTAACAAATTATTGTAAACAAAGTATCGCTGGAAAGTTGCCCAAAATATGTATGTGGGGCGTTCCAGTTGTAATATATAGATCAAACGAGATATATGGCATTTGACTAATAATGTTGCAACTGTAAAAAAAGTTTTTTTCAGTTTTATATGATTTGCCACAACACCGTAAAAGTTCCGGTTCCTGAGTTCAATAATGTCGTATTAATAGCAATCGATGCTTTGTAGGATTATATGGCCAGAACGTGAAACTCTGGTGACGGTTTGCTGATTAATATTTGGCAACAATAAACGTGTTCGCTGTGTTTTTGGGTGTAAAAAGAAAATTGTAAAATTTTTATTGCAATTGCGATTTGAAGTAACAGTTTTGTGTAGTAGTAATTTAAAGAGTTTAGTGTCTTTTTTTTCATATTTTATTGAAACATTCATGAAAACATAAATGTTTATTAATTTTAAACAAAATAAAATAGCTGGACCATTTTTCATAATATTTAACCAGGTATTTTTGTCGGCATTTTTGTACAAATATTAAAACTACAAATATATGTGAACCGTGTCCAAACATGGTGCAAAGCGAAACTGGATTATACCGGAATCGGAATTGGAACAGCAAATTTTACCGGAATTTTAATCGGAATCGAAACTAGAAATTTTGTGACTGTACGAATAATTTGTACTCACAAATATAATATGGATTCAGGGTGTCTGTTGGCTGGCAACAGTTTTCATAAACGTCGCATGAACAAATTGGCGATGGTTTTCCGGTTCCGTAAAGCTTAACTACAACCTAGTATTGATAAGTTAACTCATCGAAAGCAATTTAATAGATAAATGACACAGAGAATTCTTATGCAACATATCACAACAAATAGAATTGAAATTAAAATTTAAAAATTCCGATTCCGATTGATTGTGCAACCGGAATCGGAATCGGAACTCGTTTTGAATCGGAATTCTAATCGGAATCGGAAATCCGGTTGCATCCTGTCTCCAAGACATTGAAATCTATAGCAAGCACAGCAATGTTAGAGAGATTAAAAATTGCACGAGTGTGGCAAGATTGGTTGATTTGTCATAAACTTTTCTAGGGTCACCAAAATTTTTGAAAGATGAAGGCTCGGATATCTCTGTCTCTCTCATGCGTTATTGTTCCGGTTAAAACATCGAAATCAACTTTACTTAATGTCTTCTCGGTTGATTTTCTCCAGCGCTAATGTTAATATTTAATAAGTGTATATTTATAAATTATGTTAACTTGTATTAATGCGACGAAACAAAGCAACATAATTGTTTTTAGAGAAAAAATAGACACCGAACCATGAGAACGCACTTGACCAGCAAAGTTCTATTCTTCTGCCGCAGAATGCTGTCTTATATTGAAAACTAATTCGCTTACAATTATTACATCAAATTGAGTTTAGTAACAAGTGGCGAACGCAAATAAAAATGTATTGTTTGACACAAACTCGACACAAACTCAGCCAGCTACTGACATACCGTCAACAGTTGAATAACAGAAGGCGTTGGGTATTTCAAGTATCATTATTTCTTGCACAATGCCTGTATGCGGATATAAATTATTCAAAGCGTCATATACGGTAGAATGCGAGAGAAGTTGGAGCCGGTTTAGGGGTCAACCCGACAGTAAGGTTTCTGTGCGGCAGTTAGAAGCGTGCTAGGTCGTAAGACCGGAGGCCAATGTTTGAAAATTTTACGGAACGTACATTTAGTGGTTCTAAAGTCCTGGATCGGGCCCCTGTAGGTTAGGTTGTGGAATTGAAATGGTACATCTTATATATATCAAATATATTTTAATACATGTGTACAGAATATGTATGACAAAGTATTGTTCAAATTGGTTTCTGGTGCTATCTTGTGTAAATGGTTAAGTGAAATAATTATCGTCCCGTGGAGGGTTATTAGAGTTATAAGTATTGTACTTATTTCAACCAGCTTGTGGTATGCGTAGAAGCCGGCAGATATGTATATGTAAGCTGACCAACGGTACGGTATGATGCCATGACTAAAACAAGACGCTAAAACAGTTGAGTGCGTTGACAGATATTTGGGTTTTGTTTTGGGACAAATTTGGCAGATAAGATGGAGTAGTAATCGGTGGTGATTACCTGTATGACCATGGTTTGTTTTGTCGTTGGTAAAGACGAAAGTATTAGGCTCGAGTTCGGGTCGGTAGCCATGGAAGGGGCAATTGGGGCTCAGCGCCGACTGAAACATGTTTGGGCCCCCGTAGAAAGTTTTCAACGTTGCTTGTAACTCATTGAAAACCCTTGAATGGCCCTCGTGAAAAATTTTTAGCCCCCCATAGCATGGTGAGCTGGCTACATGCCTGCTCGATTTGTGTGTAAATAAACCTCGGTGGTATATATTTTGTATGTTTTGATATTTATAACCCGTGTGTTGAGTTGAAGTTTTGAATGGACAGGTGTAAAAAATTTACTCATAGATTGATTTCAATGGCACGACAGGTGTTAAGTTTTCAGGATGGTTGCTGTTATATATGATATAAAAAAACTGCTTAAGCACACCATATTTATGTTAATGGTGTTTTCTTTTAAGGGTACCATTTGAGGAATGACTATGCCAGGGGCGGATCCAGAGATGGTTCAGGGAACAGCTTCCTCATGGTCATAACATTTTTAATCACTAAATGGGAAGGCACCGATCTTACAAATTTTTTGCTTTTGTGAAAGACAAATTGCGTTTGGTTTCTCGCATGCTTTGTACCTGATATTGACTGTGTGATGTTAACGAATTGGATCCAGAGATGGTTCAGGGAACAGCTTCCTCATCGTCATAACATTTTTAATCACTAAATGGGAAGGCACCGATCTTACAAATTTTTTGCTTTTGTGAAAGACAAATTGCGTTTGGTTTCTCGCATGCTTTGTACCTGATATTGACTGTGTGATGTTAACGAATTTAGTCAAACTGAATTTGTACAAGTGAACGTATTTACATCTTACTGCGAGTATGTTTGTTCACAAGTCAGAAAGTTCAAGTTTTTCTACACTGAAGTAAAAATTGAAAAATTCGAGCTAGTAATTACTTGTAATTCAATCAATTTGACGTCGAATCCACGATTGGACCGAATTCGAATCTATTTTGCTTATGCGCCGAATCTGAATCCTGTTCTGCTTTTCGACCTGTAGACGTATTATTTCACGGAATCTACTTTTTTCACAAACAGCGATTATTTCTTTCCAGGCTGCAGGTCTGAGATTTGCGGAGATGTGACAGGGTCAGAATTTTCAATCTCACCCCAAGCTACCTTGCGGAAAAAAATTTGTGGGGATACCCGCCAGATTGCAGGCGCGGTGGACGTTTTGTCGGTTGGTTTATAGATGCCCTGAGCACGTATCTGTGATGATTTAAAAAGCATGCACTAAGGTTTTAGGACAATTGATTAATGTCGCTTAACCTTGTCAATTATTATTTGTCATTTTCAATTGTGTAGTGATTCCGTGAAGCGAGCTTTATGCCGCGTTCAACCGTACAGGATTTGGCAGCGAGAACTCGCAGTTGCAATTTGCACGTGCAATTTTTGACTGAATGAACTTGTAACTGCAACTTGCACCTGTAAGTTTTAAGGGCATCATAAAATCTTAGGATCTTGTAGATTAACATACTTTGGCTGAGCACAATGCATTATCCAACATACCTGTGGGGGCATCGGAAGATGTTTGGTGAGCAGTGGTGTGCGTAACCACGTTGTTGGAAGGGGGGAGTGCGAGTTGTTAGCATATAAGAGCCTGAGTACTGAACAAAATATAAGCACCTAAGTGACACTCGGTAATAAATGCGGTTTATCGGCGACAGTTGCTGAGAACGAAAACAACCTAATCAATAAATATATGGATAACATTGTCCATACCAGAGTATATGTATGTCAGGGTGGGATCGCCGCCAATTTTCAATTGATCCCCAGCCCAGCCCGCATTCCTTGGAGATCCGGATTCCGATTCCCATGACATCCGTGGAGGTTTGTGTCCTGAAACAACAAAAAAAACTATTGATTTATATAACAAAACATTTCGGATCCGGTAAAATATGTTACTGTCCGCGGTTGTGGCATCCAATTTATATCCGGTCGCAATCTACCGGTACCCCCGAACGGCAATAAAACCAACATTTTGTATTGAGATGTATTAAAATTGCGTTCAGCTTCTCGATCGCTTCGTCTCGCAATATTTTTGTTAATTGGCTAAATGTACCACGGATGTTGGTCATTTGTTAGATTAAGCGAAGGTGCAAACGCATGTAAGAATTACCATTTTATATACGAGTGAATAAAATGTACATAACTTTAATCGATTTATAGCGAAATTATAATTAATGTCATGTTTTGCAAACTGCAAACTGCTGCATTATTATGATTGTATTGTGTGTAATTTGTTTTAGACCAGTCGAAAAGTTCCGTCAAACCTATCGTGACATATCAGATACGATGTCAATTCTGGCTCCACGTCTTATCAGGTATGCAAATGATAAATCATTGATTTTTTAGTTCTAGAACTATTTGGGTGTCGGTATACTTTTGATGATCTCCGGCACCGTCCGTTGCCGTCCGCTACGATGTGCTATTGTACGCCAAAGTACTCATAATGCCGTATGGTTGCGTGTCAGTGTCGCATCATGGTGCCGTATGGTGACGGACGGCGTCGTAGCGCAACCCGGAAGCATTTGAAGTCGAGCATAAGATAGAAAATTGGAACGAATACGTCGGTTAGTTAACAGATCATTGTTTGCACAGAAAAGTTTTCGTACAGTTTACGCTGCATATGGAGTATTTACTTCAGTCTTGCAAATTATTGGTGTTCGTTGCAGCGTTTAAAACAAGACCAATATATTTTGATTATACAATCCTGACTGGTTTTATAGGATAATTAGGTGCTGTATGCATCATATTAAGTTGAACCATATAGAGCGATGAGAAGTTTAAACGCAGAGTCTTTGGAAGTAAGGGTGGCGCTATACTCGTCGTGAGGCGCCGTCCGTCACAGTGCATCAACTGACGACGCCGTCCGTCACAGTGCATCAACCGTACGACGCCGTCCGTCACAGTGCATCAACCGTACGGCGCCGTCCGTCACAGTGCATCAACCGTACGACGCCGTCCGTCACAGTGCATCAACCGTACAGCGCCGTCCGTCACAGTGCATCAACCGTACAGCGCCGTCCGTCACAGTGCATCAAACGTACGGCGCCGTCCGTCACAGTGCATCAACCGTACGGCGCCGTCCGTCACAGTGCATCAACCGTACGGCGCCGTCCGTCACAGTGCATCAACCGTACAACGCCGTCCTTCACAGTGCATCAACCGTACAGGGCCTTCCGTCACAGTACATCAACCGTACGGCGCCGTCCGTCACTGTCCGGCGTTGTCCGTCACTGTGAGTTGTCGTACGCAAATTGTACACGTATGATATCGTATAGTGACATATGGTGACGCACGGTGACGCACGTTGCCGTGCAGGTGACGCATGATGACGGACAGCACCGGACATCAAGAAACGTATAACGCAACCCTAATACGAACCGTTCGATTGTGACTACGTCATACAAAATTGATTTACTTGTCTTTGCATTTTAGCGCTGCAGTAGTGTTCATCAACATCTATTATTTCTTTGCAATTATTGGTATGGAAGCGTTTGGAACCTACGACCTCAGGGATTGTTGCAAGTACGAGTTTTTTGGCGTGTTTTGGTTTGTATAACAAGCTTTTATTTGGGTGTATCAATTTCTCTTGGAATACAACTAAACCAGCGATTTGTTGGCAGATTGTAATTATTAAGCTCATCAGACCTTTATCTAATATTAGTGACTGACTGGTGGGGCTGGGAAAATGCAATTTTACTGCTAAATCGTAATACAAATGTGATTTTTTTATGCCTATTGACGGTCCATGGCTGGCCTGAGTGGCCCGCCTTTCATTGGCCAGTATTGGATGATGGAAAAACGAATATGAGTTGTGGTAGTAATTATTTGAATGGTGTAATTTTTGTTAGCTGAGAACCGTATCGTTAGCTGTTCTTAGTTCACACCAGAAATAATGTTAACACCAAAATCAATTAATTGCCTATTTCATTGTTTCAGCGGAACACTTGTTGAAGCGGCGTTTGCATACAATAAAACTCCACGCGGATATTTCTATTTGAACGGGTTTCAAAACATTCTAATGAGCGGTGGTAGGTTAATATTATTTATGTTATATTTGCGTTTAAAGGTCTGTGTGTTTTTGCCGTTGCAGTGTGACGAAAATTACATATTATGTTTTTCAACCAAAACGAAAAATGATTGTAACGTAAAAATAATTGTTGGTTTTGGTTTGAAATGCGGTTCCAGATTGGTTTAAAAGAATGCTTCATGGCGCTGTTCGGTTCACAATTTTCTAAGCTACTCGCGTATATTTTAAGCATCGTATGTTAAGCTCAAAAGGGATCCGGTGCTGCTGCAAACCTTTTAAACCAGTGGATATAGGATTTTGATGTAATCTGGTTCGTTTACGATCTCCCTCTAACACGTACTTGGGGGGTGAGGTTGTCCGCAAAATCATGCTTATATTACTGGTGCAGTCCGAGTACAGACAGATGCAAGGTGTTCGCGGACGTAAATTTCGGCTTTGAAAACTACACACTGTAACTGTGAAATGTTGAGATATCGGAACCAAAATTTGCATTGTAAGTTTGATTTGAACGCTGAAAAAAGTTTACACTTGGCAGCCGGGGGTGTGTTGCATCCCCCATCCCCCCTGGATCAGCCCTTGTAGTGTGCATTGTTCTTTCATCGTTGTTCTGTGTTCGGGTTTTAATCATTTTAAATTGTTTCAGTGACGTTATTCGAGCTTACTGTTGTAAATAACTGGTACATTATTATGGAAGGATTTATGTTCGTGACAAGTCCGTGGACTCGGCTGTTCTTCATGTCATTCTATATTGTCATAATGGTAATGGTGATTAGAGTTTTTTAAAATAATTTTTAAATTTTCTTAAATTTAAATGCATTTCGTGTTTGCAATTAGTAATTAGCATTTTCTGATTGCATTCTGTACATTGTATACTTTAATAGTTAGTTCTGGCTTTCTTTGCTATTAAGCACCACAGAACAAACGGTGGGTGCCGTTTAATGACTACGATATTGGTCAACCACGTTGTTTTTCTAGTACTTTTGATCGATTGACATTCAGAATGTCAAAGATACGTCTTGACGAGCGGTCTGCAGTTTTTTTTGCGCTGTTTTAGGTAGTCGTCACAATTGTGGTTGCGTTCATTTTGGAAACATTTCTGTTTCGCATTGATTGCAATCGAGAATCTGCGGCAGTGCGTGCTCAAAGCAATTCAACTGGAAGACGTTCACGTTCGAGCGTTGGTGCACATTGTACCGCTCCTGGAAGTAAAGGTCAGTGTAACTAAAAATTAATAGTAAACTGTAGCAAGTGACTGTTTAGTAGCTTTTTATCGCAAAACAATTTTGAGCCTTGCTTTATGTTTTTATAGTATTAAATTTGTGAATTTCTATTACTTTTCGATATCGCGGCCACTTGGTGTCCGGCAACTCCTTGTAACCTGACATTTCGTCGATGCCGACAAATCATCAACCCGATAACTTGTCGCCATTCAGTAGGAACGTCATGGTGTCGCTCAGCAGGATTACGTGATATGGATCGACGGTAATATCGAGCAACAAGTTGTATTGTTTTTTTTTCAGATCTGAGTGTTTATGAAATTGAAACTAATGTTAGCGAAACGGCATTGGAAATGTTGTGTTTACGTGGAGATATGATCTATAACGATGAAATTACCGCGGTAGAAGCTGTTGCCAAGGTACGTCTGTATTCATGTATAGTAGACGTTATAGTTTTGCAAATAATTCTGAGTAACGGGATATGTTATCTCCTATACATCAAGCTGCAGCTGCAACATAAAACTATGTATAGTAATAACGTCGGAATCTGAACAGCAACGTAATCACAATCAAATTAGGAACTAGGAAATACACTACTATTGTTTTCCCTTCATGGGTAACTGTATGTCTATCACCAACTTCATTGATGCATATTATTTATGAATAGTTGATGGTGAAGAAAAATCATTATTTGTTTGCATCTGAGATTGAAAAAATTTTCAGACCATTAATATAACTCTTTAATTCGTGTGCGTGGTGAAAACAGCTACAAGGCTGAGTTGCTTTTAGTATGTGTGCCTCTGTCTATATTCTGAAAATGTTCGCTGTATTTGGTGTTTTTTAATTATAATTTAAATTTTTCAGGAAGATGATGTTACAACGTTTGTTGGTCGTCGTCGAAAAAATCGTTTCGATTTCAGCGCCGAAATTTATACTTCAGAACTGGGGGTAAGGTTTTTCATGGATTTTTTAAATGGCAACCGGAGGGTTGTTCTATGCCTTTCTAATACGCCCGTCACCGGACGTAGCCATTCGCCTGCCGCGCGTCAAAAATGAAAGTCTGTTTCTGATGCGTCGGGTGGCGGCGACCGGTACCGCGTGTTTCATAAAACAATGTGTACTTTCCGCGTATAATATAATACTAGGCAGCCGGTTTTGCGCAACGCGTAAAAATTTGCGAGTGCACAGATATCTTCACGCAGACGCAGATATTCTTTTCACAGAACATTTGAGAATTATTGTAAACAAAGTTATTCTAGAAAGTTGCCCAAAATACGTATGTTGGGCATTCCAGCTTTAATATATAGATGTATGTTTTTGTATGTTGAGTTTTGTTTGTTCAGAAATGGATATTGGAAGATCAACAGTCTGATAATTGCCAAGATGCACACGGACATGATTTACAATCTCGTGTCACGTCAAGGCTCGCCAATCCCGCTGGCAGTTATTCGTTTCCTGCGTAATGTACAGTGTTTGAAATCGCCAACGTTAGTACGAAGAGATCTGATTTGCTTGCAACAAAATAATCCGGAGTCCTGTTCCAAATGTTTCAAGGTGTGGTCGTAAATTATTTCGTTATATTTGCGTTCTGAATTCTGAGAAAATCATAGCTTTACGGACATTTTGTGTGTCATGTGTTAAGTCCCATTCACACGTGCAAGTTTTTGCTTCGAGAACTTGTAGCTGCAACTACTTGCACTTGCAAGTTTTGTCCAAAATCCCGTTCGAAAAACTTGCAGCTGCAAGTAATTCGTTAAAAATCAAAACTGAGAATTTTAGTTCACACGACGTGTGAATAACCATGCAAGTTCAATGAATTTAAATTCCAGCCGCTTTCTCATTGGCTGATGAACAAATGCAAGTTCTGCGTACAATTTGCACTGCAAGTTCTCGCAGCAAAAACTTACACGTGTGAATAGGGCTTTACATTTTTATCAATTTGAAAATGAACTGTGTGAGGTTACAACAGACCAACTTACTTATTTTACAAGACCCATAAATTTGCAAGCTGGTTTCACGAATTTTGCATGAATGTCAAACAACCTGATCTGCTTTTAGCGTCGATTTGCAATAGATATTTTCAAACGGATGCTTGCATTGTGGAGTTTAGTTTTAACTTAAGATCATAATCTAACTTTAAACCGCGGATACATAATATAATGGCTTTTGTTACTTATGGAGTCAACCTACTGCATGTAGACTGAGGACTTAGAGTCTGGAACGCTAAGACTTATGCTTATGCTTAGGCTTAGACTTAATGGCAGGACGTTATAGCTAACATAGATCTGTATGAGGGAACATGTCAGTTACCGTTTCCGATGCAGAAATGCCAAAAATTCTGTTATTTTATGCTCAAAATTAGTTACAAATGACTTGAATATTGAATATTTGACAATTTTCCTTTAAAGATATGCTGCAATAAGTTGTTAGATAATCGATAAGAAATAAAAATTATAAAATTCGTTCAAAATCTTAAAAAATTCGATGTATCCGCAATTTTTCTTTAAAATTTAGAATACATGTGAATATTTTTCATGTTCCAATTGTTTTGGCAAAAAATAAGACATCGTTGAAACTTTTATACTTCAATAACAGTTTTCCGTTTTAGTTATTTTGATCGCTATTCATTTCCGTTATTTTTACTATCCGTTTGCACCTTGGTCTATATAAGCTTGTCAAGAAATGTTCATGTCACAATCAATATATTAGTATTGGGGTTACTCCAACCAAATATATACCTATGTGCTCAAATACGCTTTTAGGATATAGCCGTGAATGTGTATGCCAGGGTACAACCGGACGCATGCCTCCGGCTTCGGCAGATAATCGAGCTTTCCTAAGACTCAGGTAGATTTTCTGCCGGAGATTCCGGCAATTCCGGTACAGAAATTTTGCATGTTTAACTACCTAATTTCGCCTCACCTCCGACTCCGGCAAAATTTGTTGATCAGCTTCGGTATTATTAACCTCCGGTTGCACCGTGGTGTACACAGATGTATAACAATGTTGTGTAATCTATATCGTATAAATGGCGTTTCCACGTTCTGAAGCGCATCCCGTGCATTTCGTTTGATAACTCATGTCCTAGATTTTGTAATTTTGAATGCTATAATCATTTTTATGTCGATGTGCCTTTTACTTTCATGATACATTAAATAATTTATCGTTGTTCAGTTTTGAGCGAATTTATGTGATGCAATTTTGACTTAAATAACTAGGAATCAAACAGCAGTTCAGCGAAAATAAAGCTAAAACATATAAAAAGTTAGCGCACACTGCAAAAAATGGTGAGTCAAATTGAACTCTTTCCGAAATAGACTCTACTGAATCAAATTCCATTACGCAAGAGTCAAACGTGCGACTCAGTGAGTCGAACTTGATTGCATAGTCCCGTTGAGCCTATTTCGGACAGGGTCAATTGAACTCACCATTTTTGTTCCTTCGCAATAAACGTCGTGTAGTACGAGACTACCGAAATTGTTGAAACTTGTAACAAATGTCGGCCAATGCAAGGAACAGGGGCGGAACAGTATTATAATCATTTTTCGAAGTCTAAGACTAAAGGATTAAGCCTAAACCAAGCAAACATAATTAGTCTAAGCTTACGCTATTGCAGTCCCACAGAAAGACGTTCCACCCCTGATCTAAAACATGGGCCCAAATGTCTGAGCCGGTCTTGAAATCTAAAACGCTTCATATAACCGATGAAAATTTCATATCGTGAATGGCATCGGCACCAAGCTTGCGATCCAACCAAAAGCAATGCATATGTTGCGAAAATACTCAGAAAATTGTGCAAAACTATAATTTATTGCTGAATTTAAGTTTTCGTGAGAAAAAACTAACAAATCCAGCGGCCATTTAAAAATGAGGGGCGGGAAGTTTTTCTGCGAGACTGCAACAGAGTTTAAAAGCTTAAGCTTTAGACTATTTTTTGCTCATGCTTATGCTTAGGAATAAATCTCAGTCCTCCGCTTTTACACTGCAAAAATGGTGAGTCAAAGTGACTCTCTCCGAAATAGGCTTTTCGGTACTACACAAATTAAGTCAAATGAGCCTCCACCAGAGTCAAACGTGCGACTCAGTGAGTCGAATTTGACTCTGGCGGAATCGAATTTTGACTCAATTTATGTGCAGTCCCGAAAAGCCTATTTTGCAGATCGTCAATTTGACTCACCATTTTTTGCAGTGTAGGCTTTAGGCTAGGTATATATTTATACTACTGCTACTGCCCTATTCCATACAGTAGCCAAATTAAGTAACTCTTCCGGTGAATAAATTTGCCGACCTGCGACTCTGACATATTAACGCTTTGTGTGGGTGTTTTACACAGTAAAAATAGCGTTTTTCTGTCAAGTTGCGTTTTTTTGCTGTAAAATGTATTGCATCGCACTATTGTTTGTTTACCTTCTCTGTTCCTTGTTAAAACACACGGTAAATAAAATAATGTTCAGTAACATTTTAACTTTTGAATTTTTTATTTCAAATTTGCTTTTATTGTTTTAAAATTTTCTCGCAAACAAAAGATCATTAAGCTGGTATATAGTTGAGATAAATCCAAACAAATTTAAAAGCCTATTTTCTTTCCTAAGCCTAAGCCTAAACCAAGCAAAAACAATAGTTTCATGCTTAAGCTTATTCTATTCTAATCCCACAGACAAACGTTCCGCCCCTGATCTTTATTTACATGGGCACAAACACCGAAACACCACAGATGTCAGTTTTTCGGCCTATACTTTTTTCTGTTTTTTCTATTGGAGCAAATGTTTTCCAGCAGAGACTGAGCACCCCTGGCCCTGGCAACCAAAATTTGTTCTTTAATTAGTTCCAACAGTCAGATCATAAAAATCAAAACGTGGGACTATAGATTTTTCCGAAGGGAAATGCTGACTTCGTCTTTGAACCAGGGTGTAAACGGATATATCTTTCCGTTTCCTCGGTGTCCATTTTTGTTATAGAAATACCAGAAATTCTGTTACTTTTATGCTCTAAGTTAGCTAAAAGCACGTACTTGTTTAACTCATGTTATAAATCACGCATATATATCTAGCAATTTTTCATTACACATATAAACTGCAATTGTTTGAAATGGAATATATATAAATCTTACAAAATTCATCCAATTCCGGAGCATCCGCTATTTTTCGTTTATAGTTTTAAAAAGCCCGGTGAATATCTACATGCTTCAATGTTGTCGGCAGAAAAAAGAAAACATCTTTGAAACAACTCTTATATTTCTATATCCGTTTTCCGTTTCTGTTATTTTGATCGCTGTGCGTTTCCGTTATTTTTACGATCCGTTTACACCCTGCCTGAACCGAATATTTTTTAAGAGCGGAAACTGATTTGATATCCAGAACAGAGGCTCAGTGAATTTCAGGGGACTTTACCTCACCATGTGTCCCAAGGCCACACTGCAAAAAATAGTGAGTCAAATTGACTCTCTGCAAAATAGGCTCTACGGGACTACCCAAACTGTAGTCAAATTCGACTCCGCAAAAGTTAAACGACTGGGGGTAATTTCGAATCAAGATAGTTCGATTTCAAAGTGAATTTGTTTTCATCTGCAGTGGCGCAACAAAAACTTTGTTTCTGTATTTAATGTTAAAATTGCGTTTGGCTGCTTGCTCGCTTCACTGGCAAGGTATTCTCTTCCATCGGCGTTCGATTGGACTTCTACACCAGTGTTTGTTATTTTTAAAACTAAAATCCATCGTTTAGGATACAAAGGATTGCGTTGTTTTACGCGAACTTTATGGCCTCAAACAGTATAAAATGCATTGTACAGGTGACACAGTTTTATGGGTTCAAAGAGTTGATTTTGAGTAGTGTTCGTAACGTTTTATTTGCTCTGTGTTAAGGGTACTGTGGTTTGCGGCCCATGTAAAGATCAGGGGCAAACCGATTTTTCGCGGGCCGCAATAAAAGTAAGCTTAAACTTTAGACTAATTTTTTGACAACACTTGGGGCTGTTAGAATTAGGCTTACGAATACATTTATACTACTGTTACGGCCCTGTTCTATACATTTTCCAAAATTGTTAGTGTTTTGATGGAGCTAAAAAACTTCAAGACTGATGAAACGGAAAGTTTCTTAATTTAACCAAAAATTAGCACAGGATAGAAGCAAGAGACAGCCAATCACAATGGCGGATCCAGATATTTTTGACGACGGGGCCGAGCGGCGATGAAAAATGCTCCCAAGCGATGCAAACAAGAAGCTGAACGCAATTTTAGTACTAAATCTTAACAAAATTTTGGTTCGTTCTGATTCCTGTTAGGTGGTTCACAGTAGTTGCGGTGCCGCATTGATTTGCCAGTGTAAATATTTATGTTCAATTGCATTTCAAACGTTCTGATATGTTCAAAAAGTCTAAAGTGATATAGAAGTGTCGTCCCATGTATAGAACAGGACCGGAACGTTTTTCGGCGGGGCTGTAAATAGAGTCAGTTTAAGCTTTAGACTTGATTTTATGCTCAGGCTTAGGCTTAGGCTTAGGCTTAGGCTTACGCTTACGCTTAGGAATATACTTACACTACTGTTCCGGTCCTGTTCTATACATGGACCGATGTGTCAGAAACGCGTATACCGAGTTATACGCCAATGCGTGGTTTTCAAATAAGCGTGAAGTAAAAACTATTATCCGAATACTATTCGCCAATGTTACTTTAAGGGGCGTAACAGTAGATTAAGCGTATTCCTAAGCCTAAGCCTATAAGTCTAAACGTTGCAAAAATGTGTTCCTAAGCCTAAGCCTAAGCCTTAAGCGTTGCAAAAATGAGTTCCTAAGCCTAAGCCTAAGTCTAAGCGTTGCAAAAATGAGTTCCTAAGCCTAAGCCTATGCCTAAACGTTGAAAAACGTGTTCCCAATCTTAAGCCGAAGCTTTAAGCGCTGCAAAAATGAGTTCCTAAGCCTAAGCCTAAGTCTAAGCCTAAGCAAAAAAGTAACATGGACCAAACTATGTATGATCCACAAATAAACTAATAGAAAAATATTGTTTACTTAATGAAACTGAAAAATTAATTTTATGCCAATCTGGTTTAGAATGTCTTAAAAATAGCATTAATAACAATGAACGCCGTACGTTTGGTTATCACACAAAAACTGGTCAATAAAAAAAGGTTTCCAATTGCTATACATTTTGCCGACCGCTTTTAAACCAGAATTACTCTCTTTATTTTTTACTTTGAGCAGTATCAAATAATAACCATAACATGAGTATACGGTATTAAACGTTTAAGCTAAGATTCATTCATTATGATCGTGAAATTATTATTCAATAATCTGGTCAACATTTTCCTACTGACTTTGATAAGCAGTCCCCTGTGTACAGCCCAGCTTGGCGAAGACTACAATAATTTAGACGATACTGCAGTTACTGGTAACGAAGTCACCCTGCCGCCGTTTACTTATCCCCCGGTTACATCAGGTGGTCTGAGTTATATGCTACCGGCAGGGATTGGCGCCGACCGTGACTGTTTCAAAAACTTTCCTCATCTTTTGAAACGATTTTCAAAAGAACATCTTGAATTTTTTTGTCAACACAAACGCATTTACGATGATTTAGTTTTAAATCGGACGTTTCAACCGTTCTCATCGCAACAACGCGCATGGATTCATTCGTTGATGGAAACGCGAAATTCGACTAATGTGGTTAAAGTAAGAATGCCAGTATGCGTACTACAGCGACCCGAATAACGGGAAGTAATAAGAGGGGGTCCCAATTTTGAGTTCCAATCATTTGGAGTCTGTGTTCCGAAAGTGTCCGCAATTGGATAGAGTTTCTAAATCTTAATTAGAGGCCATAAATGTCAATTATTCCTAAATTGTAGTACATAAATGACTCCAGGACCGAATACAGTTGAGTTCGAATCTTTAAAGCATATTTAAATTTCGAAAGTACATTAAGTATAACCTTGTATTATCGCTTAAGCTTCTGGTACAAGACAAATAAAAGTTTAATTCAACGGATCAGTGCCGGGTATAAATGTTTCAAAGATGAATTTCTGCCAATACAATTGAGGCATGCAAACACTCCACCGAGTTTTTAAACTTTTTAAAGAAATACAGCGGATGTACCCATATTGAGGAGATTCTCGGTGTGTTTAAAATCATTGTTTATTTCAATTCGAACAATTACAGCATATCTGTAATAAAAACTATTATAAGGATATTCCAAAGCCTTAAAAGCCTAAGCCTAAGCGTAACAATGAGCGCATTCCTAAGCCTAAGTCATACGTGACTTCAAACTAATTATGAGCATAGCATAGATGTAAGCAGGTAAACTTTTTTTACCCTGCCGACGATTTACCAGCAGAAATTTTATTTATTCCCCGCATCTTAAAGCAGACGTTTTTATCACAGTTTTGTTGGCGATTCTCGCCAATCAGATTTTTGACCACTCTATACTTTTATGCTGCTAATATTTGGTTTTTGAGTATTTGGTACACTTTTAAATTGTAGCAGGATACTTAAAATTGGTTAAATATTAGTGAATGTTAATGCTGAACACGGTTACTATTTTGGCATTGTTTGTGTCAAACGTTGGTATTTGAACTGAAATTTGACACCAAATAATGTTTTGAAAAAAATTGCGCAGAAAGTATATGTACAGCGTACAAAATTCGTTCCTATGTACACAGAATATTGGAAAATTAAAACAAAACTACCTGGCCCATGTAAAAGATCATCAGGGGCGGAACGTTTTTTCGCGGGGACTACAACGGAATAAGCGGCTCTCATGAAAAGATCAGGCGCGGAGAGTTTTTATGTGGGACTAGAAAACAGTAAGGTTAAGGTTTAGACTAGGTTTTAGCTTGACTTAGACTGAGGCTTACGCTAGAAAAATGCTCATCCTTACGCTTAGGTTTAGGCTTAGGCTTAGGCTTAAGAACATGCGTATACCTATTGTTTCGCCCCTGTTCTTTACATTGGCCGAATAAGCTTAAGCTATAAGTATACAATTTTTTTGCTTAGGCTTAAATATAAGCTAATTTTTACGATTAGGCTTAGACTTAGGCTTAGGAATGTGCTTGAACTACTATTTTACGGCCTTGTTCTATATATTGTCACACTAACTAAATAAATATATTTCGTGAAGTAGCCAATTGATTCTAAACCTATCTCTAAACCGCAGCGGTGGCAGCAGCAGTAAGCGAACCCAAAGCCAAAAATTACACGGGTTTTTACGCCAATCCCGTTCAATACCATTTCCTCTACTCCACATGTTGCATACAGCAAAAAGTTGCGCTTTACAACTATTACCACGCCGCCTTCAGTCAGGTATTTCCGGATACGCCTCTGTTTTTGGCGATAACCTGAGTGTCAAATTAATCAAGTTAGCGATACTTATATGCTTAACCCCTTCTCACATTGAGTTGCCTATAGGCAACTAAGCGCAGTGTATATACGTTAAATAATGTATATCGCACTGTGTTTAACAATTGCAACACGTATACATAGTACTAAATCACCACAAAACGTGAGAGCCCCCTCGGGCTCGAGCGTCAAGCTCCTATAGCTGAGTGGTGATCGTATACGCCTCCCACTGCAGTCACTGGAGTTCGAATCCGAGCATAAAAGTAGGTGTCAGGGGAAATAGAAAATATTCATGTGAGAAAGGGTTAATTTTTGAAACGTTGCGCTATTTCTTACTTTTTAGGTAATACGAAAAGAAATACGAATGTTAACGCATAAAGAATGGCGACGGTTTACAAACGCAATTCGCTACATGAAAGGAACGAAAATTGACGGTGTCAGCCATTTCGATCTTTTGGTTATGCTCAGTCATCCGGCGCTTGCGCCTGGCGCCCAAGTTGGTGCCGCATTTCTGCCGTGGCATCGTGAATACCTTCGACTGTAAGCGCTTGTGGAGACATGCATGTATTACGGTATAATAACTTACAACTCACAGGTTTTTGATGCAAAAAATGGTTATATCACTTATAAATTGCTAAAATCTACTAGTTTCTGTTGCTCGGACGGTTAAGAATGCTGAAAGACGAATTTGTTTTAGTGAATCTGTATCTTTGATTGAAACGTCGGCCAATGTAAAGAACAGGGGCGGAACAGTATATAATAAGCATACTCTTAAGCCAAATCCTAAGTCAAAGCCTAAGCGAAAGAATGAACATATTCCTAAGCCTATTAGCCTACGTCTAAACCTAATCCAAGCAAAAAAAATTAGTCTAAAGCTTACGCTTAATCTATTGCAGTCCCACAGAAAAACGTTCCGCCTTTGATCTTTACATGAGCCGACACTTCAAAGTTGGGTTACGGATCAGTTCATTTTTAAATATTTATACGTTCCCATATATTTTCAGGTTTGATGCAGCATTGAGGTATACGCTTAATCTATTGCAGTCCCACAGAAAAACGTTCCGCCTTTGATCTTTACATAGGCCGACACTTCAAAGTTGGGTTACGGATCAGTTCATTTTTAAATATTTATACGTTCCCATATATTTTCAGGTTTGATGCAGCATTGAGGTATTATCATACGCTGAACACTGTGCCGTACTGGGATTCTACGCTTGATGAAGGCTTGCCTGAGCCTGAAGATTCGATTATCTGGTCCCCGTTGTTTTTTGGCAATCACAACGATCTGGTTACCTCGGGACCGTTTCGAATGTTTATTTTCCGATCTGAACCAGATGCTATTGGTATTCCATTGAGAAGGTTTGCTGGTCAGGTACTTAAGTCGTCGCCTGAATGTTTGTAATATTTTACTATATAATGGTAGTAGTGTATAGTAAACAATTTAAAAGTGATTTCGAATTTAATTGAAAAACATCGTATTGAAAATTAGTTGGTCAAACACGTGTTCGATATCTAAAGCTATGGCTCATATGTATTAAAAGCCATATTCACACGTGCAAGTTTTTGCAGAGAGATCTTGCAGCTGCAACTTGCACACGAGTTTCTCGCAGCTGCAAGTATCTACAAGGAGATAGCATTTTCATTATGAATCTTGAGATAAAGTTATGCGAATAATGTCCGGAATACTGCAATAAATATTATGTACAAGGCTATACGTACCTATAAATTAATCCTTGGCGTATATTCATCATGAATAAATTGCAGCTGCACGTTGTTCGAATGAATTTTTGAAAAAAATTGCAGCTCCAAGTTTCTGCTGCAAGAACTTTATGCGTAAAGAAGGCTCTACTCGAAATTTCTGGATTTGAAAACGCTTTCATACCAATACAGCTTTTATTCAGTGCTTAAAACCGGAAATCAATTTCCGTCACAATCACCGTTGACTGCGAAATATTAAACATGATTGATATTTGAATTAATTTAAGCTTCTTAAACAAATTAAAAACATTGAATTAATTTAGAATCACTCAACAACATGTCTTCCGGTTGACCAAATGAAAATGCTGGTGCAAGGAATTCAGGCGACTTGCAATTGTGTTCTCACGTGCGAATTAGATTTATTAACATGAATTCCAGTGAATAATTTGCAGCTGCAAAAACTTCAAAACTATATTGCGACCAAACTTGCACATGCAAGTTGCACGTGCATGTTTTTACTGCAAAAACTTGAACGTGTGAATAAGACTTCGTTTCTCACATAGTGAATGAAAACATATAATATAACGCGTTAATACTTAAACGGCGTCGAATTGTCACCACGCTATCGAAAACCAGTTTTTGACAACTTGCACGTGTGAATAGGGCTTAAGTATATATTGTCGCAAAACGCTGGTAAACTTTGATTATAATGTTTTTCAGAATGGTTCATTGTTTACTTCCGCGTTACCACAATTGTTTACATCTGCTGATCGATATCGAGATTTGACGGCGTGTATTGATTTGACAATAGAACGCTCAAATCGAGAACTTCACGAATGGGTCGGCGGTTCCATGGCTTCCGTCTACTATTCAGCTCAAGACCCGATCGCGTTCACAAACATGGCGTATTTAGACTATTTATGGCACCAGTTTAGGCAACAAAAACAAACCGCTAACCAGCGAGTGTCAGATTATCCGGCAAGACACGAAGCGTGCACGCGGTATCATTACGCCGACAGCCCTATGGCACCGTTTGAGTCTTTGGTCAATTTAGACGGATTGAGTGAAATATATGAGTCTAAGTTTACTGGTTACTCGTCGAGTCCTTCGAGCGATCCTTGCCAATCGGAAAGTGTGTGCGCTGAATCACCATTTTTGTTTTGTGACACGTCATCAATTGGCAACGGGGCTGGTGGGCGGTGTTTGTCAAAAATTCGCGTTAACGGAAGTTGTGAAGGGTTCAGTCAACGCGATGGGCCGTGTTTCCGAGGCGCTTGCATCGACGGCCGATGTTTGTTGTCAAAATCTGGTTCAGCAATGGCTTCAAGTGATGGTCGGGTACGACCCAAGCACGAAATTACCTCTGAACCTGGTGGAGCAGTCGAGGAAACACATCGCTCTACTGAACCCAGGCTTGATTTGCCTCGATTTAATACAGTGAAACCTAAAGTAGCTGAAAACGGAGAAGAAACGCAGATATTTGGTGCGCCGACTGTGTCAAACACCAATGTAAATAGCAATGATGGTTCGAACGATAGTGAAGAGCCGACAATATCAAACGAAGACAACGAAAAGGGACGGATTGCAACCAACAGCAATAATAATAATAATAATAATAATAATGATGATGATGATGATGATGATGATGATGATGATGATGCTGATGGTGATGATAATGACGATGATGATAACGAATCGACTAAGTCCAAATCGCACAAATCAGGCGAAAATCCAACGTTACCAGACGGCCGTCGAAGACAAACACAGGAAGAAGACGCCAACTTGGGTTCATATCCTGCTCGAAAATCAGTTGATTCTAACGAAAACCGTCAAGATAAAACTACAATTAACAGTACTCGACAAGGATCAGCTCAACCTACACAAATCCCGACTCATCGAAAATTACCAGATGGTCAAAGAAAGCAAACGTCTCAAGAAGATGTTGGTGGCGGTGAAATGGTGTTGCCCCATGAAAACGGAGACCAGAGTATAAATTTGGGAAAAGTAACCAAAGACAAAATTGCTAATCCGTGACGTTTTTTTATTACATTTTCCCTCAAATCAACGATTGTTTATTATCTTGGCCAATGTTACTTTTAGGGGCGTTACAGTAGATTAAGCGTATTCCTAAGCCCAAGCCTAATCGTTCCAAAAGTGTGTTCCTAAGCCTAAGCCCAAGCCCAAGCAATAAAATGTAATCTAGAATCTAGACCTACTCTTTTACATACCCATCAGAAACCTGGACGCCCCAAAAAGTAAGATGGACAATTATCTTTATTATAAAATAAACGGTCATTGTTATTCGCACAATAAATATGGTTTATAGCGCAATGTTCCACGCTCTTGATTTGCCGGCTATAAATTTACAAGACCTATCGTCAACTAAAAATATACTGTAGTCACCCGAATAAGAGGATGGTAATAAAAAGGGGGTGGCATTTTGAGTCTCAATCAAAAATGAGTCCGTATCTTAATAAGAGTTCGTATACGGATGGAGACCCTAAACCATAATTAGAGTCCATAAATGTCAATTGTCTCTAATTGTAGTGCATAATTGACTCCAGGCCCAAATAAAGTTGAGTACGAAATTTTAAAGCATACTTAAGCGTTGAAAGTACATTCCTGTATAACTTTGCCTTTTCGCTTAACCTTTTGATACAAGATAAACGTTTAATTGAACGGATACTTGCAGTACCGGCTATATTAGTAGCGAAGGGTGGCAGAGCGTGGGTTAAAAATAAATAACCATTCGTAACCGAATAACACGCGGGTACCCTCTGGAGAGGCCAAATAATTATCAACCACCCGCTTATTCGCGTCACTACAGTAAGCACCCACATTGAGTCGAGTAGGCTGCGTATAATGCTGAATTTTTGAGTGCCAATTCTTACTGGAAATTTGAATGTTCACTGTCCATCTACAATGTTAAGCATGTCATATAATACAATAAGTTTGCAAAGCCAAATTAGGATCGCATCATATTTGTCCACTCCATTCATCCTATACTCCACGTACGAGCATTACGGATGTTATTAGCAAAATACAGTCCTTGTGGTCGTTCGTGTAACACAGATTCTGTTAGTTGTTTTTTCAAGCAAGTATTGTTTCCAATCTTGGTCAGAAGGTGATGATATAGTCCATACTACCGCATAATGTACCTCATAAATACCGAAAATAGTCAAATACACGCTGCAGAAACAACGTAATGGCAAGGGCAATAGGCAGCACCAAATTGGTTTGAGCCATAACAGCAATTGGACGAGCTCCAGACGAACTGCCAACAAATCCGCCGACGGCTGAATTCAAGAAAATGATTGGACGATCTAAAATTTAGGTTACATACAGTAGCCGAGTATTCATTGGCTACTTGACTATATGTTAGGGGTTTGGGCTCAGTAATTTTTAAACAATATGCGTCCCGAAAATTTTGGTAGAGATTAATGTATATTATTACTCGAACGCGCGAATTTTTCGAACCGACCATGGAGTACAACCCAACAGTATTGGTAATTAGTAAAGAGCAGGTACATCCGGAGGTCTGCATCTGGCTTCGGCAAAAAGTCGACTTCCGGTTACGGTAGAATTTAACCAACCATGGAATACAACCGTCAGCATTGGTAATTAGTAAAAAGCAGGTACAACCGGTGGTCTGCATCTGGCTCCGGCACAAAAAATTCGACTTCCGGCTACGGTACAATTTTTACCGGAAGTTCTAGCAATTTTAATATTTCGTATTTTTATAAAAGTTTTGCCTTTCAGTGCGTTTACTTGTGCCTTTGGGACAATTTTGAAATCGTTAACTGCACCAAATTTCTAAGTAAGCAAAAAGGTTGTGACCGAGTTTTAGGAACACTTACCTAATTATTGTCTAAATATTGCAAAAGTCAACATTATATATTATATATGTCCAAATAGCGTTGCTTCATATCCGGCTCCGGCGAAATTGCTTCACCTCCGGTTGAAGCACCGAGTTTTCTTACCTCCTGTTACACCTTTGGAAAAAGAGTCCTGACAAAAGTTCAGCATAGGGTTTTCGACTCTTGCGATACCCAAGATTTCAGTTACATTGGTCATTTTTCGAAAAAAATAGAACGAAAATTTGAAATTGTTTTAATAAATTATAAATTACATTTCACTGAGTTTAAGAGAATGTTTGGAAAAGCAAAAAAATAACCCCACACGCACTGAGTCAGGTTAGCTTTAACAAGAGTCGATAATGGCTCTTTTTTACAATAGTGTACAACTGGGTACATCCTGTGTAGAAAACAATGTACACGGCACGCGTTGCGTTTTTGCCTTACGCCCCTCCGCTTTATTTAGAGTGGGTACAACCGCTGCGAAACATGGCACTTTATGTATGCGTCGTCAAACATGCTCCCGTTATAGTTTAATTTAGGGGTATTCATGTGATAGCGACCCCCCTCTAAACAAGGGGTGGGGGTCGGCCAAAAATTCAACGCCCGGTGGTTTATTTGTTTATTTTGTACCATGCGGTTCCCCAAAAGTTACACAGTCTTGTCATGATGCACTTACTGTCCATTCGCGTATCAAATTCTGCATAGTCTGTCTCCATACATACGCCGTCTAACGTACATCCTCGAACTTTGATGTAGTACGTAAGATTTGCTTTCAGTGGACCATTGCAAAATTCTGACTCATTTGGGCAAAAATCTTCTTCACCTGAAACAAGTACACTGCAAAAACTGGTGAGTCAAATTGACTCTCTCCGAAATAGCCTCTACGGGACTACACAAACTGAGTCAAATTCAACTCCGCCAGAGTCAAACGCGCGACTCAGTGAATCGAATTTCACTCTGGCGGAGTCAAATTTTGACTCAATTCGGGCAGTCCTACAAAAGCCTATTTCGAAGAGAGTCAATGTGACTCACCATTTTTTGCAGTGTACACGGCGATGCAGTTTAATTGCCGCATGGCACTGCATAACAATTTGTAAACAATACATTTTTGCCGGCGACGCCATAAATACAGCGTTACCCTACTGCTTGAGTAAAAGTTGTACTTTTGTCCACAGCCATCACAGCCATCATAGATATTTGACAAAGCTGAGCAATGTATAAAAATGGCAAAGATACCCAATATCACAAACCAACTATAACAATTCCCTCTGTAAAGTTCAGGTAATTTTTGAAATGCAAAATCGCATTAATTTTTAAGTTTACAAATTTTGGTCAAACCGCATTCAATCGTGCAAGTTTTTGTTGCGAGAACTTGCAGCTGAAAATTGTCACGCAGAACTTGCATTTTTTATCAGCCAATGAGAAAGCGGCTGCAATATAATTCAGTGAACTTGCACGGTTATTGACATATGTAAACTAAAATTCCTAGCTATAATTTTTAATGAATTATTTGCAGCTGAAAGTTTTTCGAACGGGATTTTTGACAAAACTTGCATGAGCAAGTTGCAGCTGCAAGTTCTCGCAGCAAAAATTTGCACTTGCGTTTAGGGTTTTAAAACTGGTTTAGGTTGGCGAAAAGTTTGACCCATGTAAAGAATAGGAGCGGAACAGTATTATAAGCATATTCCTATGCATAAGCCTAAGCCTAATCCTAAGCCAAGCTTAAGCTTACTTCATTCTATAGTCGTACAGAAAAACGTTCCACCCTTGATCTTTACATGAGCCAAACTTTTCGCCAACCTAAACCAGTTATAAGCTTACCAACGGTATATTTAGAATGAGCAGCGCGTTGTTTGAAAAATTCAAATTCGTTTGCGTTCGCTTGATACGGTGGCCATACGACATATGGTTCAATTTCACCGTACGTCGGATACGTGAATAGAAATTCGTCAAGCTAAAAGTATAATCAATTGACTTTGGACTATAAATATTTTGAAAAAGACACAACGATTAGTGCTGAATAATTATACTCTACACCTAAAGTTAAATGCCTTTAATAAGTTCTTATACCTGTTAGGTTGAATTATATATGCCACTTCCACAATATGCGATGCGTACACCAGGTAACTTTTCGGAGAGCGGTAGTGTAATGGACACCGATGCTTTTTATTGGCTTCAGTGTCCGTCACACAAACCACTCAAAAGTTACCTAGTGTACGCATGATGTTGCATTAGTGACAACTAGAATTCTAGCAATTAATGCAGCAATAAAATAACGCAGTAAATACGCAAACTGCTGAATGAACAGTAATCGCCAAATTTATTAACAGTCTGTATTGCTAAGCATTGCACTCAAAATAATATTTCTGATATTTAAGAAAAAATTTCTTACATTTGAGAAATATGATTAGCAAGGTGCACTTGAAAAGTATTTCTGTTATAACAAAAATGTGTTTAAGAAACGTTTTGAAATAGTGTGAAAATAAACGTTTTCCAGTTATTTTTAGAAAAATTGTCTTAAATAAAAGCAAAACATTTCAGATTTGCCACAGAAAACATTTTTCTGAATAAATACAGAAATACTTTTTTTGTGTGTGGGCAACGTGGTCCTACGTCGGATGCAGGGCGCCGTTACATTTCGCTAATTGGCTCTTGAGGTTGTTTGAAAACATACTAAAATGGTGTGAAAAAATTGTAAATTTGACGTTCATCCATATAAGCACCGGTCAACGTAAAGAACAGTGGCGGAACAGTATTATAAGCTGATTCCTAAGCCTAAACCTAAGCGTAAGAATGAGTTTATTCCTAAACCTAAACCTAAGCCTAAGCCAAGCAAAAAATTAGTGTAAAGCTTATGCTTATTGCAGTCCCACAGAAAAACGTTCCGCCCTTGATCTTTACATGGACCCAAGCACCAAAGTCAACGACATACTTGCACACAATCATCTTTGTATAGGACAACTTCGGAACACTAAACCTAAATTTGGACCTTAGCCTAAAACTATGAACCAAACCTAAAGCCTATGCTTGTACGCATGCGAAGTTTGCTTGGTTTTTTTCAACTTACATTATAGTCTTCGGTAACAATTATGGACCAGTTTGAAATGAGTCCGTTTGATCGTGGGAAAAAGTCACTGCTGAACCCGATTGTTATTGTCGTATAAGTAGAATCAACTCTCCATGGCAGCCGACTTTCTAAAAAAGTACTGTCGTGAAAACTCGAAACACGACAAATCTTCTAGAGGCTTAGCTATGATTTTTGTTCTGGGAACCAAGTAACTTTAGTTTTAAAGCCTCTAGGTACATTATTCTAAAGTCTGTCTAAGTGTCTATTTAAATTGGTATATCTCTATCGGTTGATTTGTACGCAGACCTGAGTTCATATTCTCAAACGTGTGTAGCAACTATTATCAATTAATGATATGCTTTCAAACTCACTAACTATTACAGTTTTGTCAAATCAAAATAGGTACAGTAGTAGAGCAAATCATATGCGAAAAAATGTGCCGAATTTTGAGGCTCATTATTCACTGGTTCGAGTATTACAGGATCTATTACCACCTGGTGATATAAGTACTACACACATTTGAGAATACGGGTCGCGATCGTTATCATTTATTTGCATAAATTTTTACGCAGTTCCAACACGAATCTTTTCTGACCATGGGAGTGAGCTGTGTTCAAAATTACTGTAATTTAAAACAAATTAAATTTGCAATTGTTTGCCAGTTCACAACGAGTGTATGTATTAAACATTTTAGTAAACCGAAACATTTAAGAATATAATAGGAAAACATAAAAAATATAATAATAATAATAATAATAGTAATAATAATAGTTATAATAATAATAATAATAATAATATTAGTAATAGTAATTATAATAATAATAACAATATATTAATAATAATAATAATAATAATAATAACAATAATAATAATAACAATTAAGTAATTGCGTTTACTTTTGTACGCAGTTGATATTTTGCGACCAAGTGCGTCTTGAAGCTTTCCGCCAGAAATAGTAAAGCGATACGGCGTCGTTGGTGCTAAATTTGCCAGCACTGCCCAGTTTCGACTTTGGATTGTTTTCTGCTTTGATGTTCGCGCGTTTGAATATCTGTAAGATTCCCACCAATAGCGTTAATGTCAACACGCATTCCTTGACGGTGTGTACAAGGCAAAAATGGCGAGTCAAATTGACTTTCTCCGACATAGGCTTTTCCGGACAACACAAATTGAGTCGAAATTCGGCACTACAAGAGACAAACTCGGCCCGCTGAGTCGCACGTTTGACTCTAACGGAGTCGAATTTGACACAGTTTGTGTAGTTTCGAAAAGCCTATTTCGGTGTTTAGCAGGGTGCAACCGGAGGTGAAAAATACCAGAGCCGGAACAGGAGGTCGGCAAAATTTGCCGCTTTCACAGCCGGATGTGAAACGCTAGTTGAAGTGAAATTTAGGAGTTATGCTAGTTTTTGCAATTATTTCTGAAAAGCATTGTCAAAAATTTCAATTTTAGGCTATTTTTTGTGAAAAGCCACAACAATTAATTTATGAAAATTCTACCAAAAAACAAACGCATCCAAAGATACAATTTTTGCGAAACTATGAAAAATTTTACAACCGAAGTTTTCAAAACCTCTGGCGTAAATTTTACCGCAGCCGGAGGTCGATTTCGGGCTGGAGCCGAAGGCAGACATCCGGTTGTACGTTGTTGCTTAGCAGAGTTTTTAATTCGAGCTGAAAACAGACAATTTGAATACCTCAAACCAGAAACCAAAAACTGATTTACAACGCTGCTATGCTATACAGACAAAGCTGAATTCTATAACTACAGGTGTGTCTACCCTGACCTCAGTTTACGGGGGTAATGATACGTTAATATTTTCCCATACAGGCTTACATTTACTGTCATGTAGAAAATTTTCTGACTTCAATCATTAAAGGATGTTTTAAGCCAGGCCCGTAGCCAACTCACCTTGCTAGGAGGGCTGAAACTTTTTCAGGATGGACATACAAGGGTTTCCAATGACTTGCAAGCAAGATTGAACGTTATCTAGGAACCAAAATATTTCCACGGGGACTAAGCCCCCTCCCTTGCCTGCCCCCTCGTGTTTGCCTACGGACCACGTTTTTAACCACCTTGCCCCGATTGCTGCACGAGTGATCTATGATTTCAAACAATTACATTCGTCAACAAAACTCACTTGACACTATAAACCGGTACATAATTTTTGTGTTTATCAGTTGCCGGCATCTTATCGTGATCAATTTTCGACCCTGGACTTCGTTGTGCCCAAAACAATTTAACGCTATTCGACCGTAGAACCGCGGCGACCCTCGATGCTGACAAGCTGCTTGGTTCAATTTGGGGTCGCAGACTGGTTGTCGCCAGTTCTGTTGTTGTAACTGCAGTTGTCGAAGTTGTTGTTGTTGTTGTTGTCGTCGTTGTTGTTGTTGTTGTTGTTGTTGTTGTGGTTGTTGTTGTTGTAGTTGCGGTTGTTGTTGCGGTGCTGTCTGTGTTTATTGTTGTAGTTAGTAAACGGCTGTCAGTGGCCAAGCGATCGGCTGCTTGTGACGTCATAGCGTGCGAAATGGATGGACGAACTGTGGGTAAAGTGACGTCAGCGACTGTAAATTTAATAAGTAATATTAATTTGCACTGTTGGTATTACGTCATTTCGGTGTGTGGACAAATTAGTTGAGGTGATATGTTGCAACTTGACACCTTATGGGCCATACAATTTGTGGTCCATGTAAAGATCAGGAGCAGAACGTTTTTCTGTGGGACTGCGATAGGGTTAGTTTAAGCTTTGGGCTAATTTTTTTGCTTGGCTTAGGCTTACGCTTAGGCTTACGAACAAACTCATTCTTACGCTTAGGTTTACGCTTAGGAGTATGCTTAGAATGCTGTTCCGTCCGTATTCTTTACATTGGCCCACTTTGTCGTAGGCTTAGGCTTCTACAGCTGTCCGGCGACAACGTTGTCGAGAGACGCGTTGTCGTAGATTGAAAAGTTTTAAATTATTTTGGTAGATCAAATCAAAACAATCACATTGTGTTTTACACAATTGGCGAGAAAGTGAGACAGCGATATCTGGTCGACTTTTGAACGACCGAAACCAGATTTGCAAAGCTGAGTTGTTAGCTTTTTAGGTTTTTTTTGCCTAATCGTTTCAAAAAATGTACGCCGCTGACTGCACAAGCAGTTACAATTGACCATGTCATATTTGACCAAATTTATCAGCAATCAGTAAACTGAATCATTTCCAAAAGTAATATATTGTTTTTAGCTGTTTCTACAATTCCTGCCTCCGGCTATTACTCAACAGCGACTCTTTGTGCTAAATTTTTTGAATATGCAAATTGAGCGTACGGCACTAAACTTGGTTGATTTCCCGGTGTTGCCACGAACCCCAAAGGATTTGTAGAAGCGTTTGAATTCTGGCCTCATGTTTAGAATAGGGCCGGAATGTTTTCCTGCGGGTCTGTAATGGTATCAGCTTTTTAGACTAACTTTTTTTGCTTAGGCTTAGGCTTAGGCATAGGCTTATCCTTACTCTTAGGCTTTAGGCTTTAGGCTTAGGCGTAGAAATATGCTCATCTTTACGCTTAGGCTTGGCAAATTAATAGGCTCATCCTTACGCTTAGGCTTAGGCGTAGGCTTAGGCTTAGGAATAGGTTCATCCTTACGAGGCTTAGGCTTAGGCTTAGGTTTAGGAATATGCTTATACTACTGTTCCGGCCCTGTTCTATACATGGGCCGATTTCTGTACGCAAAAAGATACCTAGGTTTATCTGTAATAAACAAACCAATCGAATCTATCATTCTTTAGCAATCCCAGGAATACCGGTTCAGAACTGGGGGACAGCAAAGGTTTTGAAAAAGGGGTCGGCAAGTTCTGCTATAGAGAATTTGAAGATCAAAGGCGGTTTCTTATGTTTCAAAGTACCGAAAACGAAGGAGTGACACACCAACCATCGTGGCAAGAGTGTCCCGTTCAGAAGGAGTTAAGCGTTATCGATCTCAAGTCTTTCCTTTCACGAGGTGAAACGTACCTTCTTTTGAAACCGTTCTGGTAGTGGACTTTGATCCGCCTAAGTTTGGTAAATCAGCCACGGGCATGGTTGTCGAATGCCCATCGAACTGTCCAATTTGTATCCTGCTTCCTCGTTTGTCGCTCGAATCACGGCCACGTTCACCGCCGTTTGGTTCGGATGCCCACGGTGGCCGAGTGACCTGTCTGTTGGTTTCACTTGCATCTAAACGGTCACTATACTCATCTGGGACTAGAAATTTGTCAATTTCACCGGTTGGTACATTCGGAAACTGAGAATCCTGAGGGATACCAGCGTCCGTTCGATGATCTGTTGGTTCGTTAGGATATTCAGGATAGTGGCTTTCGACTTCAGTGTGTTCTAAAGGCGACTCTGGATAAAGGGGATACTGGCGATAATCGATTGAACTTTGACGATTTTGATTATGAAGATTTGTGTTGAAATTGTTTCGGGCGTCAGTTTCATGCTGAATAAATGCATTCTCGCTCAATCCGCGTTGAGTTTCGAGCTGTGTCGCTCCGTGACGATGTGAATTGTGATGTGGCTGTGGAGGTTGGCCGCCGTTGGTGCCTTGACGGGATAAGTTTATATCTTTTGATGATTGCACTGGATCTTTGCCGTCACTGTAATCATCTTCTGAAGACACAAGTTCTTCGTGTATTTGAACGCGGGGTCTCAAATGATCTGGAATTTGAGGCGGTGGGAGGCTGATAGGTGGCGGAGGGCGCTGTATACGTGGCGGTTGAGTGAATTGCGGATATCGAGGGTCCCTTGGCGCCACTGGTATCGGACTGGGCCCGAAATGGTTTGGATACGCGTTTGAACTTCGATGGTCAACTGAGGAAGATACACCTAAAATATGATTAAGTCATTTGGCGAATTAGTAAATATTGTTGCCAAAATACCGGACAAAATCATATTTCACTTGAAGGAAATTTCAATTACAATCTTAAAATGACTCTGAACCGAGGTTAGTGTTGTAGACTAAGCATAGCGTTAGCTATACCTACTACTGTAAGCCTGTATTCTCAAATGTGTGAAGCACCTATCACTAGTTGGTAGCAGTTTGAAACAAGTGCACTGCAGCAGCTGTGAAACTCTAATTCGGCTCGCACATGGGCCAACTCAAATTTGAAAAATGCGCTTAGCTCAGATGTTTATAATTATGTAGCAATAGAGCTGAGCGATATTTAGGCCACTTACGAGTGGTAAACACAGCGTTCAACGGATGACTTCGGACACCTCGGTATTCGGTGTACAACTGAACGAAATATTGTGTATTTGGTTGCAGGTCTTCGAAAACAATGGGATCACTGAAATATATACATATACATATTCATCCAGGGCCAAATAAAATTGAGTTCCAAACTTTAAAGTATACTTAAGTTTTGAAAATACATTCCTAAGCCTAACCTTGCATTATCGATTAAGCTTTTGATATAAGACAAATATACGTTTTATTCAACGGATAGTTGCAATATCGAATATATATCAGTAACGAAGGATTCAAAAATATTGCGGTACATGTATAAAACATGGCCCGAACGTTTTCCTGCCAAACTGTACCAGAGTAAGCTCAAGCTTTAGATTATTTTTTGCTTAGGCTTAGGCTTAGGCTAGCCTTAGGTAAAAGCTCATCCTCACGCTTAGGCTTAGGCTTATAGAAATATGTTTATACCACTGTTCTGGCCGTGTTCTACACATGAGCCAAATAACTCATGACAGCTGTACTATATAAAAGTCTATTTCAAAACGAGACCAAACAATGCAAATAGCAAACCAACAGTTCTAAGTTCATTTCTAAAAATGGTATGGAAGTTTTTGAATATTGAAACTTTAAAACCCACTTACAGCCGTGACCCTGCGGGTCGAAATATTGTCCGATTGGCCAGCTCGCTGATCCAAAACACAAGAACGTACTGATCGAATTTAGCATCTTCGCCTTCAGTTGGTGTTATAATTACTTCTAGCGACCGAGGCAGAACCACTCCAGCGGACAATGTTGACGCGATAAACGGGGCTAAAATAAAAAAATATAATTAGCACGTAAAACTGTCAAAAATTCAAACGATATAAAGTGAACCGGCGAACATGGCGTAACCAGAACCGCGGGGCAATATTTAGGAAAGACACAAAGTGTAACGCTAACCAAAGGCACAAATTGACCTCGTTCCACTGAATACACTGAATATGACGTCATCAAATGGAATCTACAATGCGTCTCGAACAATCAGTTGAACTTTGTCTCACAAGATACATATAAAACGTACACGAAAAAAAAGTATTTTTGAATTTATTCAAAAAAGTATTTTCTGTGGCAAATCTGAACAGGTTTTCTGATATTTAAGACAATTTTTCTAAAAATGACGGGAAATCGTTTATTTTCAGACTTTGCTTCAAAATTTTTTGAAAACTTTTCTGTCACAACAGAAACACTTTTCGTGTACACGTTGCTAATTATATTTCTTACATGTAAGAAATTTTTTCTTAAATAGGAATGTTATTTTGAGCTTAAAATGTAACCTTCTTGACCTCACAGAAACGACGAAATGTTTGTATTCTCAAACTTTTGTATCACCTAACACCAGTTGACATTAGGATTGGCACCGATCGAACCAGGGAATGCTGATGGTAGAAATTTAGCACATTTTTTGCAATTGATTTGCAATACTTTTATTGTAAATTTTAATATCTGCAACGCTGCAATTATAGTTCGCTAGTATCGAAACCTATCGCTAACTGTTGATAGTTGCTGCTGGGCTTGTTTCGACAGTAATATGAGCCGGCTAGCCGCCAAGCAATTGATACCGCGTATTAATACTCACGTGTAGTTGCACTGATTTCTTGAGCAAAGCTACGAATACCAAGGCGTGAAATGTTCCATACTGTGAATACATAACGATGGCTGGGTAACAGCCCTGATATGAGCATTGGCGATTGATCTTGGACTTCAAGCTCTTGATGAACGTCGAGATTCTACAAACAAAACAAATTCAGCTGTACTTAAAAATTCACTACCGCTAGCAGGACCGGAGCAGCCTCCCTTCATACCTCCCATTTGGGGGGCCACCCTTAAGACGCCTCCACCCTAACCGGTGAAACAAAAACCGCCGAAGTTTTAAATTGCGTCCGGCATCTCGCCCCACGCTGAAGTTTGGGGGAAGCTCCAACCCCTGTCTGCTGTGGCACTGACCACTAGCCTATGCTATTTTTGCCTAAGTAGTGCCACACACGGACCAGAAGTAATCCAAAGCATATTGTTAGTGAACCTAAGACCGAAACCACTGAGTAAGCATTAACCATATACTTTATATAGCCGAGATCTGGATGTTTTGATATGAGGTTATATTTTCAAATGTTGTATAGCATTCATTACCAGTTGCTGATAGGCTTTCGACCTGACGGCAGTCATTCAGTTATGAAACTCAAGATTAGCACAGTAGTAGGACAAGTTAAGTGTGAAAAATGTGCTGAATTTTAAGCCTCGAGATTCTCCGGTTCGAAAAGGTGCCAGACCTATACAAACGTGTGATAAGTGCTATACACACTTGAAAATACAGAACCATGATGCAAGTGAGCTACAGGACTACACTGCAAAAACGGTGAGCCAAATTGACTCTCTCCAAAATGGGATCAGTTTGACTCTGGCGGAGTCGAATTTTGACTCAGTTTGTGTAGTCAGGAAAAGCCTATTTCGCAGAGAGTCAATCTGACTCACCATTTTTTGCAGTGTACTTTTGTTGCAGTCTAGTTGCACAACCAGCGTTAGAGTAATCGGCCCCCCAAACAGGTCCGGCGGGGACAGTCAATAAAACGTTTCACACAGTGTCGGAGCAGGCTAGGGCGGCCCCTCCAAATTTCTGGTGTGGGAGTCCCTTGCAAACAAATAGTTTTCAAATTTTTATTTAAAAACTTCTTAGGGTGACAGCCCCTGGTTGGAGTAACCCACTCAAATGGGGTGCATGCGGCGTAGCTGCTCCGACTCTGGTTTCACAGCTCTATAACTTCGTGGTCCGCGAAAAAAATTTTAGTTTGCCAAGATTCGGCATACGAGGGTTGGCCCTGAAACGGAGGATTTGTGGGCGCTTCCGCCGGCACTGTTTAGCGGTGAAACAGTAAGTGTTATCTGCTAAATGCAAATATTGCAACTCATGTTTTACTATTCGAAACAAATTTATTTACCATTAACGTGTCACTATGCTTTTTCGCTGTTTTAAAGCCAACAGCCGGGGTAGTCGGAATCGTTCGGCCCTGGATAGTCGGGACCGTCTGGCCCATGGTATTCGGGACCGTTCGGCCCTGGATAGTCGGGACCGTTCGGCCCTGGATAGTCGGGACCGTTCGGCCCTGAATAGTCGGGACCGTTCGGTCCAGGATAATCGGCACTGTTCGGCCCAGGGTATTTGGGACCGTTCGGTCCAGGATAGTCGGGACCGTTCGGTCCAGGATAATCGGGATCGTTCGGCCCAGGGCATTTGGGACCGTTGGGCAACGTACACTACCATCGCCGAACCGGTACCTCACTATTGCGTCACTCTTAATTTTAACGAATCAAAAACGGTTCCGTAGACTTGAGCCTATAATAGCAGCCAAGCGATGTTTCTAAAACCGAATAATGATTACATTTTCTGACGCAAACGCAAGCACGATATGATAGTCACCGAACCGAAATCCAACCGGCCAATCCCATGTAAGCCTAATATCGGCGCGACGATTGTCTCCAGTTTCCAACGACAGAATGCGGAAATTGTCAAGCGGATCCGGTCCTGCAAAATGTATTTCAGGCAAATTCAATAATGGTACGTAACGAAACCCAAATCGGCACGATACCACGCGAACAGCCGCGAAACGACCCAATTACTATTAAGAGTTCAGTCACTATAATATTTGGCCCATGTATAGAACAGGGCCGGAACAGTAGTATACGCATATTCCTAAGCCTAAGCCGAAGCCTAAGCCGAAGCCTAAGCCTAAGTGTATGGATGAGTCTATTCCTAAGCCTAAGCCTAATCCTTAGCGTATGGATGAGTCTATTCCTAAGCCTAAGCCTAAGCCTAAGCGTATGGATGAGTCTATTCCTAAGCCTAAGCCAAAGCAAAAAATTAGTCTGAAGCTTAAACTGTCTCTGTAATAGCCCCTTCGGAAAACGATCCGGCCCTGGTCGATACATGGGCCATAATATCTGATGGATGAAACGTTAATTGAAACCTGCTGGCAACATTCATATATTATTGTCGGTCCCGTGCTCCAAGCAGAAGTCGGGATCCGGCGTCTGATCTTCGTTGACACAAAATATGCGAACCCGACGCAGCGGTTCCTTACAATTATTGCTATCCCGAAAATACTGCCACCGTATAAAGTGTCGGATGGCTCCTAGTCTGTTTATTGACAACTACAGTGAGTGTGTTCAAAGTGCATTCGGCTGAAATTGTCGCTTAAGCTTAGGTTTAGACTTAGACTTATAGCATAGGTTCTGGTTGTATCCAGAACCACTCCGGCTGCCTGTAGCCAGGTCAAACTGATATCGGAGCTAAACATTTTTCAGTAGGGACATACAAGAGTTTTCGATGGCTTACAAGCATTGTTGAAAATTTTCTAAAAGGGCTAATTCTTCCAGGAGGGGCTGAAACCCCATGCCCTCACTCTTGGCTGCAAGCCCGAAATCATTTCTATCTGTTACACAGCAAAAAATGGTGAGTCAAACGGACTCTCATCGAATTAGGCTTTTCCGGACTACACAAACTGAGTCAAGTACGACTCCGCCAGAGTCAAATTAGACTCAGTGAGCGACTCGGGTGAGTCGAATTTGACTCTGGCGTAGTCGAAGTTGACTCAGTTTGTGTAGTCCGGAAAAGCCTATTTCGGAAAGAGTCAATTTGCTCGCCATTTTTTGCAGTGTACGTTTTGAACCTGATAAAACATATTTATGTCCACTCACTTTGTAGATTCAACGTGACCGTTGCTGGAAACTTATTTAGCCGTTTTTCGCCATCTGTACAGTAAATTAGGACCTTAAAAATATATAAAAAACGTTTGAGGTTCACCGCAGAATACGTTTTCGCATTATAGTAGAATTAATTCATTTTAGACGCATATGCAAGTTCAAATTCGGTTACTTAAACTGTTACGGTAACAAATCTATATATTAAAGCTTGAACGCCCCACATACGTATTTTGGGCAAGTTTGCAGAATATTTGATTTTACAATAGTTTCATAGCACATACCTAGACGCGATTGTTCTATAATTAAAAAATTTGCATACATAATTTTATGTATTGTTCGATAACGCGTTCGACTAGTATTTGTATATTTGCGACGAGAGTAAAATTTCCCATAATTTAACATCAACCAATATTTCAATTTCAAATTTACAACAATTTTTCAAGTATGTGGCCCACGTAAAGATCACGAGCGAAACGTTTTTTTGTAGAAGACTAAAGCTTAAGTTTAAGACTAATTTTTTGTTTGACTTACGCTTAGACTTAGAAATAAACTCATTCTTATACGCGTAGGTTTAGGTTTACGCTTAGGAATATGCTTATAACACTGTTCCGCCCCTGTTGTTTACATTAACCCTCATTGCCAGCCGAAAATTGTAAACAAACAAGTGTCAAAAAAATTCAACTGAGCGAAGAAAGACTGAAATTACAAACAACCCCACACCTTATCACCAGATCGTAGAGACACTATTTCCCTATGGCTTCCGTTAGACGACAGTATCGCCGCTCACCAACACCCCGACCGGTGCCAGAACTTTAGCAAACAGCTTACCTTTTCTTACAAAACCTTTTAAATTATGCCTTAACAAACAGGATATCATAAAAGATCCGGCTTGAAACCCGCAACCCTGTTGCTTGCGAACCATTAACTCACCGACACAATATGCCCGCGGTATTTGTCAAGTGTAATGTTTGCGTAAGTTTCACCGTCGCGCAACAGGACGCGTTCGCCAACCGGATGCTCAACGTCGATCATCATTAAATCCATCCAGTACGAAGGACAGTAGACCGTTTCGTCCAGCGGCGGTTGCCAAGTAACCAGCAAATCGTCTTTTCGACGCGTAATTTTCAGCTCGCGAGGTTTATAAGAATCAGCTGTAAAAAAACAAAATATTGAAAATAATTAAATAATTTCTATTTAAACGAATATTACAAATAAATTAAGAAATTGATTATGGATTTATGGTATATGAAAGTGTAAAACAAACGCCAGGGGCTGTTGTTGTTATTAGGACGGCAGTTTGTCTAGGAATGAGAGTTTTGAAACAAAAATAGAAAATATGATCTATTTAGGTGAAAACTACAGTTTAAAGAGAAATAATTTCAATTTAAGCAAGAACGGGGGGGTCGAATGTTGCTGTCAATTGGACGTATAATTTTCAGCTTTACAAGATTTTTAGGAAATGGTTATGAATATAAATCAAAAAACACTATGGTTTACGTGAAACCTAGTCAATATTTGAGTGAAATTCCAAGTGACAAAGTGTTTAACCAGGAGTTTGTGATAAATTTAACCAAATTAGGTTGTGTCATTCAAAATCAGGTTTACAGCATAAATTTAGCGATTGCAGTTTAGGCAAAGTTGAATTGTACAAGATTGCAAAAATTCATTTAGTAATCGATACGGTTATTTGCTTAGTTTGACCGTGTCTGTTGATGCCGCTAATCATTCATCGTTCTTGTAATCAACAGGGTTTCAATCGGAAGTATATTTTGCCAGAAGCGGAATCGGAAACATATTTTTCCGTCGGAACCGGAATGGGATTCGGAATTTAAGTGTCAGAAATTTTATTTAAAAGTAAAGCGTGTGACTTTTGTTCGCAGTTTCAGTAAAAATTTGATATATAGGTATTCACTTAATATTGATAATCAGCGCAATAATTCGCTTTCACGTAACAACTGAGAGTATTTACTCAAAGGTTACCATCAGATTAAGTACAAACGAACGAAAGAACACGCAAAATCTAAGTTCAATCACCTTAAAAAATTATAACCGAAAATTCGGAATTCCGGCATCGGAATAGCAGAGTCCGACTCGAAATCGGACCATAAATGTTATCTCGGAATTTTAGCCGGAATCGGAATTCCGTTGGAACCCTGGTAATCAGCCAACGACTACGTCCTCGATGCCTCGAGCACTCACTACTCATTATTTCCGTATTTAAGACGAGATCCTGTGATTGAGCATTAGGAAATCCATACACCCGCACTTTGTAAAGCGTCCCTGGGAGCGTGTTCATAATCTGAAAGTATTTAATCAATACACCGGTTGCTATATTTGGGCAACAGTTGTCTAACCTATTATCAGTTATCTTGTTTATATACACAACAAAGACTCTAAAACGCCCGACGGTATTGAAATAAGTCGCTATGCTCCACCCTATCCCGAATCAGGCGAACTAAGCTTGTATGAAACGACCAAAACCGCTATAAATTTTCAGCACAAAAAAGACTTCCAAGACACATTAACAGCAATATTCTTTAGGGTTGCGCAGGGTTTTTTTTGCACGGCAACCGGCATCATATTAAAGATAATTTAAAAGAAACATGCGGCGTTGGACGACGCAGAAAAGTATACGCAACTCTCATACACAGTACCTCGACATCTCGCCATTCTTCACCCATCAACATCGTATAAGTGTTCGGATCACCAACGGGCGGTTCGTACTCTAATCGGTACTGTTGGTACTTGCTGATTGCCGGAACAGCGTTCGTCCAGTTGACAAGTACTGATCCTGTTGTTGCGATGGCAGCTGGTTGAATTGGCTGAAACATAGGCAATTCAACATTTGCCGTATTGGCGTTTTTTGTAGTTCCACCGACAGTGGAAAATTTTGCACCCCAGCGCAACAGTTTCGTTTTCACACGGGCTGGCGGCCCAAGACCCCCCCCCCCCCCTGCAAGTGTGGAAGGAAACTAAGCCGGATGGAGAACTGCCGCCTTCCCAAGCCCCCCGTATTAAGCGCTTGTCATATTTAAGCGTCAAAACCGTTCAAAAGTGTTTCACTATAATTTTAGCTCAAATCGCAGGGGGCGCAAGGGGACGGCAGACCCCCTGAAAAATATAACACAAGATTGACGCAAAAATTTTCGCACTAGAAATCAGTTTTTAAAACATGAAGACAAAACATTTTTATGTTACAAGTGAAAACGTTCCCTCAACGGCCACATTTGCGCAGTGGCGGGGGAAAAACTACAAAACTGCCGCCCTGTTTAAGCATTTATAACATCTCAATTCAATTATTATTTGATATTCAGCTGTGATTTTTCCTTGAATTTAAATCATACAGGACAATTCGAGTCTCAAAATCTAAACCACAATATTAATACGAATTTTAGTTTAGCTTGGATTAACCAATTGTAACCGGCTTCGTGAGTATCGGAACAAAGTTTCCACGGTTTTGTTTGTAATTTCACCGAAAGTTGATCTTTAGAAAGATTCAGGTTACGTGTACCCCGTCTCTGTGACCCTTTTACGATCTGTTTGTTTGAAAAGGTCGCAACTAAAATGTGAATAAAATATTTTAGTTGGTATGTCATTATTTTTCCTCTGTAAATTATATAACGCTATAAGTCTTCCAAGAGTCGATAATGACTTTTTTTACAAAGAGTGTGCAACTGGGTACATTCTGTGTACAAACATGCACGCAGCGTGCGTTCGGTTTTGGTCTGCCCGCAAGCATATTCCTAAACCTAAGCCTAAACCTAAGCCTAAACGTAAGCGTAAGGATGAGACTATTCCTTAGTCTAAGCTTAAGCTGAAGCTTAAGCATAAGCCTAAGCCTAAGCCTAAGGCTGAGCCTATTAAGCCTAAGCCTAAGCTTAAGCCTAAGCCTTAGCAAAAAAAGTCCGTCTAAAGCTTAAACTGACTCTATTACAGACCCGCCGGAAAACGATCCGACCCTGTTTTGGGCCGTGTTATATTTAGGGGTATTGCATATGATACCGATTCTCCTTGTAAATAAGGCGGGGAATCGTAACGAACGCTTGTACAATTTGCACCATGGATAGTCCACGTAGTTTACACACTCTTGTTAAACTATCATCCACTGTGGGTGTTACCAAAGCCGAACATTGCACAATCGAGTAACACAACACCGAAATGACTGCGGTTCGAAACGTCGCCAATCCCACGTTTAGCGTCGGCCATCGAATTCGACTACGGGTAGTCGTTAATTTCGTTTCAAATCCAAACAGTTTAAGTATCATTTTGATCGTTTTTGACGAATATTATACACTTCCATAAGGTAAGTATCAGCGCTATTAATATGGTCAATTGATTGCGGTATACGCATTGAGTGAAATTTAAGCTGTATTTTAAATTTACTGTATCAACTGAAACTGACAAAATTGAATTTCACACCCGGATTCAAAAAAAATTCATACCCGGATTCAAAAAATTCATACCCGGATTCAAAAAATTCATACCCGGATTCAAAAAATTCATACCCGGATTCAAAAAATTCATACCCGGATTCAAAAAATTCATACCCGGATTCAAAAAATTCATACCCGGATTCAAAAAATTCATACCCGGATACAAAATTCATACCGGGATTCAAAAAATTCATACCGGGATTCAAAAAATTCATACCCGGATTCAAAAAAATTCATACCCGGATTCAAAAAATTCATACCGGGATTCAAAAAATTCATACCCGGATTCAAAAAAATTCATACCCGGATTAAAAAAAATCATACCCGGATTAAAAAAATTCATACCCAGATTCAAAAAATTCATACCCGGATTCAAAAAATTTCATACCCGGATTCAAAAAATTCATACCGGGATTAAAAAAATTCATACCCGGATTCAAAAAATTCATACCCGGATTAAAAAAATTCATACCCGGATTCAAAAAATTCATACCCGGATTCAAAAAATTTCATACCCGGATTCAAAAAATTCATACCGGGATTCAAAAAATTCATACCCGGATTCAAAAAAATTCATACCCGGATTCAAAAAATGCACCGAGTCATTAATATTCGAAATCAACAGAGCAAAACTGTACATGAAGACGACACCGACACGAAACAATTTTTTTCGGTTTTGATATTTGGGCAATTTTTTTGTACGGTGGGTTGGTCATTGAGACCGTCCCAGTGAACCCGGGTGAATCCCCCTGAAGATTTTACTGACATGCAACGCGATGCAATATTTATACTTCGGTTCGGTCAGTACAAGAATTTATGTATGACACATAGTTTCCTGATCAGAGATAACCAGACTAAACCATCATTATTTAATATTCTTGAAAAACAGTTTTTTCAAGATCTCAAACATACAAAATCAAAATATACCAAATATGAGCCAGCGAGTTGGATATGTTAGCGTTGTATTGGCCCATGTACTGATCAGCGGCGGAACGTTTTTCTGTGGGACTGCAATAGAGTATGCTTAAGTTTTCGGCTAATTTTTTTGCTTAGGCTTAGGTTTAAATGTAGCCTCATTTTTACGCTTAGGTTTAGACTTAGGTTTACGCTTAGGAATGTGCTTGTACTACTGTTACGGCCCCGTTCTTTACATTGGCGTCATAATTTGGCATTTTATATATTGCAAAGCAATTTAAACGAACTGAAATCTATATTTTCATATGTACCTTCACTTTACTCGAAACTACAGCAGTATTCAAAGGTTAAGAAAATTAGTTATTTTCCTTAAATTGTTGAAAATCAGCTGTTCCCATCAGGGCAACAACTTACGCAATGTTGCTTCTAAAGTCTGGTTAAATGTGATATTGCAAGTATTGTAACCACTTCGGCTAATTTAAACCGCTGACAAGTTTTCAATATTTATAAATTATGACAAAACCTGCCAATGTAATACTTATAGGCTTGTAAAACAGTAGATTAAGCATACTCCTAAGCCTAAGCCTAAGCGTTGAAAAAAGCGTATTTTTAGGCCTAAATGCAAAGGAAAATGTAGACTAGATTTCAACCTATCCGTTCACAGATCCGCCACAAACCGGAACGGCCCTAAAAGTAACATCGGCCGCGAATCCTTCCGACTGATTAATTCCAAACTTTATTCAACGCGAACACAATACCGATCAGCGTGAGCGAATCGTTCAATATACACGCATGTGTGTTTTTTTGTCACCAGGTGCACAATTTAAATTTTCCCAAGACACAGAGTCACGAACCCTGATTACCATTTTGTTTTTAACTTTAAATTCCTCATATTTTTTCAATCAAATAATGGTTTAATTTTTTCGTTCAGCGAGAAAATGTTTTGTTTCTTAAAAACATACAAACTTTTTTACTGACGAAATTTGTTGTAAAAACGATTGAAACAATCAGTGATTTTTTGGCATGGAAGAGATTTGCTTTTCTTATTGAGGAGCGCCACCGGAGACTGACGGGTTTAGATAGAGAGCATCCCAAAACATTTTTCAAACCAAATCTTGGCTCAAGTATAGAACAGGGCCGGAACAGTAGTATAAACATACTCCTAAGCCTAAGCGTAAGCCTAAGTCTAAGCCTAAGCGTCGTAAGAATGAGCCTTATACTTAAGCCTAAGCCTAACCCTAAGCCAAACCCAAAGCCTAAGCCTAAACGTAAGCCTACGCCTAAGCGTTAGGATGAGCCTATACCTAAGCCTAAGCCTAAGACCAAGCCTAAGCCTAAGTCTAAGTAAAAAAAGTTAGTTTAAAAGCTTAAGGTTATACTCTGTCACAGTCCCGCAGGTAAACGTTCCGGCCCAGTTCTATACTTGCGTCGAAATCTTTGTACCTGAATATAATTCTAAATGTGCGTCTACGGACTCACTCCCCATATAGATTACTTTCACAGAAACCTGGACGCCCCTTAAAGTAACATGGGCCTAAAAATTAAGAATGGTTCACTTCAAAACTGCGGCAACTCACCGCTGTGGTTTAGCTGCACTGTCTTAAACAGAATACAGTACCGGAACATTCAAAACATATTACCTTCGACGATATATCAAGCTTTAAGCAATGGGTAGTAAGGGTTTGGCTTCGGTGGTATACTCTAGTGCCAGGGTGTAAACGGATAGTAAAAATAACCCAAACGGATTCGAATATTAATCAAGATAACGAAAACGGAAAACGGATATTGAAGTATAAAAGTTTCAACGATGTTTTGTATCGTGGCGTGCAAATATTCACCGGGCTTTTGTAAAATTTTTGAACAAAAATTGCGGGCGTATCGAAATTGGTAAAGTTTCGAATGAATTTCGTAATTTTTATTTCATTTCAAACAATTGCACTGCCCCACAAATAAAGGCCCCGACGTAAACACAAATCTGTACCAATAGTCCGACGTCAAAACCTACATTAATCTTTAGAAATAAGTTACTGCGAAAATTTGAAAATTTTTTCAAATTCTGAGTAGAAAATGTCTTAAAACCTGAAAATTTGTTTACATTTTGCTTCTTTATATTGTAGAATTTACGACAACTAAAATTAGACAAAAATATTTGTATTAAAAACACGAATTATTTGCTAAATCCGTGAATATAAACTTTTCATCAGTTGCAACTTTGAACAATTTAGACAGAAAAAAACTGAAAATAGTACAGAAAAATGACAAAAAACACATTTATCCATATAAAAATCAATGGCTATACGACTATTATGTATTATCATGTTCGACTTATCTCATCTATGGTATATAAGTTGATAATTTACAAGGTGACATGTCTTTTTGATTATTGTCTAAGGCACAATTGTGACATTATTACATAAGATTAAATCGACATCGGTGCTTATTACAAAATTCAAGGAGTTTGCCCTTAAAAATTACACAGTAATCATAATATTCTGAGTTGAACAAGCTGATGGAACGCTGTGAAACATTAAAAACACCTAAGGTAAAAATTCACAGTTGGTATTGCATTTACATAAAATTCAGCGTGCAACCGAACGGAACAAAATTCGCTGTCGGAGGTCAACAAATTTTGCCGGAGCCGGAGAACGATTGCACTCCGGAGCCGGAGGGAAACAAATTTCTCCGGAGCCGGAGGTAAACAATTTTCGCCGTAGCCATTAGGTCGATTTCACTCCGGAGCCGAAGGGAAACAAAATTTGCCGAAGTCAATGGTCGATTTGATTTCGGCGTAAGAGGCAAACCTCCAATTTTGTTCAGATGTATCTGAGCCAATTTTTGTATTAAATTGAAGCTGATGTTCCAAAATTAGCATATTTCGACAACATTTAACAGTTTTCTATTGAAAATAATTACTACAAACGTCAATTTGACTGGTTATCTCGCTAATTTAAGCTTCCGACTTCAAGAAAATAAGACACATTTTGTGTAAAATGAGTTCGCAGAGACTACAACAGAAACGCATTTTGATTGCACCAAATATTATAGATTTGATGCGATTCGAAATATTTTGCTTCGGTGGTGTTTATGAATAAAGTCAAAATAAAAAAAGCGATTACTACCGCAGGCGAACACAAGTTCATCGTTGTTCTACATTTTACAACTTGGAATCAGCAATAATTTTTGTAGCAAAATTGAGTATATTAAACCAATAAATAAAGTCTGAAATAGCAATATTTTGTTTCTCAGCGAAACTTTAGCACAAATTGAATTTTGCTATTCTTTTGTTAAAATGTCGAGTTAAGAATAAAAAAAGTCAAAATAGTTATAAAATGCAGTCATATCATTGAAAATAAGCTGCTAATAACATCGAATTTACAACACCTTATAGCTTCAAGGGGCTATTTTCAAGAGAGTCGAGATGAAAATACAAATATGTAAACTTTTGGTAATCAAGTACTAAGCATGTGCGTGAGGCGGCAGTATTTATAAAATATAGCCTTTTTAAATTTTAGATTGCATTTTTTTGCTTAGGCTTAGGCTTAGGCTCAGGCTTAGGCTTAGGCTTAGGAACTCGTATTTGCAACGCATAGGCTTTGGCTTAGGCTTAGGAATACGTTAAATATACTGTTACGCCCCTAAAAGTAACATTGGCCAGGTACATTAAACGAAGCGCTAAGCAGACAATAGACTTAGAAACCTATTTCACTCAACGACAGTTACAATGGTTATTCATCGGTCGATCCAATAATAAAATGGTTCGATCCCGAAACACAGCGTTTCAATCCATCAAACTTTCGATTAGGTTCAATCCTGGCATATATCACAGATTGGATCGACTCAACCCAATCCGGTTCATATTATTTCCCGGGCGTTCAAAATGCAAGTCTGGCAAATGGACATGCCACAAAACCTGCGTCCAAACTCTGCTTAAAGAAGCATCCACAATTGATGCGAATATAATCCTGTACTTTGAGCTCCAACAGTATTTTTAAAATTCTGACTGCTACAAAATTTGAACAAACTTGAAACATTCGAACGTAAAGACCTGGTGCATTTTATTTGGCGGGAAATTCAAATTTTGGCTGGAAATTCAAATTTTGGCTGGAAATTCAAATTTTGGCTGGAAATTCAAACTTTGGCTGGAAACACAAATTTTGGCGGGAAAATTCAAATATTGACGGGAAAATTCAAATTTTGGCGCGAAAACAATTCTGCTGCGGTTCAAAACTATCAAACGAAAAACCGAAAACACTTGCGACGATGATCTGATTTAAACTCAAAACTCCACTGGCAAAGGCCGAATAACCGTAATTTCCAGAAAATATATCAATTCATTTTACAGTAGAAATTACAATTTGAAAGATTTGTCGCAGTATAGAAACTTATTCAGTTCGTAAGCTCGTATAAACATAGCGTTTGAGGGAACAGCACCAAGCAGATATAACAGATATATAATAGTCAAAAAAACTTGCTTAATTCTATAATTCCAAAAAAGTTATTTTTCGCTCTATTCAATCGTTCCCAAAAATATTTCAAATAAAGTTATACCCATCTGATCTGACGATCTCGCTGCGCCTTATGGATACCTTACGCAGCGTTGAGTGCTTAAATTTTTCACGCTTCGCTGAACCCGCAATATTAATAATAAAAATGACAGCTGATAATTCGTGCTAACGTGATTAGCTGTTTAGTAAACAAAATATCAACCGAAAGAAACATTCTTAACGATAGCAAATTGCACAGTGCGCGTTTCGTTTCAGAACGCAAGCTAAAAATTTGAGCAGACGCACAGAATGCAAGCAGCTTTTAAGAGTCAGCGGCGGATCCACAAATTTCTGATATATGGAGGCTACACAACGTAATAAATCTGTTAAAAACGTGTAATATCAACCGAAATAACAGAGAGAAATCAAACGCAATTGTAGTACTAAACCGTAATATTGAATTTTTAATTTGGTTCCACTGTTAAAAAGGGCTATAAACCTGAGTATCCCCTTTATTGGATCCGCCAGTAATGATGATGTTCTCAATGATCGAAGCTTCCTCTTGAGCAACAAATATTTGTGTTGTAAAAATTTAAATCTGAAGCATAAAACGAAACAGCTCAAATATTCAATGCTGGGTATAATCGTGTTTTCAGATTAAACACAACTGTAAGGTGTTTACTCTATAAATGTCAACGGTAATTAAAACTGTGCGTAAGCGACTGATTATTATATATACATCGACTAAATAGGAGTTGAAATCGAATTTATGCTAAATTTTGAACGAAGAAATGCATGAAATGGTTGAAACCATTCGGTCTTGTACACATTTTCATGGATTTTTTAAACCTAAACCTAAGCCTAAACCTGAGCCTAAAATCGGCGTCTCAGCGTTAATGTTAACAGTGAAATCGGAAACATTCCACGGCTGTTTGGCGACGTTTGTACAAGAGCTATAGTGTCCAATTAAGTATATATTATACGCTGAAAAGTTGCTCAAATTAAGTAAAAAAATAAGTTGATTTGATTCAATCTTTAGAAATGTTGCAATTTTAATACAGTATTGTCTCAAAATTTTCTGACATAATATATTGTAACAAAAAAATAAACGCCGCCGAAATTGAACGAACAATACACCGAAACGCCGAGATATAACGAAAATACGTTGTTATATTAACTTTTCAATGCTTTTTCATTGTAAGACTGAAAAAATAAACGTTTGTGTTTCTGCAACCCTTTTCATACCGGTATAGTTTAATTCGAAATTTGCTAAATTTTTTTTGTAGAAAATATAAATATTTTGTAAGGAAATTTTCGTTCGCAGAAGCCGTCAACACTCTTCTTGTAAACGCTCATTTGTGAAATATTCAGCTTATGTGCGTTGTCAGTCTTTCTCGTTGGCGGTGGTATGACTACTGCCGCAACTGAGTACTTAAAATTATTCGAATCCGTATCCTTTTGTCATGTGATAAGTGGAAATTGTTAAATATTCAATACTGTGTACTGCATTAATGTTTTCGGTGTACAAGTATATTTTAATGGTGTCACGATATGCGGACGTACCCAAGCCTAAACGTTTTTTCTGTCAAAGTCCAAGGTCAATGTAAGGAACAGAGGCGGAACAGTGTTACAAGCATATTGCTAAGAATGAGCCTAAGGCTAAGCGTAAAAATGAGCATAGTCCTAAGCCTAAGCCTAACCCTAAGCCTAAGCCGAGCAAAAAAATTTAGTCTAAAGCTTAAGATTACTCTAATGCCGTCCCGCAGAAAAACGTTTCGCCCCTGATCTCTACATGAGCCAAAACTAGGAACAACACAACCAAGATTTATCTCGAAAGTGTAACATTAGGTAATATTTTTGAGCGTGATGGCTGCGAGCTATAAGTGTTGTGTTTAGTGCTACCAATACTCACCAAATGGAACGCTCCTGACATTCAAGAGACCCTGAGAAATTTTTACAATAGTTATTTTTTTGTATCAAATTTTTAATTTAAATGATTATCGTCAAGCTTATCGTACGTTTCATTCGCAAAATTTTTGACTTATCCGTCGATTTCTCGCTCGCTGAGCTGGCACGTTCAGGACACTGCCCGACCCGCACCTATGGGTGGATACTGGGAGACAGCGGATCGATAACCCACCGGTCCTACCGTTCTGATAATTTTGCTATCTAAATTTTTCGTTTCCAAGTTCACAATGTGTTTTGTAGTCAAATAAGTAAAAAAATAGTGAGAGGATTCAGAATATGGGCCCTAGTCTTAACAGGGACTTATCATCAATCGGTCCGGGTACAATTCTGGGTGGCGGAACAAAATACGCGATTGTGGTGTAAAGTTTGCTCTAATAATAATAATAATAATAATAATAATAATGATAATAATAATAATAATAGTAATAATAATAATAAATATAATAATAATAATAATTGCTCTAGGCATTTATTACTGCTCAACTTTAGCATTTCATGCTCGAATCCAGCGCTTTGTAGTAGAATACTGATTGCATATTTGGCACGGGTTATACGCAAGGGTGTACAAAATCGTTTTCCAAATGTTGAGAAACTTCTTAAGATTAATCTTATTTTATGGATTCTGCAAGGTGGGATTGGGCAGCCATGCTTTAAGCACCTCTCAATTGCTATCCCAAGCGTATTGTGGTACACTGGAAAGTATGTAGTCAGATTAGCTTTATTTAGGACAGGAACTTCGGTCTCAGATCCAGAGAGCCCTTGCATTGACAATCCTTATTCGTCATCATTGGACTATTTTAGACTGCTTTTTGTCTATAGGCTGCCGCAATGTTTTTAGCTATACGACTGGCATTGCGTTGATATACTGAAACAAATTTTACAAATATCTCAATTTTGCAACATGCAAGATTAGGATTCGGATTCGGTCAAATCGCGGAAGTGGTGGGCTGGACAGTAAAAAAGACAGTAAACCGGCCCCCGCAGCGTCTATTCTTGGACTTCAGTGAATGTTTAGACTTCGGTGCAATCATAAGTGACTTCTCCAGGTGCAAATCTAGAAAAGTCTCGGGACCATAAATTTTGTTTCACACTTCTGGTGCAATTTATTTCATTAAAACGTGTCACTTTAAGCTTTGGTGTATAAAATAATTGCGGTTAACAAAAGAGTCCGCTAGTTATATTGGCCCCGGGCCTCCCATTACCTTTAAATGGTCCCTGCTCGAGTCCAACATGGAACCTTGTCCTGTGCATTTTTTCGAACGACAGTTACGCACTGCAATTGTTTTAAATTGTCATTTGTCGCATTTTTCAGCTATTTTTCTAGGACCATGAGCTTCTCAAGTGACAACAGTTTGTATTGCAAAATTTCCAACACCACAGAATTGAGACGAGGATAAACGTATTTTCTTTCTGAATCGAAAACTTTCACTGCGTAGTGTCATACTGAACTTTATACCATATATATCATACACGGCCAATGATACTTAAGGGTTGTGTCCAGGGTTCTGGTGCGTCTATAAAAGCTTAGGTTTAGATTCTAGATTACATTTTTTGTCTTAGGCTTAGGAATACGCTTAATCTACTGTTACGCCCCTCAAAGTAAACATTGGTCTGATACTACAGTGCGAGGGTAACCCGTTGGATTTTACAATGACTGTCCGTTATTGGATCAGCGGCGAATCTAGAAATATTTGACGAGCAATGCCGGGCGATTTATCATACTTAGAAACGTCTCGCGAGCGATGCGAGCGAGACCCTGAACGCAATTTCAGTATTAACCCAACTGAAAATTTTTGCTTTAGTCTTTGTGTCTAGGATTTGGCGGCGGTTCCTTGGATCCACCAGGCCTGGTACCATATTTCATTGACAACATCGAGCGAGCATAAAGTGAACAGGCATAGCCCTCAAGGGCAGCGAAGAGCTGACGCCAATGTATAGATAATAACCGTACCAGTACTATATTTCATTACCTAAACCAAAGCCTATAACATCAGCTCAGTGTACGGATAAGTTTAACTAATCCTAAGTCTAACGAAAAAATTAATCTAAAGCACAACCTGATCCTATTGCTATCCCGCGAACAAACGTCCCATCCTTCAGTGCAGATTAGAAATCAATTTTAGAAAACTCACATATAGCATTGTCGAACGAGCCAATGTAAAGAACAAGGGCGGAACAGTATTATGAGCAAATTCCTAAACCTAAGCCTAAGCCTAAGCCTAAACCTAAGCGTAAGAATGAGCGTATTCCGAAGCCTAAGCCCAATCCTAAGCCTAAGCGTAAGAACGAGAATATTCCTAAGCCTAAGCCTAAGCGTAAGACTAAGCGTAAGAATGAGCATATTCCTAAGCTTAAGCCTAAGCCTAAACCTAAGCGTAAGAATGAGCATATCGCTAAGCCTAAGCCTAAGCCTAAACCTAAGCTAAGCGAAAAAATTAGTCTAAAGCTTTTAAGCTTACCCTATTGCAGTCCCACAGAAAAACGTTCCGCCCCTGAACTTTACATGGGCCATCGACCGCAACACGGCTGCAAGTAGCACTTAAAATGTATGCAGCATAAGCGTCCTCGAAGCACTGGAATAGTAGTAGTATATTTAGATTTGTTTCTAAATTTTGACCATCAACAAAAAGCAAGCAACAGCCACTCTTAAAGTTTTTAGTGTCTATTTAAACATTGTAGTATATAAAGACTTTGCGATATACTATATTCATCGCCGAAATTCCCTTTCTCAGAAAACTTGTATACAGATGCGCTTGTTCTCGCATTCTGTGTACAGCAAGATCAGATGGTGTGTGAGTGTGTGCGAAAAGTTACACATAAGCACGAACGAATACCACATGTCGGATCCAACGGGTGCCAACCTAGGCCTTGCCCCTCGGCAAGGATCAAAAAAATACCCAGCATTTTGTAATATAGATTTAGTACTAAAATTGCATTTGGCTTCTTGTTCGCTTCGCTCGTGAGGTTTTGCACTATTACACCTTTGTATGACGTGTCCCGTTTGAAATTTTGTCAAAATTTGCGTTGTCTAATAAAATATTGGAATGTTGACTCGAAAGCTTTTCAACTCGTGTAGCGGTAGCGTTGAATATAAGGTTGTGAGCATACAGGGTACTATGAATGATGGTGTAACTAAAAATGTAAACACAACTGTTGTTACTCTAAAGTGGCCACACACTTCTACAGTTGTTGTGGTCGCATAACATATGTTGAAATGCGAGTCAAAAAAACTTTAAAATTGAAAAAAGTTACGTTTTTAACTGCAGTTTTAAAATATAAAATAGTTAAAAGGAAATAAATGGGTGTCTTTTACGGTACAACAACAACAACAACAAGAAATACTGTGAGCCATCAGCTGTGAAAACTAAGACTTGAAGCTGGGGTTTTATAGAAAAATTCGGAATGTAATGGTCATTGTTAAGAAGTTTTCTATATATTATAAGGACGAATATGTATAGTTCTGCTTTATGACGATGTGTATATAGGTGTTTTGTACAATTTAGGGCCAATGTAAAGATCTGCACGGGCGGAACGTTATTTTGTGCGATTGGAATAGAGTAAAGCTTAAGATTTTGACTAATTTTTTGCTAAGGCTTAGGCTTAGGCGTTAGTATGAATTCATTCTTACACTTACACTTACGCTTAGGCTTAGGCTTTAGGTTTAAGCTTTGGCTTTGGCTTAGGCATACGCTTAGGTTTAGGCTTACGCTTAGGCTTAGACTTAGGCATAGGTTTAAGCTTAGGCTTAGTCTTTGGCTTAGTCTTAGGCTTAGGAATATGCTTATACTACTGTTCCGTTCGTGTTCTATAGATTGGCTCAATTTATTAACGGCTTTTGGGTAAATTAATATGTGAATTAGCTTTCTCGTATCGAAATCGGTTCAGCGTTTGTAATTGCGTATGAAGATTGGTAAAATGAAAACATTTTATACTGAAGTAAGTAATTAACCAAAAAACACTAAATCTTGTTCATGTTGTTTTAAAATTAAAAATTATAGACAAGTTTCTCAAACTAAAACCGCATATCTGGTTTCAAGTTTAGCATATCGAACATATAAAGAGGCGGATCCAGTAATTTTTGACGGAGGGGCAGGCTGACAACTGTTATGAAACGCAAAAATTATAACCAAGGGACGTTATTATTTTATCACCGAAAAAAGGTTTGAGGGCGAAAAATTGTTAAGGTAGCTGCTACCTTGCCATTTTAACACAAAAAAATTCTAACGCGGGGTGTACGCCTACCATCTTTAGATCCACTAGTGATTTCTGTTAAATTATGACTCCGATATCTGTTCTGTGTTGTTTAGGCTTAACAGACACAATTTAAAACTTCGGCTTTTAATAATAACACAATTTGTGTTCCTTAAAATTTACAATTAACGCTTTACACACCGTTTAACAGTGGTTTGAAAATCACAAAATACGGGACATCAAAGTGAATAATAATCATTCGGCAAAATTATCATTACTTTCGTGCTGAGGCAATTGACCGTACATTCTACGATTTGCAATCAATGATGTGGTATCCTGAATAAATATAAGCTCAAAAGCTTGTCATATGCCTTAAAGTGCATGTAAGCAATAACATATCTCAAATTTCTTAACCGTAAGTGACCATGTTACTTTAAGCAGCGTCCAGGTTTCTGGTGGGTCTATAAAACAGACGATTAGATTCTAGATTACATTTTTTGCTTAGGCTTAGGATTAGGCTTAAGACGACGCGTTTTCAACGCTTAGGCTTAGGCTTAGGCTTAGGAATACGTTTAATCTATTGTTACGCACCTAAAACTAACATTGGCCACTCGAAGAATGGGTCTGCGGAGAACAGCTACGGTCCTGCCATGGCCATTCTGCTTACTGTCAAACCTAACACGTTTAAATTTACATTTTCCTGTTTTGTTAATACGCAAAACACACACAACTAACAAATCGGCTATTATCATGTGTCCCACAGACTAGCAGAATTCTATATATTTAAAGCTAGAATGCCCTACACTCGTATTTTGTGCAACTTTCCAGCATTACTTTGTTTACAATATTTTCTTACAACAGAAACGTGTTGCGTTAATCCCGTTACTTTGTGGTGGTGTCTTATAACACACGTGTTAAAGCGGCTAGTATCATGTGACTCACATACTTGCTAAATTCTATATGTTTAAAGCTAGAATACCACACATACATATTTCGGCAAACTTTTCAGCATTTCCTTGTTTACAAAATTTTCTTAAAACAGAAAAGTGATTGTTCTGTGAAAAAAAACATTTGCGTACAGATTGCTGTTTATTCGCTAACATCTGCGCATTGCGCAAAGCCGACTGACTCGTTTAAAGTTTATAGCAAACTGTTTATCACAGTAATGCTGCTTGGGAATACTCAAAGCAAGAGTTAACTGTAAGGCAATCATTGTATGTGAGGGTTTTGCCAACAAAATCAAAATGGAACGATTCCATTGGTCACTAAAAAGCAGTGACGTATTGCATAATTATTAAATTTTGAATAAAATAGATAAGCTTACTTTACACCGTTGTATGAACTGCACGGTGACGCTGTAATTGGAATTGCATAATTATTAAATTTTGAATAAAATAGATAAGCTTACTTTACACCGTTGTATGAACGGCACGGTGACGCTGTAATTGGAAAAATATGTCGCCAAAGCCACAACGACCACAATAATTATTGCTGTTACTGCTAGCACTTTGAAAACATCTGAAAATTCATAGATTATTAAGTAAATTCGTTTAATATTGGTTTATCTTTATACCGTTAATAACTCGATATTTTATTGAGAAAACGGCCAATGTTCCCTTTTTGGGCCGTACACTAGATTGAGCATATGTCTAAGCCCAAACCTAAACCTAAGCGTTGAAAAAACGTGTATTCTTAAGCCTAAGCCTAAGCTTAAGTCTTAGCAAAAAAAACTGTAGTTTAAGCCTATTGTTTTATACAACCACCAGAGAAACCGGGGCGACCCTAAAAGTAACATAGGCCGAGAACAGAATGGTTTCATGGAAATAGGGATGATTTTTGTGGCATCAATTTAAGTAAGAGCTAAGAAAGCTTACGGTATCAAAATTACATGATATGAAGACAAAATTGGTTGCATGAACGCAAAGCAGTTTTTTGTTCTTAGGACAAGAAAAGTCAAATCAAATTAGAACACAAATACTAAAACCTCTCTAAATTTATGTTTTTGTCCATTTTATAATTTTTAAACCACCATGATAGTGTGGAATATTTCACATTATTATCTGTGAGTATTGAACGGTTTAAACGGCCCATGTTACTTCGAGGGGCGTCCAGGTTTCTGGTGGGTCTATAAAAGAGTAGGTTTAAATTCTAGATTACATTTTTTGCTTTATAGGCGTAGGCTTCTTAGGTTTAGGAATACGCTCAATCTACTGTTACGCCCCTTGCAGTAACATTGGCCGTTTAAACAATTCTATTTTACCCCGGCACCGGGCATTTTATATGCCAGGTTTTCGTTTGTACATGACACCCTACCTTATATTTTTTCCCTTAAGAAAATTTTTTGATGATAAAATGATAAGGTCCACAACTTACAATTTTTCCCCTCATAAAATTTTTTGATGATAAAATGATAAGGTTCCTACCTTACAAATTTTGAATTCCGTAAAATTTGCCAGCCCACCTCACCCTCGTCAGAAATTTTCGGATCCGCCTCTGAGACGATGTATAAAATACTACGGTTCTTGTACACTTTCTCTCCGCAAGCTTGACTCGTGTTTGTGGGGGGGGGGGGTGTGGGGGGGGGGGGGGCCCGGGGGGTTTTTTTTTTTTTTTTTTCTTTTTTTTTTTTTTTTTTTTTTTTTTTCATTTTTTTTTTTTTTTTGTTTCGCCTGGCCCTTTCTTGCGGTTTTGGCGGGTCGTTTTTTTTCTTGTCGCAGTTTTTGCCTAAGCCTTTTTCAAGCCTCCTGAGCCTGAAAGCGTAAGTGTAAACCTAAAATTTATATGTGGTGAAGGTGTACAAGACCGGGCCCATGTATAGAACATTGCCGGATCGTTTTCCGGATGGACTATAATAGAGTCAGTTTAATCTTTAGACTAATTTTTTTTGCTTAGGCTTAGACTTAGGAATAGGCTCATCCATACACTTAGGCTTAGGCTTAGGAATCTGTTTATACTACTGTTCTGGCCCTGTTCTATACTTGGGCTCAAGAGCGAATACTACAACTCACTGTTTCTTGACCACAACACAACTCGTTTCGTCTTGGCTGTCTGAAATAAAATCAGGCATGTGAAACATAAAAAACATTACTATTTCATTATATTTTCTATAATCATCAAGCCTGATCCATGTTCTGCTGCCAATAGAAATACTGGTTGATACTATAGGTCAAATTTACGATGATATGTCTCAGCCGGTACGAGTTGTTAAGATCGACCTGTGTTTAACCCGATAGTTCGCTCAAATTCGGCAATATACTAGAGATGGCTTCAAGTGAGTTTATAGTCTAAGTTTTCAATTGAACCACGTCATACAGAGTTAAATTGGTCAAAAAGATAGAAAACATTTCGCGTTATGAGCTTAGCGTTAAATTGCTGCTGAAATAGCGTATTGACAAAGCGGCCAATGCAAAGAACAGTGGCGGAACAGTATTATAAGCATGTTGTTAAGCCTAAGCCTAAGCGTAAGCGTAAGAATGAGCATATTCGTAAGCCTACGCCTAGGCCTAAACCTAAAAGCCAGACAAAAAATTGTCTAAGCCTAAAGCTTACTCTATTTTAGTCGCACAGAAGAACGTTCCGCCCCTGATCTTTACATGAGCCGACAAAGCTCAAGTGGGCTTATATAAGATCGTTTTCGTACTTTAGCAATGCGTTCAGCATTTTTTTGCTTATTGAAAAATTCTTTGAAGGACACTCATTGAAACGCGAAAAGCTATTAAAATAGCGTTTTATTTTTGACACGATCCCTAAAGAAACTATATTAACCCTTTCTCACATGAATATTTTCTATTTCCCCTGACACCTACTTTTATGCTCGGATTCGAACTCCAGTGACTGGAGTGGGAGGCGTATGCGATCACCACTCAGCTATATGAGCTTGACGCTCGAGCCCGAACGGGCTCTCTCGTCTTGTGGTGATTTAGTACTATGTATACGTGTGGCAGTTGTTAAACACAGTGCGATATACATTATTTAACGTATATACACTGCACTGAGTTGCCTACAAGCAACTCAATGTGAGAAGGGGTTAACTTTACTAACTGCAAGACAGAAATTTAAACTGTGATTCAAAATGTTTACACCAAATTAAGAATTTTTGGAATTTCAGTGGCCTTAAGGGCCAACTCCCAGATAGAATTGAATCTACGAAAATGGTCGCCCAACAATGTCCTTAAGCCTATGACTAAATCTAAACACAAACCTAAGTGTAATTGTAAACCTTAGCGTAAGCCTAGCCGTTAAAGTTGGGTGACTAATTGTCGAGTCGATAAAAATTTCGGATTACAAATTGCCAGTCGACGAAGTGTCGAGCGAACAATTGTCGTGATATCGTACAAAATTACATTTTCAACGAAACGTAGCTGGCAATTCGCTTACGTTGATGTCAGTATTCGAATCTGTGATAAATAGTATTTGTTCGCGGTTCACGGCTGCTCCGATTGCGTCACTGGCTTCTGTTTGCAAATCGTTATTCGTTTTTGCCAAATTAAGCATATCTTTTTCCAACGACTTCTGCGCCTGCGTGATTTGATTGTCTTCTTCAAATCCCTCAGAACCGATTGCTTCGTCTCCATAACTCGGAAGTTCTACGTCGTTTACATAATCCTGACCACCATTGATTTCCACGTCACCATCTTGTTCTATCTCCAGTGACTCGGTTAACTCCAGGTTAGCTTCATCACCGTTAACAGCAACGCTTTCAATCTGATCCTCCACTGGACGCATTTCTGATGGATCCTCAATAATCGAAGATTCAACCGTTGTTCTTTGATCCAGCCATTCGCCAGCGCCTGATTCTTGATCGGCACCAATCCCAGATTCAACTTCGACAAGATTCGTTTCTTTGAACGCGTCTGTTGTCTCCAAATTTGTGTCCTCTTCGTTCGCTTCGATTTGGTCTTCAACGACAGCTTCCATTTGACCACGTCCAGCACCGACGTCATCGTAGTAATCGTTGTCTTCAGATTCAGTTGAATTCAACTCACCGTTTTGCTCAACCAACGTATCTGGTGATACTTCAAAATCGATTTTTTGGTCTTCAGCCGGGGGTAGCATTTGAACCGCAGGGGATATTGGCGTTAGCTCTAGATAGTCTAAAGCGTCCGTGTTGATACGATCAGAATCTTTGCCGTCACTGTTAAAGCCGTTTGACATGTTCACTTGCTCATCAGACTGCTGTTTGTCATCATCATTCCGTTGAATTGCACTTTCTGGTTTCGGTTCAAAATATTCGCTGACGTCCAACCTGGAGTCTTGTGGCACTTCAACCACGTTCACATTGTTTGGTTCGTCTTCATCTGGTGAGTTTACAATCGCTGGATCAGCAGCTTTGCCGTCTTGAAATTCAGAGCGTAAATTTTGACGGGCAAACTCGCGAAGTTGATCGAAACCGGAACGGTAGCTTGATTCTGGCGTCGGTGGAAGCTGTGGCACTGAAATATTACGTAATTCTAATTAATACAACGTGCCAGTGGGAAAATGGGCATTGTTTCTATTTTCTCACAAAGAAAAACTTTACTTCCCGCATTGAAGAATTGTCTTTAATAGAATTCTCATACGCTATAGCTGCTTCTGAGCTTCTGCAGGTTCAGCGGACGCTAAGCAGGATGGGCCCCCCACAGCGAAGTCAAGGGTCAGACTTACGCTTATATCAAAAGGCTTAAGGTGAAGGTGTTAGGCATAGGTAACCCTATTACAAAAGCTATTATCAGCTCAAAAACGTAAATGCAGGTGAAGATGTACAGAACCAATCAGCATGGAAGGATTGAGTTGACTTCTGTACACCTTGCGTGTATTTGTGTTATACAGTTGAGTGCCTTGATGATTTTCGGCTCGTGTAAAGATCAGGGGCGGAAAGTTTTTCTGTGGGACTGCAATAGAGTAAGCTTAAAGCTTTAGACTAATTTTTTTGCTTGGCTTAGGCTTAGGCTTAGGAATAAACTCATTGCTACGCTTAGGTTGAGGCTTCGGCTTAGGAATATTCTCACTCTTACGCTAGGCTTAGGCTTAGGAATAAACTCATTGCTACGCTTAGGTTTAGGCTTCGGCTTAGGAATATTCTCGCTCTTACGCTAGGCTTAGGCTTAGGAATAAACTCATTGCTACGCTTAGGCTTAGGATTAGGTTTAGGAATATTCTCGTTCTTACGCTTAGGCTTACGATTAGACTTGCAGGAATATGCTTATAATACTGTTCCGCCCCTGTACGTTACATTGATCATAATTTCTAACCATTTAGGCTAATTGAGTTTAGTGCAAATTGCGTTTACCTGCATTTTGCTTGCGATTATGATGAACGAAATAAACCGAAAACTCTGGTGCCATTAAAAGGTTCGGGATTGATCCGCGTTCCGCTGCGCCGTCCGTCGCCAGTTCGTGCAACTCACAATTGCTGGTTGTTGAAAAGTTTCTTGTGTACGTAAAAACGTTGCACCGCTCTGGAAATTTCATAAACTCGACTTTATTGTTGAGAATCAAATTATTTAAATCAAAATGTTGCCCGCCTACAAGAAAATCTACCAATGTAAAGAACAGGGGCGGAGCAGTAGTAAGCATATTCTTAATCCTAATCCTAAGCCTAAGCCTAAGCGTAAGCATATTCCTAAGCCTATGCCTAAGCCTAAGCCTAAGCATAAGAATGAGCATATTCGCAAGCCTAAGCCTAAACCTAAGCATAAGCCAAGCAAACAAATTGCATAAAGGTTACGTTTAATACTCTATTTCAGTCCCACAGAAAAACGTTCCGCCCCTAATGTTTACTTGGGTCGTATCTTGTAACGCTCTTAAACTAACCCCACAAAATGGCAATCGTCCAGACAAAGTAACTTAGACTAACATATTTTTAAGTTTAACACGAGTTAAAGTGAAATTTATTTTTGGTTCAAGTAACAAGTACAGACAGAAATTATGTGTATCTTAGAGGTCATTAAGTTTACCTTAAACTAAAAATATATACGATGTTGAATGCGTTTAAGCGTAAAACCTACCGGTTAGTTCGGTTATTCTAGAAAGGCGTTTAACAGTACTGGATTAGCTTAAGCTTTAAATCAAGTTAGTTTAAGCTTTTAGAGAGTACTTACATTCAGTATGCCACAAGTTTCGCGTGTCTATGATAAACTATTTTGGATTAATTTTATGGCATGAATATACTCAAAAAGGTCCATCATAATTTTGGGCCGACGTTACTCTTAGGGGCGTAAACAGTAGATTTAGCGTATTTTTAAGCCTACGCTTAAAACCCAAGCGTTACAAAAATGTGTTCGTAAGCCGAAGCCTATAAGCCTAAGCCTAAGCAAAAAATGTAATCTAGAACCTAAACCTACTCTTACCAGAAACTTGGAGACCCCTAAAAGTAACAGGGCCGGAATATTGTATCACATATGTGCTGTCCAACCAAAAAATTCTCGCATAAAAATTTTCACCTAATATATATACAGAATGTTATTAATAAAAGATCAGTAAAATGGACAATCAGCATATCGTAAAAAACATTTCGCGACTTTAGTACGGGACTACAAGAGCAGGATACATCTCCTGCCCGGCAGATCTGCCACAGCTGACTTTACAAACCGCCAGAAATTCTCTAAAAGTATAAAGGTCATCAGTGCCGGAGAAGACATGGGTGGGGTCTGCTCCCAAACTTCAGGATATGGGCCTCCAAACTCGCGAGCGTATCGAGCGAAAAGCCAGACGTATTTTAAAATTTCGGCGGTTTTTGGTTCAACCAATTATGGTGGGGTGTGTTTTAGGGGTGGAACACCCACAAGTGGGCGGGAGGTATGAGGGTGGCTGCTCCGGCCCTGAAGGTCATATTCTTTTTAATATATGTAAAGATTATATTTTCGTATATGGTGTAGAAAATATATAAAATGTTTGCAATAAAGTTTCCCTGTTCCATTTGATTAACTGCATAAGTTTTAAATTTTAACCATCTTGGGCCCATGTAAAAATCGGGGGTGGAACGTTTTTACTATTTTTTGCTTGGCTTTGGCTTTCACGCTTAAGCTTAGGTTTATTAATCACTGTGTCCAAACAGTGTCCACATTGTCCCTACTCTCTCCGAAGGGGCTTCCGCAAAAACAGACTACCGCCCTTGCAAATAAGTGGGTGGACAATTTCTTACAGTAGCGTAGACAGTATAACGTGGATGACCCAGTATAATACTGTTTCGCCTTTATTCTTTACATTGTTATGCATGTTGTGAACCTGTAAACTAACCATTACGACAGCATTGTTCCATGCATGCTTGAAGCGGTGTCCAACTACCGGACTTGTCAAGCAGCGTAATTTTAGTTTGACCATAGGCCGCAGGCCACAAAGTATAACCAATTTTGACGTCGTAAAGTCTACAATCAAGATTTGTCTGTTCGTCAGCATTGAATAAAGCATCAACTGCATATGAGTATGCAGTGATTATATATGTTACCAAAATACGTTTCCAAATCATGTTTTTAATTTCCAAAAATTTATTAACCTCAAAACCAAAGGCGCAAGAATAACGAGAAAATTTAATTTGTGAGCAAAAGTTTTAAGCCCCATTCACACGTGCCAGTTTTTGCAGCGAGAACTTGCATCTGCAACTTGGGCGAAATAGCTGCTGCAGTAAAAGTATTTTTGGGCCGTATTTTTAAAGGAAGATTCCGATTGACCAATCAAATTGCATGTGCAAGAAATTCAAGCGACTTGCAATTGCGTTCACAGGTGCGAATTAAATTCAATGGCATGAATTCGTGTGAATAATTTGCAGCTGCAAGAACTTCAACGCTGCTTTTTGACCGAACTTACACATACAACTTGCAAGTGCATGTTTTTCGTGCAAAAACTTCCATGTGTGAATAGGGCTTTAAATTATATCAATTGTAAGACGATTTTAGATAATATTTTGCATAAGCAATAAATAAAGTGTATTGGTGTGGCATTGAATTTTTAATAGAAAATTTACTTCCCAATCAACCATTCAGTATTGTATTTTCAGCACCCACCTACAGTATACATAAAATATAAAATTTGGCTAATGTTAAGATCAGAAGCGGAACGTTTTTCTGCGGGACTGCAATTACTGTTGCGATGGCTCTGTCTTGTACATTGGTCATGTAATTTTTGCTCTTACTGTAGAAATTTTTACTCGCCGTACTACGTATTATTATCAGTTACTGACCCTATTTGCCTGATTTTAAAAAGAAAACCGTTCGCAGTAAACTATGCTATCATCGTTTGTTATCAAATGTTGATGCTTGTTGTAATTCTAATACAGTTGTTTTGGCATGTGACATTACTACGAGCACATGATTTCCAATTTTTTTCGTTTTTTTGGTTATTTCATAATAACAGAAACCCGCTTCCGGTTGATTCGAGTTTTTTCAAACGTCGGTCAATGTAAAGAACAGGGACGGAACAGCATTTATAAGCATAATCCTAAGCCTAAGCCTAAGCGTAAGAAAGAGTATATTACTAAACGTAAGCCTAAACTAAGTCGAGCAAAAAAATTAGTGTAAAGCTTAAGCTTACTCTATTGCAGTCTCACAAAAAACGTTCCGCCCCTGATCTTAACATGGGCCCAATTGTCCAGCCAAACTTTGAAGTGTAGTGTTTTGGTAGATTATTCATATTGATAGGTTATGAAATTTCATGATAAGCTATGTTAATAGAAACGCAAGAAAATATCAGTACAGCCTTTAAAACGAGCACAATATCGCTCCATACACTGCAGAAAATTGTGAATCAAATTGACTCTCTCCGAAATAGGCTTTTCGGAACTACACAAATTGAGTCAAAATTCGACTCCGCCAGAGCCAAATTCAATTCACTGAGTCGAACGTTTAACTTTTGCGTAGTCAAAATTGACTCCGTTTGGTGTAGTCCTAAAAAGCCTATTTCGGAGAGACTCAATTTGACTTACCATTTTTTGCAGTGCACAAACGGTTGCAACATAGTTGAAGCTGCTCGGCGACTGTTCGAAAATTAACCATAAACTCTTAAATCAAAATACATAATTCAATTCAAATTGGAATTTAAATTTTTCACAAATAAAATATAAAATTTACTGGCTTTAATTGTTCTGACAAATGTTGTTTATTTCTGTCTGGAACGAGATCAGATATATACTATGGTGCCTCATATATAGATCTACTATTGTAATAGACAGGGCACGTATTAAACTAACTTCCTGATTACTAAATAGCGGGCCCATGTAAAGATCAGGGGCGGAACGGTTTTCTGTGGAACTAGAATAGAATAAGCTTAACCTTTAGACTAATTTTTTTTGCTTGGCTTAGGTTTAGTTTTAGGCTTAGGCTTAGGAATAAACTCATTCTTACGCTTAGGCTTAGGCTTAGGAATAAACTCATTCTTACGCTTAGGCTTAGCGTTATGCTTAAGCATAGGCTTAGAAATAAGTTTATAAGACTGTTCCGCCCCTGTTCTTTAGATTGGCCAAACTGAGTATATTTTCGGCAAACTGTCGTTTTAGTTTCGTATAACTTGCCCAGCGCATCCATAAGATGAAACCTGCCCGAGACTGGACGTCACAAACGTCCTGGTCCATAATTGCGAACTTGTAACCTTATAACTCTGAGTTACTCGGAGTCATTGAAAACTGTGTATGCAAATTGCACAACGCGAAATTTTTAACAATTGCGACGTGCATGCACACAGTATGTGCAAATTGCACAACATACACGACAACTCATATATACTTGAGTGTCAACCTTCCATTCGAGCCGAAATGGTAAACGACTCCAAATTCAAAAAGGTCCTGTTTGAATGTTAGGTCAAGGCCGGAGCAGCCTCCCCCATACTCCCCATTTAGGGGCCCCCACCCCTAAAGCAGCCCCCACCCTAACCGGTTGATACAAAAACCGCTTAAGTTTTAAAATGCGTCTGGCTTCTTGCTCGATTTGCTCGCGAGTTTGGGTGCCCCCACCCTGGAATTTTGGGGGTAGCTCTCGCCCCTGCCTGCTCCGGCACTGGGTTAGGTTTAACTTAATTATTAAAAGGTACCATAGATATATTTTTTTGAATTTTAGCAACGACTTCGGTTTCCTACTAAACATATTCATTATAAAATTATCAAATTTTCAAAAAGAGTCAATTTGACTGTTCCCCTTATTGTTGAATTACTTGTTTCATTGCTACAGATTCCAGCTTTAGAAAGTGTTCGTATAATTTCAATGAGCAACATTTTGCCCCAATTACTGCAAGTAACAGGTTGTGTTCGTTCAAAGCTTCTGCAGAAAGAATATGCGTTTTCAACCAGAAGCGGATCCAGAAATTTCTGACGAGAAAAGTGGGTGGTAAAAGTTACGAAACGCAATTTTATTTTAACTGCATGCTATAGATGTGCCAATTTCCTTATGGGAAAACTTTAAGGTGGGATCATGCCATATTATCACAAAACATTTTCTGACGAAATGGGGCGTACGCCACCACCTCCCGCCCCCCTTACAACCCGGATCCGCTAGTGGTTTGTAATGTCGCCGCTGGCGTTGTGAAATTGTTTTTATTGTAAATATATAAAAACTATTATCAATGCAGTATTTCTCGAACAGGGCCCAATATTACTAAAGCCAGTATCAATGTTATTGGTATCGACATTTTTGAAACCAAAGCTGCCAAATTTGAACCCGTTTGGTCTGTTGATGCAGATTTCGACTCGCCTGTGCCGTCCAACTCAGAACTGTCCAAATTTTCAGGCTCTATACTCGATGTAGAATCTAAAAAAATTAGGTTATTTTATTTGGAATTATTTACATAAATGGTATTTCAGTCCACTTTTTGAAACATTTAAGAATAAATACCCGGACCCTGACCTGGAATTTTCTGGAACAAAAAAACCCGGACCTGGATTTTTCTGGAACAAAAAAACCCGGACCTGGATTTTTCTGGAACAAAAAAACCCGGACCTGAACTTTTCTGGAACAAAAAACCCGGACCTGGATTTTTCTGGAAGAAAAACCCGGACCTGGATTTTTCTGGAAGAGAAACCCGGACCTGGACTTTTCTGAAAGAAAAACCCGGACCTGGATTTTTCTGGAAGAAAAACCCGGACCTGGATTTTTCTGGAAGAAAAACCCGGACATGGATTTTTCTGGAAGAAAAACCAGGACCTGGATTTTTCTGGAAGAAAAACCCGGACCTGGATTTTTCTGGAGCAAAAACCCGGACCTGGATTTTTCTGGAAGAAAAACCCGGACCTGGATTTTTCTGGAACAAAACCCGGACCTGGATTTTTCTGGAAGAAAAACCCGGACCTGGATTTTTCTGGAACAAAAAATACCCGGACCTGGATTTTTCTGGAACAAAAAAACCCGGACCTGGATTTTTCTGGAAGAAAAACCCGGACCTGGATTTTTCTTGAACAAAAAACCCCGGACCTGGATTTTTCTGGAAGAAAAACCCGGACCTGGATTTTTCTGGAAGAAAAACCCGGACCTGGATTTTTCTGGAAGAAAACCCCGGACTTGGATTTTCTGGAAGAAAAACACGGACACGGACCCGGAATTTTTAAGAATGTAAACCCGGACCTGGATTTAAGTCTGTTGACTTATGTGCTTCGTGAAGCTATTAGGCTAGAGCCCATTTTTTTATAAAAGTTGAATAACTTCAAACGAGACATGCCATGTCTTTGCATCCCTACAATTCCAACCATTCCTAATTACGTATTTCGTAATCGTAGCCCAAAGATATATACGTTGATTATTTCTTTAGTCAAAGGCGAAGCGTGTTGACCAAATTTTCTTTCTGCAGTTTGCTTTTACATACGACATACGATAGTTGTCTTAAGAGACATGTTGGGAGTGGTTGTTTGTAATGTATTTCCCGCAGTTAGCATTAGTTGTGCATCTATCTGATAAATTCATTAACTGATTTAGGTACGATACATTTATTAGTCACAATGTACGCGGGTGATGTTAAAATCAAAAAGCTAATTTTATTCCGGGTATTTTGTCCGGATAGTTTTGCAAAACCCGGACCCAGACACGGACCCGGAACGATTAGTTGTGAAAACCCAAACCCGGGCCTGGAATTACTTGAAACGAAAACCTGGACCTGGAACTTTCGGCAACAACACCCAGAAGAACCGGAATACCCGGACCCGAACGCAAGTCTACTTTCAAGAATCACAAATCTAAGTATTTGATTGGACAGGCAAACAAATATAGAAGCATGATCGAACCGGCACCTGAATATTTTTCCGAATTTAAATGTGCTAAATTAGAAGTTTTCATACAAAACCTATTTTGGTGGCGTCCCTGAAGCTATATAAGTGATATCAAGAATAGATTGTTAAACCCCATAAAACTTACAGCGACATAATGCATAGTTTAGTTAAAATTGAAACTTTAAAATACTAACGCTCTATGGCTGGGTTTCCAAAACCCTACTTAAGCACGACATAGTACTTAAGTACGTGTTAAGTAATTACTTAACCATTTTGTCGTTTTTACGAGCGTACTTAAGTAAACACTTAAATCGGTGACTAAATTTGATAGATGACAAATTTACCATTCAGGCATACTTACCTTGGTCAAATTGAAATTGTAGTCCATTGGTTCGTACTCAATAAAAACTACAACTTTCTTGTTATGACAATGGCTGACATTTGGCGTTTATTTGTTTTTGCTCGAAAATTTAAGTATTTACTTAAGTCGGCGACTTAAGTAGTAAATACTTAAGTATAACTTAAGCAAACACATACTTTACTTTCTTGTCATAACAATTGCTGACATTTGGCGTTTATTTGTTTTTGCTCGAAAATTTAAGTATTTACTTAAGTCGGCGACTTAAGTAAATACTTAAGTATATATAACTTAAGCAAACACATACTTTACTTTCTTGCCATAACAATGGCTGACATTTGGCGTTTATTTGTTTTTGCTCAAAAATTTAAGTATTTACTTAAGTCGGCGACTTGAGTAAAATTTCGGAAACCCATCCGATGCAAATAGGATGTCGTACCTAAAGTTTCAGGCAAGCTTGTATCCACTATCGCACAATCGGAATTATGGAACGTTTCGTCGTGGAAAAAAGGCGCTGCAACGATGCCCAGGAGATCAACAGATGCTTTGCCACACTTTTCTTCAATTGGCTTCTGCAAAAAAACAATTGTTTGAAATGAAATATTTGAATGAATGAATGTTTTTGAAGTATATATAATATTTAAAAAATGTCAACTCCGACAACCGCAACAGTTGGGTTTCCAAACGTTTCTGAATTCGCAGATTCGACAAATTGTTTACTGCCGGCGTTATAATAGTCGCCCCACAAACAAGTTCAAGGCAGGTGGCTCCAATAAAATGTTTCACAGCTCTATTACTTCGTGGTCTGTGAAAAAAAATCAATTTGCCAAGATGGGGGTCCTCAAAGGTCGGAACCCGCAATTGGAGGGGATCGGGAGCTTCCGCCGGCACTGTAATATATGAATACATACTGTAATCCCTAATGAACAAATTTTCTTTCGATTTTATGTCTATCCAAGAATCTTAATTAATCCTTTCAGAAAATCCACCGCTACACATACCCATATTCAGTCATAACCCAAATTTTCTGGTCAATGAGTTGCTATGGATTTATTAATTTAACATAACTTAACCGACAGGCTTAAATAAAAGCTTACGTATAAACAAGCCGGCCAATGTTATTTTAAGGGGCGTAACAGTAGATTAAGCGTATTCCTAAAAGCCTAAGCCTAAGCGTTGCAAAAATGTGTTCCTAAGTCTAAGCCTAAGCATAAGCCTAAGCAAAATAATGTAATCTAGAATCTAAACCTACTCTTTTATAGACCCACAAGAAACCTGAACGCCCCTTGTACCATGGGCCAGCAAGCCTTGTTCTAAAACCTTTAAGTCGAATTATCAACTGAAACACCCGTACACGCACGGTTAGCCCTCTTACGAATTAAGCATCACAACGAAATTTTTATAAAATGTTCTCCATACTCTTTAAAAGCTTAAACTAACTTGATTTAAGCTTTAAGCTAATCCAGCAGTATTAAACAAAGTTTCTAGATAAACTGAACTAACCGGTTGGTTTACTCTTAAACTAATTTAAAATCTTACGTATTTTTAGTTTAAGTTAAGCTTAGCAAAGCTCTCAGATACACATAATTTCTGAGCTGGATTTGTTACTTAAACCAAAAATAATACTTAAACCTAAAATAAGTTTTGTTTAAACTCGTGTTCATCTAAAAACATGTTAGTTTAAGTAAACCACTAAAATTCTGGTTTAACTAATCCGTCCAGCCATGTGAGTTTGACTTAAACTAATATTCAAGTTTAATAGTTAAGCTATAATTTAAGTTTTTAATCAGTATGGCAATACATTAATTCAAGGCTGCAGTATTCAATAAAATGAACACATTTTGGTATAAATTCGCCAACACCGACTGCAAATCGATACTACGCATCGCCGAGTTCTTTCAGATTATTCAAACAAAATTAATAGTTAATATGCTCATATTCTCAACTTTGTTCATCGCAAACCAAAAAATTTTAAGCCTTTCAAAGCAACCTACTACATAAAACACCTACTGGTCTGAACGAATATTCTCACAAAATTGAAACAATCTTTGATACTTCGGACCATGTATAGAACAAGGCCGGATCGTTTTCCAGTGGGGCTGTAATAGAGTCAGTTTAAGCATTAGACTAACTTTTGCGCTTAGGCTTAGGCTTAGGCATAGGCTTAAAAATAGGCTCATCTTTACTCTTAGGCTTAGGCTTAGGCTTAGGCATAGGCTTAGAAATAGGCTCATCTTTACGCGTAGGCTTAGGCTTAGGCTTAGGCATAGGCTTAGAAATAGACTCATCTTTACGCGTAGGCTTAGGCTTAGGCTTAGGCATAGGCTTCGAAATAGGCTCATCTTTACTCTTAGGCTTAGGCTTAGGCTTAGGCATAGGCTTAGAAATAGACTCATCTTTACGCGTAGGCTTAGGCTTAGGCTTAGGCTTCGAAATAGGCTCATCTTTACGCGTAGGCTTAGCCTTGGGCTTAGGCATAGGCTTAGAAATAGGCTCATCTTTACGCTTACACTTAGGCTTAGGCTTAGGCTTAGGCATAGGCTTCGAAATAGGCTCATCTTTACGCGTAGGCTTAGCCTTAGGCTTAGGCATAGGCTTAGAAATAGGCTCATCTTTACGCGTAGGCTTAGGCTTAGGCATAGGCTTCGAAATAGGCTCATCTTTACGCGTAGGCTTAGCCTTAGGCTTAGGCATAGGCTTAGAAATAGGCTCATCTTTACGCTTACACTTAGGCTTAGGCTTAGGCTTAGGCTTAGGAATATGCTTATGATACTGCTGCGGCCGTGTTCTATACATTGGCCGATGATGCTTCAAAACGGCAAATAGCAATTATTTACATACCTGAACGCATTTGTACAATTTTGGCACTGCCGTTTGCCAGTCGATAGTAATTTCCGTTTCGCCAGGTCTACGAGTTTTGGCCGTTGTTGTTGCGTTGACAAAACACGACAGCACCGCGACATCACGAACAAACAAACGATACACGCATTGATACATTGAATGGCTGAGTTTGGTGCGTTTAGCACAACCATCGCTAAGCATTTGAGCGAAACAACTCTTCACTTCGCACGATGACCCTGTGAAACATAGTAAATTTGGTTACAAATTCGGTGGGTTTTCACAACGAATGTTACCATTTTGAATAATATCAACGTTAAAGACCGTTACCAAATGTCGGTATATGTGTACGATAAAGTGTATGTAAAGCAAAGATTGTCGTAACTATGAACATATAAAGATAGCGATGATTGCAATCTACCATGGTCACAACCAGAATTTTCGAAAGGGGGTCGGTCCGGCAAAATTTCAAAGGGCGTTTTTTGTGTTGCAAACTGAAATAGCGTTTTAAATGTATACAAAAATCCTAAAAATAGGACTCGCCACTGAATCCCTATCAATCCCTGGCGACGCCGTTCACTGTAAATTCCAGTGAGTTGATTTTAACTCAGAATGTGTTGAATCAACTCAGAAGCATGAGCTCTGAATTACGCTTTTCAGAATTCAGAATTCTGAATTGGTTTCACTCATCCTGAGTTAATTAATAATCAACTCACTCGGAATTAAATAAGATCAGAGTGAGTTAAAATTTAGTGCTATTAACTCAGAAATGACAATTTCCTTTCTGAGTTGATTAAATCAACTCACTGAAATTTACAGGGTTGCAAACTGCCGTGAAAAAATGGACTGCAGTTGCAATTGGGTTAATGATCCTAATCTCCCGTGTACAGTAAAACGCCAAACTTCGCTGTTCTATCAAACTAACCGTACGCTTCGTTCATACACGGCTTAAAGTCGTCAATATAACTCTCGTGACAGATCGAGTCAATAAACTCAACAATCAGTTCGTACAACGAGCTCAACTCTTCAAACGCAACCGCTGCCAAGTGTTTCAAATCGTCGAACACTGAATAACACGATTCAATTTGTTCAATTTCACCCATACTGCACGTTTGTGAGTTCGCTGAATATAGTTTCCATAGCTGGACGCCTAGAATAATTGATGGAGTTGGGAACAGAGATGTCCGCAGAAAATGATATTTTGGGTAACTCCGAATAATTTCGCAGGTCTCTTACAATTGTAATTCGGATATTGTTTTCACGTTTATACCGGGTTTATTTGGGGAGCACCTGCCAAATTTAAGGGCCACACCCCGCAAATGCCCGCCATGGGGACACCCGTGACTGGGAAACTTTCAAAATGAAGGTACCCGTCCCACAGACTGTTCGGTGTGCTAGGGAACAAATAATTCCCCGGAGGGTCGTACGCAAAATTCATGTGACATTGAAGCTGTTAAAACTTTTTTCTGGGGTCTACGATTTGTTACGAAACTCATCGACAAACAACCACTCTGGCTACAAGCCCGTAGGTTTGTACAGTGAAAATTCGCAAGGCCATGTATTTGCTTTTGACACAGGCTCGTAGCCAGTTCACCTTGCTAGAGGGTGGCTAAGAATTTTTCAGGAGGGGCATTCAAGGATTTTCAATGCGTTACAAGCAAGGTTGATAACTTTCTAGGGAGGCCAAAATAATTCCAGTGAAACTGTACCCCCCGTGGCCTCTCCCCTTAGCTACGGGCCCACGATGAGACACTAAATTTCGCCGAAGGGTACCCCCTAATTTGAGCTGATGGGGGCCAGTACTCGAAAACGACATCAGTACTGAAACAGAATTGGCATATCTCATTAACGGCCCATGTTACTTTGAGGGCGTAAAGGTTTTTGGTGGGTCTATAAAAGAGTTTGTTTAGATTCTAGATTACAATTTTTTGCTTAGTCTTAGACTTAGGAACACATTTTTGCAACGCTTAGGCATACGCTTAGGCATACGCTTAATCTACTGTTACGCTCCTTAAAGTGACATTGGCCTCATTAACGATGATTCAAATGCCTTTTTCTGACAAAAACGGGTTATTTCTTTACCTGATTCGCCAATTAAACTCAAATGATTCGTTTCAACTGAAGGTCCGACTGGAGCTTTGGTTTTGTCTAAACATTCGGCAATAATTTGTTCAATCAAATACTTGCCAGCCTGAAACGTGATTTAGGTCAAATGTAGCGTGCCGAAGGAATAATTGCGCACTTGGCGTTATTTCTAAGCCTAAGCATAATCCTTTGTGAATCAGTAAGCTAAACTATTGCAAACTATCCCAAGTCTATGTTTGAAATCAACGTCATTCAATATACCAATACCACAAGGTGTTTAGTTTCCAAATACCCTCGGATCTCAGCCCAAAGAAACAGAATCCGCCTCTGCGCCTAACGCTGCACCGTTTAGTTTGGCGGATCCACCAGGTACCCACCTCTACCTGCTCTGGCACACTGGCGATCGGACTCGCATTACTGTTCAAATATATTATAATAGTTCCTATTTGCACAACTCGCTGCAAAATTTAACAATTAGCAAAATTTGCAAATTACAGTATCTTGAAACAGCAACACCAGCGGAAGCGATTTTTGTCCGCAGTTCGTTAACGTTTTATTATTACTGCAATCGCTATATTTGTTTAATGCAATCATCATTTCACAAAATATGCTTCGGGAGTTTTCTGAAAACAGAAAAAACAACACTTTATGAACAAACCCATAATAGCGTTCCCACCTGAGTGCAATTTGAAATTGTCAACTCAAAGCTCGCGTATTAGCGGTTCCGGAAAACCGGAGATGGGGGGGGCGTACGCCACTAGTCCGTTATAAAAATTGATGCTAAAAATTAGGACCCATGTAATGATCAGGGGCGGAACGTTTATCTGTGGGACTAGAATGGAGTAAGCTTAAGCTGTAAACTAATTTTTTGCTTGGCTTAGGCTTAGGCTAAGGTTTACGAATACGCTCATTCTTACACTTAGGTTTAGGCTTAGGCTTCACACTTTCCATATAAGCTATTAAATGTGAATGTGAGAAGATGAAAATATACGGAGTTCGAACCGGCAGATTAGCCAAGGCATGAACCAGCGTTACCATTTTTGCGACAAGATTTAATACTAAAATTGTGTTGAGATTTTGGTTCGTTTCGCTCGCGATGTTTTTTCGACTTATGCCCTATTCACACGTGCAACTTTTTGCTGTGAGATCTTGCAACTATACAAATTGCACGTAGAACGCGCATTTTTTCATCAGCCAATGAGAAAGCGGCTGCAATAAATTCAGTGAACTTGCATGGTTATTCACACAATTGAACTAAATTCTTGGCTATGATTTTTAATGAATTATTTGCAGCTGCTTTGTTTTCCGAATTGGATTTTGGACAAAACTTGCAAGTGCAAGTTGCAGCTGCATGTTCTCGCAGCAAAAACTTGCACGCGCCAATAGGGCTTTATCTTTAATAAAATTATTAATGCATCGCGCTAATTGTCATTTAAATTAATATGTCTCATGCCTAATATATAAAATCTACAAACATATCATGCTTTGGTGCTATTTTAAGCATTTTCGCGAACATTTTGTTGTTTGTAAAAACTTTTCTACATATCGGAATAACTTAGCGACACTTACAATGTCGTATTTTTACCAGTTTCATACGGGCATCTCACCGTCAGAAATTTCTGAGATTAGCCACCTACCCGCTTGCGTTCATTTTACTTCAAGACCAAACTTGAAATACTGGCCACCCGACATATACTAGACAGTATTAAGTTTAGCATTTCATTGTTGCTTTAAATTTCTAAGATTTTACAAACGTCTGATTAATTTGGCATTTACGGACGCTCTTGAGTATTGGACTAATTCGTCCCCTGGACAACTCGTTGGCTGACATTTTAGCCACCTGTTGAGTTTTAGGTTAGGCCATTATACGTAAACGTACCCAGAACCAGTTGCATTATTTTATCGACAGTCATAATTTTTTCAATCGGTTTAATACACACGTCCGTATATTCGCTATCGTCAAGCATTGTCCGTAAACACATTTGATGTGGACTCGATAATTGAGGCAGTTTCATAGAACAGCTTGATCGCGAAAACGCCGTCACCAACACATGTGAATAAGCTTTGACCTGTTAATTGCAAACCGGTACATTTTAAATCAGTGACCAATATTATCAGATATTGGCTGGGTTTCTGAAATCTTACTCAAGTATTTACTTCAGTTATACCATAAGTAAACACTTAAGTCGCCGACTTAATTAATTACGTGTGGTTTCTCGTTCGCTTCGCTCGCATTGTTTTTCACTGATCAATTGTCGAAAAAATTGCGTGCGGCGCTATTCAAAGGTTGGCGCTATTCAAAGGTTGACATCAAACAAAGGTACAGGTCTGACAGAAAGCGGCCTCCTCAAACAAAGTTTCTCGGTACGCCACTTGCTGGGGGTAGCGAATGTTAGCCCGGAAAATAATTACAAAATACCCGACTAATACGTCACTCACTTTACAATTTTGTTCAAATTCAACAGCGTCAACGCATTCAACATAATTGTCAACCAGCGTACAACTTCGCTTTCGAACGCCCGTATTTTCGTTGAGAATCATTTTGGAAAACGTTCGCATCGAAAATTCACCATCGTCTTGTGTTCGACCAATTTCAGATAACGGAATTAAACAGTCTAAAGTCGCCAGTGGTTCGCATTGTCGCTTTTTGTCTGGAAACGAACAGTCTCGTATTGTCAACTGTGCGTATTTTGGGCAACTTTCCAGCATTACTTTGTTTTGTTTAATACAATATTTTCTTAGCACACAAAAAGTGATTGTTCTGTGAAAACAAAATTTGCATACAGATTGATGTGTATTCGCTAACGTAGTTTAACGTTTATAGCAAACTATTTACCACAGCGATGCTGCTTGGAATACTCAGAACAATATTAAACGATTATCCTATCACAAAACTATGCAAATTGCACCTGGTTATATTATGTGCAAAAGCGAATGTACACAGCACGCGTTGCATTTTTAGCTTACCCGCCTCAATTTTGATAGCGAATAAGCTGCCATATTATTCTCTAAGTATTGTGGGTTAAATAAATAGTTTGCTCAGCTTACACGCTAATTTCTATACTGCAACAAAATTTACTCGCCCAAATCAGAAAGGGGGGCTTACCAAACCGCATCGCGTGTTGGTACATTTAGTTCCGTGCGCTTTTTCGTAAATCGCCTACTCTTGTTACAAAGTCATCATCGACTCTTGATCCAAGCGATAAAACGCCTTTGTATAAAAACCAAAACTGCAAACTGCCAGCAATGGTTGACTGTAGAAGCTATCGGGTTTTTAGGCTCAATACCTGACGCAGAACCTTGGTTACGGTCGCTTGATGCGCTTGCATTTATGGAATCGTCTGTACAATGATCATCTTTGGCCAACGAAGAGGACTGAAACCAAAATTTGTAACCCTTTTGAACTGTAGTTGGAGCCAGTGGCCAACCGGAGCTTAATCAAGTAGTAGCCTACGGGTAGAGAGCGTCAATAAGATTGCACCGATGCAAACAGTTATAGAAATGCAGTGCGTTCAAAATATTATAAGTTTTTTGTTTTTATTCGTGTATATATGGTAAACTGAATTCAAAGTTATTCAATTAATTGTGTCTCGGGCCAATGCAAAGATCAGCGACGGAACGTGATTCCGTGGAACAGGAATAGAAGGTTAAGCGTTACTCATTTTTTAGGCGTAGGCGCAGGCTTACGATAGGCATAGGTATATGCGTATACTACTTTCCGCACGTGTTCTATACATTGGTCGTGTACGGTAAGCAGTGCTGGAGTAGATATGGGTGGGGACTGCCCCCAAGGCTTCAGGGTGGAGCCCCCAAACTCGCGAGCGAAGCGAGCAAAGAGCCAGACGCATTTTTAAAACTTCGGCGGTTTTTATTTCAACCGGTTAGGGATGGGCCCTTTTAGCGCTCGGCCCCCCAAATGTCGGCATGAGGGAGGCTGCTCCGGCCCTGCCCGTATGACTAATCTGAAATCGGCCTCAGTGATTTCTTGTAGCCAAACAGACTCCTGGCCTAATCGTAAGTGACTGATTAGAATTCTGTTTAGACAAATGTCCTGTCACCCTTAAATTCAATCAAACAATAACCTGAAGCAAATAGCCAATTAAATTCAATCAAACAATAACCTGAAACAAATAGCCAATTAAATTCAATCAAACAATAACCTGAAACAAATAGCCAATTAAATTCAATCAAACAATAACCTGAAACAAATAGCCAATTAAATTCAATCAAACAATAACCTGAAACAAATAGCCAATCAAATTCAATTTGCTTACACGCTTGCGATAATATTCCGCCAATCCTGAGGCGTCTGGACTCGGGCATTTTTTGTACAAATCTTCCGTCATACAGTAAATATATGCTTGAATCGTTGCTGCTTCTGAGCAGAAATTTTCTCTCGCGACCGCTGTTAATAAACGAACAAAAAAATTTAATTATTGGACATTTTTAGATAAAGTATCAACGCGTTGCATACTGAAGCCAAAATAAAAGCTTCAGTGCCGATCACACTACCATTTCAAAAGTCACCTGGTGTACGCATTATTCATAATCACAGGCAGATCTGCCAAGTGTGACTCTGTCAGAAATTTTTGGCAACCGTCGCCTGATTGAATTGTACACTGATGCTGTTTAGCGATAGTTTTTGTTGCAGTGATGGTAGAATATTAACAGCTGCCTCGTCACACGGATATGTGAATAAATTTTTAAATTTCACAAATTCTTAACTTTTTTGATTTTTATTTAATGTTTGAAAACTAAAAATCTTTTTTCACTTTTTAGTTCAAATTAATATATATTTGGACCAGTGGCGGATCCATGGGGGGGGGCCACTCCGGCCGTGCCCCCCCAACAGCGTCTCGACAAAAAATTATATAGTGTCAATTGCTGTTGTATGCTGTTTATTTCTCTGTTTTATACACAATAGCATAAGCACGCTTTAAAGTTTCGAACTCACCTTTATTTGGCCCTGGAGTCATTTATGCGCTACAATTAGGGATAATAGACATATATGGACTCTAACAAGGGTTTAAGGACTCTACCCGCTTACGCACTCTTATTAGGGATACGGACTCCTATTGGGACTCAAATTGGGGACACCCACTCTTATTTGGGCCACTAAAGCATGGGTCAAAAATAAGTTTATTACCTGTGAAATTTTGCCCCCCATTCTGAGATCCTGGATCCGCCACTGATTTGGACATTTCAAACACAGCTTATAAGATGAACAGTGCAAAATCATGACTTTATGTTCTTTAAAATCAATCGTGGTGTAAAAGTTTACTGCAGTGAACGGTAAAACGTCGCATAGACACCAGTTCAAATTTGAAAAAAGCGGTTTTATTGATGAATAAGGGTTACGCTATACTTTTGACGTTGGCGCCGTCCGTCACCATCCGTCACAGTACGGTGTCATACGTGTGTAATTTGCGTACGAGTCCGCATGGTGACGGACGACACCGCACGATGAGTACAGCGCCGCCCTAATTCGCGTTTTTAGAAATGCTAAAACGCGCATATTATATTAACGTTTTCTTACGCTAGTTAAAAGGTAATGTTTGATATGAGTAAAAAGCGTTTAAAATAGCATTTTATTTTTTCGACACTATTCCTAATAATTCTTGTTGACTTCAAATTTATTCATTACTAACCATTATTAGTAGTGCTTATGCATTTTTCACAAAAATGGCTGGGTTTCTGAAATCTTACTTAAAATGCAAAAAGACCAAGGTTAATATTTCTGAATTGTTAATTCGTTAAATATACCAAACTTAGCGACTTAAGTATTTACTTAACAAAAGTACGCTATTCAAAACGACAAAATGGTTAAGTTATTACTTAGCACGCACTTAAATACTTAATCGTACTTTAGTATGGTTTCAGAAACCTAACCAATATTGCAATTGGATCTCAGGTAAAAAAATCACTCACTTTGATTGGCGTCCAGTAATCCTGTCAACGATTCCACTGACCAATCAGGTCTCGATTTGCATCGATTGTTTGTTTCGTTTGTCCAAACGACGTTGAGGCAATTGGTTTGTTGTGGCCGTGCGAGTGTTATCAGTGTTGGACTGCATGTCGTTTCGGCGAAACTTTGAGCAATTTTGTCCAAATACGTCGACACCTGAAATTCAAACCAATTCGTACGAAACGTTTTGTCCATATTTTATTTTGTAAATCAACACCAGAGCAATTGCATTGTACGAAGAGTTAACGAGACCATCATACGATAAGGATGATGCTTTACCTTGCATTCTTATAACAAACTCAATCTAATGAATGTTTGCGAAACGTGTGTCCGACCAATCATCTGAGTTTCAGTGATTTGGGCAATTTCACTGATATAAGTGCTTTTAACTGGTGTATTCAGATCAAGTCAGCAGCTTACGCAACACGCTAGATGGTCCAATAACTTTGACGAGGCAACTCAACAGTTCGCAGAAATATTTCTTACACCAGAAGCCATAACTCTTCTTTGGGTACCAAATTTTGAAGTCGATTAAGTGACCAACAGAGGGATCTTTCGTTTACAGGCCACATTTTCAGATACATCGTTGTGGACAGGGTGCAACCGGAATTATAAAATACCGGAAACGGAACCGGAACCTGAAAGTTAAAAAATACCGGTGCCGAAACCTGCTCAGGAACCGTATAACAAAATATTCTTGTTACCGAAAAATTCATTTTTAACGCTATGTTATCGCTGTTGTCTGGTGTAAACACACCATTTAGGATGCCAAAATTCTGAAACAAATGCAGTAGCTGGAAACGCATGATAAATTATAGAGTATGACACAAATTGAAAATTTTGGCAATACACACTCAGCCAATTTTACAAAAATAAGTTACAATATTATGTCAATTTTTCTTAAATTTTCGAATGAGAAAAAATTTTCAATACCGAAAATGCCAGAAAATTCCGGTGAAAAAATACCGCATTTACTACCGGTACAGGATAGTGAAAAATACCGGATTTCCCTACCGGAACCGACCGGAATTCCGGTTGCATCCTGGTTGTGGCATATTTTCAAAATTAGTAGTGTATTTTCTTGTGATTTTAATTTTCATGAAACAGTTTTGCCACTTTAACAACAAACTTTAGAATAATAAATCTTCTGTATCATGGCACAAAGTTCAAAATTTGATTTCAAAATTGTAAAAAAAAATATTTCATCATGTGCGTTTGACACACGTTTACCGAACATCCAATCGCCAACTGTATATCTTTAATGCAATTGAGATATTCATCAAACAACGCGCAGAGTTGTTTGTGATTTTGGTCGTTTTCAACAAACGATACACGAAGTATTCCTAGCGGTGAATTGCCGACTAATGCTGGGACTTGTTCGAGTTTCAACAAACAAGGTACTGACGAAAATCGCGGGCATATTTTTTCAGCTGCGTTCACTGAAAAAATAGTGTCATAAGTTGGAAAGCACCACAACTCGACGCTAGAAGCCTAAACGTCATAATCGTGAGAAATAGTCTAAGCTTAAGCACTTAGCGGCCCCGTAGCCAAGGGGATGGACCCGTAGCCAAGGGGGTGGGGCAGGGGGGCTCAGCCCCCTTGGAAAAATTTTGGCCCACATAGAGGGTTTTAAACCTTGCTTGTAACTCATTGAAAACCCTTGAACGCCCCTCCTGAAAAATTTTCCCCCGAGCAAGGTAGCTGGCTACGGACCTGTCACTAAGTTTAAGCTTGCACATTATCCTAACAAATAGTTTAAGCCTAAGCTTTAGCATAACAGCCCAAGTCTAAAGGTCGATGTGATATCGGATTACGAGATATCACAGTCGACGGGTTATCAGGACGACGAAACCAGAAACCACCGTGTAGATATTTCATTGACGCATCCCGACCAGAGTAAAATGGATAGCATTAAAGCATCCGGACTGACGTGGATCACCAAAGAAATAATTAAACATTCTAAGATAAGCAGTTCCATACCGAGCTGTTCACGGAAATTTTGGTGCGGATGCTGTGGGACTCCCATCCACGACGTACGGATTTGACTGAAAATTTGTTTCTGATCATATAAAATATTGGACCAAATACGTTCTCAAAAAATGCAATATAATGGCACAACAAGAAACACAAAGGGAACACGCATCATCGAAAAAGAGGGCACGTTCCTTCAGGCCCCTTTTCGTGTAGACGTACATACGCCAGTATGGTTATGATTTTTCTCGATATATAAAGATGTTACCTGGACCAACTAGAATAGCAATTAAACAATTAGCGCAAACGAAATACAGTTGTAACGCGTAGGTTTGCATAGTTTCAGTATTACAAATTAAATAAACACAAGCTAAATTCTAACCCTGTAATGACAATAAATTTGATGCGCTCATGCGGGATTCACGTTATTAACCGGGACAGCCGGGTTACGGTGGTTTGTCCCATGTTGATTCGACGTCAACGATAAAATTCGCGATCTTATATCAGGCCAACAGACAAAATTCGAATGTCTCTTGGCGATAAAATGATAAGGTCCCTGCCTCACAATTTTCCCCTAAGAAAATCTTTTGGTGATAAATGATAAGGTCCCAACCTTATAAGGTTTACGTTTCATAGCATTTGCCAGCCCGAACCCCGTCACAAATTTTTGGATCCGCCAATGTCTACTAAAACAATAGCCATAAGAAATATAATAGTGAACAGTGGCCTATATATAATAAACAAATAAATCAATAAATAAATAAACAAATAAACAAATAAATAAATGAAATAAATAAATAAATAAATATATATAATAGTAAGGAAAAAAATCGCGATACGTAGTACAACGAAAGGACTCATGATTGAAACGAGCCATCAACGCCAACGCTTTCTGGAGTGCTAAACAGTAATAGAAACGTTTAGTTTTGATCCACATTGGACAGGGACAATACTCTGAATCGCGTCATTGCTTCCGCTAGTGAAACTGAACCGTTTTGCTAACCAGCGCAGTTTAAACGATGCACACGACGCGATTAACTCGAACACAATACAAAAAAACTAAAACGGTAGGTGCTTGCAAAAAGAAAACACACGACAAGAAATAAAATTGCAAGACGACATCAGGAGCGAAACCAGGAGGATTCCCTGTCGAGAAAACGAGAGTAACCAGATTTTTTTGCACTCTTGCATCCAGTAATGGTACTCTAAAGCCTACATAAAAGCCAACTATTTTTATTGTACCTCCACAACCTACAGGGACTGCTATGTATCTACCGTGTGTACCTCCGTGTATACGACCCAGTAAGACTTTGTTTACTAAATCTTCGTCAACTTTCGCACCAAAAAATATCTGTCGATTTAGCAGTCACACTAAACAGGTCTTATAAAATTTTTGACTACAAAACAACATAAATACTATTAAACACCAATCGGAACCCGAGGCTTTCAACAGGGTACCACGTGGTAAATATAATTGCGAAACAACGCTTGTGAACGCGAAGCTGTGCGCAATTTCCGTACTAAATCTTGGGTACATAATTTTCTGGTTTGACACCTGTTTTGGGGGAACAAAACCACCGTCGGACGGCCGACCCTCGTAGATTTTCCATTGAGAAAAATTAACTTAATATTTTTTTTAATTTTTTTTCGTGGCGTTGTCTCAAAATTCGCAGAGTTTATAAATGCCGATGTTTTAAACAATAAAAGATGTGACTTGGCAGTACTTTTTGAATCGTTCAAATTTGAACAGCGTTCAGTCAGTCACAGTATTTCACAGCGCATTTGTACAAAATGAGGTGAAATTGAAAATGAATAAAATGCAATAAAATTTTAAACGTAAACTAAACTCTGTGTTTAATTTCTCGTAAACTATCGGCTATTTTTTGGGCTGTGTATTTGAGGTCCATGTAAACGATCAGGGGCGGAACGTTTTGGTGTTGAAATAGAAAAAAAAAGAGTAAGCTTAAGCTTTAGACTAATTTTTTTGCTTGGCTTGCGCTTAGGCTTAGGCTTATGTCTGGGAATACTTTCATACTTACGCTTAGGTTTAGGCTTTAGGCTTAGGAATATGCTTATAATACTGTTCCCTTTCTGTTCTTTACATTGGCCGAAGTTGGTGAGATAAACGTATACATTCGGTCCCGCAATTTTTAAAGGAATGAGTTATAAGCACTTTCGCCGGATTTTGAATACTACCTTTAAGTTGACCAGAGGACCTATTTAGAGCCAGCTAACGGTCAAAAATGCACTCGCTCTGAAATATTTTGACTCCACCCGCCTTCCTCTTTTTACCCGATCAAATATTCTAAATCGAATTTCGGCCTCAATTTTTTGTTAGTAAAAACTGAACAGATGTTAATATAGCAACAGTGTAAAATACAACATATTAAAAATGCTCTGTTATAACTAAAACTGAAATGTGTGCACTGAGAGACATAACAACAAATCCTACACCAACGAAGTCAACTGCGTCGGGCGCAAAATATAAGAGAGGGTGACCATTTTTAGTCCCAATCAATAGCAGGCCGTGTCCCTAATAAGAGGCCGTACGCAGGTATTGTTCCCAAAACCCCCAATTAGAGTAAATAAATGTTAATTATCCGTAATTGTAGTGCATAAATGACTCCAGGACCAAATAAAATTGAGTTCGAAACTTTAAAGCATACTTCAGTTATGAAAGTACATTCCTAAGTATAACCTTGCATTATCGCTGAAGCTTTTGATGCAAGGCAAAAAACGTTTAATTCAACGGATAGTTGCAATACCGAATGTATATCAGTGTAACGAAGGGTGTGGGTTAAAAATAACAGTCCGTAACCGAATGGGAACAGACTCTGTAGACGCGAAATAAATATTAGTCCCTCCTCTTATACGAGTAACTACAGTATTAAATCCTGTATAATAATTACTTTGGGATTAAAAATCTAAGCAATAATGTGGTTCCCCTACCTTGTTGCTGCGCTCCAGAACGTACTACAACTCACCTACTGCTAGTATTAGAAATTTAAAACTATGTCACATTGTCATGATACAGTCACTCTAGCAATCAGATAAACGGAAATTTTTTGCTACTGCATTTAATTGTTAAACGAGATATTATTTGAGTTTAAATATTTTGTCTCGTTTATACTGTAGTGACCCGAATAAGTGGCGGTAATAAGAGGAGGTCTCCATTTTGAGTCCTAATCAATAGGAGTTCGTATCCTTAATAAGAGTCCGTATGCGGATTGAGTCTTTAAACCCAAATTAGAGTCCATAAATGTCAGTTATGCCTAATTGTATTGCATAAATGACTCCAGGACCGAATAAAGTTGAGTTCGAAACTTTAAAGCGTACTTAAATTTTGAAAGTACATTCCTAAGTATAACCTTGCAGGATTGCTCAGATGATATAAGACAAATAAACGCTTTGTTCAAAGGATAGTTGCAAAACCGGATATATACCAATAATGAAGGGCTGTGGATGGCAGGTTAAAAATTAGTAACAGTCCGTAACCGACTAACAAGGGGTACCCTCTTGTGAGGTCAAATAAATATCAGTTCCCCCCTCCTTATTCGTGTCACTACAGTAGTTGAAAAACTCTCAACGTACGAGCAAAAATTACTACTTTTTTGCCTAATTCTATACGTATATACGTTAGGGGTAACAGGTTAAATAAATAACGGAAAAACAAATGGATAGAGTGATATAATCAGGTTGGGACACTGGAAAAACCAACGGAAAACTGTTTTTTCTGTTTTTCCCGAAGAAATGAAAAAACACCTTTTTGTAAACATGTGCAAATTTAAGCAAATAAAAACTTCAGTCAAAACTGTAACAAATTAGTTTTTCTCATGCTTCCCATTTGGGCCCATATTCTCAAATGTATATAGCACCTATGAACAGTAATAGGTTTTCAAACTAACGCACTACTGCAATTGCAGATCTCAAAATTTGCACAGTAAGCTGACAATTTCGAAAACTATAAATGTGCTGAATTTCAAGCCTTACTATTTCCTGCTTCGACGGTTACGAGGCCTATTACTAACTGGTAATAGATGCTACACACATTTGAGACTACGGGCTGTGAAACGAGATTCGCTTGCGTTTCAGGTTCGCTCATTGCCTAGATTTTGCAATACCTGTTTGATTGGATATACCTATCAGAATTTAGGTTGCCTCAACTGTGAAGCTTAGTACTGCTAACGATGTTTTTAGCCCATGTTATTTTAAGGGTCGTCCAGGTTTCTGGTCGGTCTATAAAAGAGTAGGTTTAGATTATAGATTACATTTTATTGTTTAGGCTTAGGCTTAGGCTTAGGAATTCATTTTTGCAACGCTTAGACTTAGGCTTAGGTTTAGGAATACGCTTAATCTACTGTTGATGTATCCTACTTCTTTGACCTTAAAATGATTGCTGTATTATGTTATGTATTTTAATTTTGTTGCTTTTTAGCTTGAGGCAACATTAGTAGCTGTCGAGAGCAACGCGTAAGGTTGCAACGAAACTGCTTGAATCCACGTAACAGTAAATCTAAAATAATCATTTTGCAACAAACATTGCATTCGTTGACATCTTAGCGCTTGTTGAACCACTAGTCCGCGTTTTAAAGTTTCCGATTTTTCTAGGAACAATCGATAAAAATTGGGTTTTTTCCTGGTCAATTCATTTCAACCTGACAAAATCAACGGTGGATCAAAATAACAAAAACGAAATACACAGGCTTGTTTTTATAAATCCAAAATTTAAAAAAAATTACTCAAATTAAAAAATTACTCAAATTAAAAAATTACTCAAATTAAAAAAATTACTCAAATTAAAAAATTACACAAATTAAAAAAATTACTCAAATTAAAAAATTACTCAACTTAAAAAATTATACTCAAATTAAAAAATTACTCAATATTTAAACAAAATTCTATACTAAAACACGAGTGACCATAAAAGTATAATCGCTCAAAAATTATATATTTTCAAACAGAATCAATGCAAAATTGTTTAAACGGCAACCACACACGCACTAAACAACAAATGTTTCTTGCGCAAAAAAACAACTGTTTTGCAGTATAAAAACGGGTAAAACTGGAGTAGGTTTTATTATTAACTGAAAATCTTGTGTAGTTTATTGTGATTTCTTTAGTCAAAATACACAAAAACAATAATGTTTAGTGAACTTTTGAAACATGAAAAATTATAATATAATAATTGACCCATCAAACACAACTCTGCAAAACGAGTAGCCTGTAGGGTGCAACCGGAGGTGAAAAATACCGGCGCTGGAGCCGGGGATAAACGAAACTTGCCGGAGCAGGACGCGCAGTCGGAGACCGGAGCCGGAGGTGAAGCCGGAGGTGAGGCGAAATTAGGTAGTAAAAACGATCATTAATTAATAATTTTTTAAGCCTATATCTGCAATATGTTGTTAAGTTGTTTGATTTTACGCTAATTTTCTGCGAAATTTCGAAAATTCATACCTGAAAATTGTGACAAAAGTATAACAAAACGCGCTAAACAGATAAATTTTGCAAAATTATGCAAAATTTTACACCGAAATGGTCGGAATCTTCGGCAAATAATCTAGCAGAGCCAGAGTAGGAGCCGGAGGCCAATTATCAGGAATGTACCCTGGTAGCCTGACAAATGGAAGGCATCAAGAATTAAAATACATTGATCAATAAAATAAATTTTAAGTAAAGGACATAGCTAGTTTGAAATTTTTTCAAACCATTTATAGGATAAGCTGGCCAATGTAAACAACAGGGTCGGAACATTATTATAAGCATATTCCTATGTCTAAGCCTAAACCTAAGCATAAGAATGAGCATATTCCTAAGCGTAAGCCTAAGACTAATTATGAGTTTGGGGAAAAATTGGTCTAAAGCTTAAGATTATTCTATTCTAGTCCTACAGAAAAACTCTCCGCCCCTGATCTTTACATGGGCCGGATAAGCTCACAAATTAAAGGCTACATATCGCAAGGTCCCAATGTGAGTCGACACGAGTTACCCTTACAAAATTTTGCGGGACTTCAATGAGATCGCCTGGGCTCAAATGTCACCTACCGAACCCGCTTTGTAGTAAAATTGATTGCAACGCAGTAAACAACGTAAAAAAGAAACTTTGTTCGGAACTTAAAAACTTTGGTTTTGTTGGAAGCTGTCCGCGAAGTCATAGAATAAGTTTTGCAAAGCGTTTAGTTGGCGCAGTTACGTTTAGAATCAGGGCAGCAATTGTTCGCTTTCGAAGCTGTAACTTTCAAAGAATTTAGTGTATTTTTACAAATGCGTGTAACCCCTTCTCACATTGAGTTGCCTGTAGGCAACTCAGCGCAGCGCATAAATAATATATATCGCACCGTGTTTCACAATTGCAACACGTATGCATAGTACTAAATCACCACAAGACGTGAGAGCCCCCTCGGGCTCGAGCGTCAAGCTCCTATAGCTGAGTGGTGATGGTATACGCCTCCCACTCAAGTCACTGGACTTCGAATCCTAGCATAACAGTAGATCTCAGGGGAAATAGAAAATATTCATGTGAGAAAGGGTTAAACACCAGTTGCATCAATCTGAATAAGCCGCGTCGACAATGAAAAGTCCTCTGGAAGGCGGAGACGCGGTAGCCAATCAAAACGTTTAATACAGATTTATCATCACTGTAAATTCCAGTGAGTTGATTTTAACTCAGAATGAGTTGAATTCACTCCGAAGCCGGCGCTCTGAATAAGGTCTTTTAGAACTCAGAATTCTGAGAATTGGTTGAACTCATTCTGAGTTAATTAAACAATTCACCAGGAATTAAATCAATTCTGTCCCTGAGTTGATTAATCGACTTCCTGCAATTTACAGTGATCAAGATACCTGTACTAATAAAAAGTAGTTAAGGGCAAATGTAAAAAAAGAGCTCCAGCTTACTGCTACCAGACCAATAATCCGCGAATCAAAGTGATATAGCAAGTACCACTGGACAATTAATTAGCTAAGTTTATTTGACTACAGCATATATAGTAGCATCAAAATTAGAATATATGCGCTATTTTTTGGCCAAAAATTTAATAATTTATAAAGTTTGGCTGGTAAACAAGTTTGCTTGAACTGGCTTCAATGGCTAATGTCAGCTTTGAAATTTCAAAGTTCGTAGGTTCTGTTCACTTATACGCTTTTACAACGCTTACGCATAGGCTTAGGAATACGCTTTTACAACGCTTACGCTTAGGTTTAGGAATACGCTTAATCTACTGTTACCGCTCTAAAGGTAACATTGGTCGAAACTTTGGTATCAAAATATGATAAAATACAACTTTTCAACGGTGAACAGTTGTCGCGGCAGCTTGAGCAGCTGCCGTTGTTGTTGCTGATGCTGTTGAAGTTGTTGATACTTCAAGTCGAACATTCTTCATCAGCACAAATATGTGAAGCCCAAACAGCAGTAGCATCCCGAAGCAGAAAAACTTAAAAAACAATACGATAAAGTACATATTCGCAAATGTGTGTAGCATCTATGGCCAGTTTGTGATATGCCTTGCCGTTTATGAACGAGTGACTCGATGACATTTAGAACTTTTCATATTTTTGCAATTGAGTTATGTGCTACTTTTAAGGTATGTTTCCGATATCAACAGTTATCACGTTTCGCTTGCACTTAAACGGGCCAATGTAAAGAACAGTGGCGGAACAGTATTATAAGCATATTCTTAAGCCTAAGCCTAAGGGTAAACCTAACCACAAGAATGAACATATTCCTAAGCGTAAGCCTAAGCCTAAGCGTAAGCCAAGCAAGAAATAAGTCTAAAGCTTATGCTTAATACTCTATTCTAGTACCACAGAAAAACTCTCCGCCCCTGGATCTTTACATGGGCCCTTAAACGTAAGCCTCGCTGGTTATATACGCTTCATACACCGAGGAAAATATACGGCTATGTTTTCTAAGATAAATGTTGTTGCATCTAGTGTGACATAGTAAATTGATTTCCGGAATACAATTTAGGTCGTTTTGGTCACTCCTCAACTCGTCAGCCAGACATCTGATGGCGAAAATATTAACATCAGTGCACACAGCTCAACAAGTTGCGCCGAATGCTATATAATTTGTTTAACTTTTTGACTGACAATTTTTCGATCCCAAGAAGACCTTGGGACATTAAAAAAGTGAATTTTTCAAAAATTTAAATTTGGATATTATTCGGGCCACTATAGTACTGGCGTAAAACAAACTGTGATAGATATTAATGTTTCCATATGTCACATTTTCACTGTTAATTGCGTTTATGACCCTGGTTTTAACGATCGTGAAACCCTTTCGTAACCAGCTCAATATGTTGGGCACGGCAACAACTATTTTAGGAGGGTCATTCGCGGGGTGACATATTCTTAAGAGGGGACTAAAACGTTTCCAGCTGAGACGGAACCAAATCCGCCTCGAGCCATAATTGTGGTAAACGTGTGCAACCAAACTGGTTGACGATTGCTGTTCAATTCTACGCCAGTCTTTGCAATGTACTCGAAAAATGTCAAATTCTACTCAACATTTAACACACGTCATAAGCTTAATTATTTACAATAAAGAAAAAATTAAAAAGTAACCCAAAAAAAGCATTTACTCAAATATTAATTAAAACCAGCAAACAACGGCTTAAAATTGTCAATAATTTATTTGGCGAATGTTACTTTAAGGGGCGTAACAGTAGATTAAGCGTATTCTTAATGCTACGCTGTTAATTCCAATGAGTTGATTAATCAATTCAGCTAGCGAGTTGGTTTTATTTCAGAATTAATCTCAGTAAACACTAACTCAATCTGAGTTGAGCTGATTCTCACTTTGAGTTGCGTTGACTCTGGGCGAGTTGATTATTAATTAACTCAGAAAGATTTGAATAAACTCAAAATACTGAGTTCAGATAGTCCTAATTCAGACTGAGTGATTCAACTCATTTTGAGTTAAAATCAACTGACGCTGACATTTACAGTGAAGCCGAAGCACAAATGTAATCTAGAATCTAAACGTACTCGTTTATAGACTCACCAGAAACCTGGACGCCTCTAAAAGTAACATGGGTCATTTTTATTGTATGGCTTACCGCAGCTACTCCCATTGCAGCATGAACGCTCGGATAATTAAAATGGATAAATTTTGCGGATACGTTTGCTGTAATACATCCGGAGACAAAATAAAATAATGCCCAAATGAACAGATTTACTATTATCTGAAACAACATTGCAATACTGATTTTCATTGGATGCTTACTACTGTCTTGTCAATCACACGTTACCCCTGGTTCGGCTTGCACATAAAATGTCCCCACTATTTCAGTTTTATGCGAACACTATAGAATACGGCGATAACTATGTAGGGACATAAACATTAGCTAGCTACCGTGTTCGGACATAGTTCTCGTTTCTGCCAAAATATCCGCATAGCTAAATGCTAAGTTAGGTCTACGTCCACCATAACTTTTTGTATGCACTATGTTTTTGGAATAATGCTGGTGTAATTTCTATTTTATATTGCATATAAAGTGTTTTTAGGCGCCGTGTAAAGCCAGACCAAGCATCTACGTTTTTCGTTTGCGGACGCAGTTTCCGTGAAATTAATATACACCGTTATAGGCGACATAAGAAAAAGTTGAATTTTTAAATTGTTATTAATATATTTTGCGAGAAATAGGCTTATACTCTGTTGAAGTTTACATTTTATTCGGAAAAGTTTCAATACTTACTGCGCTAAACTGAATCTTCGTGCAATCAAGAATGGATAAAATGACAAGAGTGTGCAACTCTTGGGGTCCCGTTTGGTACAAAATGTTCCACCGGCTGTTGCGTTTTTGGCCGACCCCCCAACCTTGTTTAGAGAGGGGGTCGTTGTCGCATGAATACCCCTAAATTAAACTATAAGAGAACCATGTTTACCGTCGCATACATAAAGTGCCATGGTTTGAACCGGTTGTGCCCCTACTAAATAAAGGGGGGTGTGGGCCAAAAACGCAACGCGTGCCGGGTACATTCTTTTCTACACAGAATGCACCCAGGTGCACACTCTTGTTAAAATAGCGATTATCCACTCTTGGTATAACTAAACAATTTTAGCATAGAAACAAAACCTACGGGTGGGTAAAGCCAAATCGCGAGTGTGGCAATTTCGCGTTGGTACCCCGCAGGTAAAAAATACAGACGATAAAGCGTGAGCCGAGTAAAAATTTTCCACTCATTTAAATCTCGCAAGCTAAAGCTAAGATTCGTGAACTGGGAGGGATCCGGCTGAAAAAGCGTGAAACGTACGGGTTCCGTGAATGGAAAATTAATATCGAGATGCGATGAGAATTTCTAAACACCAGAAAAGTCGCAAAATATTTTGGTTCATTAATTAGTAGGGACCTAGGTCCAAACCCCCATTCCCTGGTTATTCAATGGGCAAAGGCTACTACGGAAGCTTGTTCTTTGCAATAGCTTTGAACCTATTTTCGACTAGAATGGTATACACTTAAGCTAAGACACAATGGCTGGGTGTCTGAAACCCTACTTGAGTACTAAGTACTTAAGTATGTGCAACGCAACTACTTAATAATTTTGTCGTTTTTAAAGCGTACTTAAGTTAAATAAAAACTAAAGTCTCGACCCAAAATTGATATATTACAGATGTACTGTTCAGGCATATTAACACAATGGTCTAATTAAAACTGTATTCTCGTGATGCCTCCTTTTAATATAAAGCAAAACTGCACGCTTTCTTGTTATCATACAAGCTCAATGTTGACATTTGTTTGTATTTGCTCAAAAAGTTAATATTTACTTAAGTCCACGACTAAAGTAAAAGATTTCAGAAACCAAGCCAATGTTGTAAAAAGGGCAACGTGTCTTTATCAAAAAAACTTACAACAAAATTCCAAGGTATTCGATTTAAGAATGGAACCTGATACAATTGTAACATATAAAATAGCATCCAGATCAAATCAAGAACGAACCATGACCACGCGGTGAATAATGCAAACGTGGCGTATGGATAAATTGTTGACCAAATTGATGTACGCATAGATACACAAATTACAATTATGAAGCTGACAATCTAAAAATGGAAACAATTGAGCCCTACTCGCAGGTGCTAATTTTTGCTGCAAGAACTTGCAGCTGCAACTTGCACTTGCACGTTTTGTTCAAAATCCCGTTCGAAAAACTTGCAGCTGCAGATAATTTATACTAAAATTCATAGCTAAGAATTTAGTTCACATGTGTGAATACCATGCTAGTGCACGCTGAATTTATTGCAGCCGCTTTGTTTTATTGGTTGATAAAAAATGCGCGTTCTGCGTGCAATTTGCAGCTGCACGTTCTCGCAGCAAAAACTTGCACGTGCGAATAGGGTTTTTATATTAAATTTTCACGAGTGCAGACTACTAACAGATTCAAAAGGCGGACGGGTTGTATGCCCTCGGTCAGAATTGTTTTGTAATCAAACGAGAAGGTCCACCATACCTTATAATTTTTCCCCTCAGAAAATTGGAACATATATTACGTACAGTAAAATTTGAGAACAATATTACACTGCAAAAAATGGTGAGTCAAATTGACTCCCTCCAAAATAGGCTCTACGGGACTACACAAATTGAGTCAAATTAGACTCCGCCAGAGTCTAATTCGACTCATTTAGCCGCACGTTTGACTCTGGCGGAGTCGAATTTGACTCAGTTTGTGTAGTCCCGTAGAGCCTAAGCCTTAAGCCAAGCAGAACAAGTAGTCTAAAGCTTAAGCATAGTCTTTGCTAATCCTTCATAAAAACGTTCCGCCCCTGATCTTTACATGGGCCTGAGTTAAGATTATGCTTAGATTCATTCGTAGTCTTAAAGACACTGTCAGGCTACAAGTTGTCATGTGACGAACTGTCATCAATTCGCTAAACTCACGCGTGCATAAAAGGACTTACCCATTCAGCTATAAAACAGATTCCACAAAGCGATTTTGGAAACGTTGAGTCGAACCCCATGTGACTGAGTTTCTGAAATACAAACAAAAATGTCAGAAACCAATTTCGTGCTTGAAAATTTGAAATTAAATATATACTCTTAATCGCTATCAATAAAATAAGTGACGCATGCATAGAACAGGGTCGGATCGTTTTCCGGAGGGGCTATAATGGAGTCAGTTTAAGCTTTAGACTAATTTTTTGCTTTAGGCTTAGGCTTAGGCTTAGGCTTTGGTAATAGGCTCATCCATACGCTTAGACTTAGGCTTAGGCCTAGGCTTAGGTTTCGACTTAGGAATAGACTCATCCATACGCTTAGGCTTAGGCTTAGGCTTAGGAATAGGCTCATCCATACGCTTAGACTTAGGCTTAGGCTTAGGTTTAGGAATATGCTCATTCTTACGCTTAGGCTTAGGCCCAGGCTTAGGCTTGGGAATATGCTTATACTACTGTTCCGACCCTGTTCTATAATACATGGGCCAAATAAGTTATTAACAGAATCAGGAAATGTTTTGACGTGGCTTTGCAGTAGGTACAGCAACCGGGTTCATGCTTGCCTGTCTAAGAATTAAAAATCAAAATTTTACAAAACTTTACGATAAAAATGTGTTTTTGGCGTCATGTGCGTTTCGCTTTACGAGGTTTCTACTGCTGGTATACCTTTGTGCCCTCGGCCTATGTTACTTTTAGAACCGTCCCGGTTTCTGTTGGGTCTGTAAAGGAGTAAGCGTACATTCTAGTCGACATTTTTTGCTTTTAGGTTTAGGCATAGGTTTAGGCTTAGGCTTAGAATACGCTTTTGCAACGCTTAGGGCTTATGCTAAGGCTTATGATTACGCTTATTCTACTGTTACGGCCCTAAACATTGGCCGTGTTCTTTCCGTAGGTGGCTGTTCGTTGCTGGATCCGACGATCCATCGCCGCTATTGGTTTATTTTAACTCACCACGAATCAGTATAAGTATGACACAAGCTAAACAATGCTGGAAATTTGAAGATGGAGTAAGACAAGCTTCATAGATCACAGGTGACAGCGTCAATTCAAGATATATACCGACCTACCTTTACTAAAACCGAACAAGCTAAAGGCGATGTTATAGTTTAGTTGATATATTAATGTTAGCGATTAGCACAAATAAGCACCTCAATCAGCAATCAGTGATAACAAGAGTGGATGATCACTCTTACAAGAGTGTGCAACTACCGAAAGTTGTGTGGTACAAAATGTACCGCCGGGTGTTGCATTTGTGGCCGACCCGACCCCCCTTATTTAAAGGGGGGGTAGTTGATGTTTGAAATGTAGAATGCGTCATGCTTTTCAAATTATAAACAGAGCTAGTTAACATCTGCAATATTTCAATGTGTAAAATTGAAAAAATTGTCAAACTCGACCCCCTCAATTAAAAAGGGGGATGAGGCCAAAAACGCAACGCGTACCGGGTACATTGTTTTCTACACAAAATGTGTCCAGTTGCAAACTCTTGTTATAAAGAGTGACCAGACACTCTTGGTGGTAATCAGCTAAACATTTACTCAGTATATTTCAGTTTCTCATAACCGTTTCTCAGTTTGATGCCAGACAAAAATTTGAATTTTTGAACAATTAATATTTATGTCAATTTCATGGGCGTATACAACCGGATAGACGGCATATATCCTTCGTAATATCTCTACAGAAAAACGAAAACACACTTTTAATAGTCTTTTGTTAGGGGGGGCTAAAATATTTTCAGGATGGTCATTTAACGGTTTTCAATGACTTACAAGCAAGGTTCAAAATCTTCTACGGGGTCGAGGCCAAACAATGCAACTATTTCGCAGTCGCCTTTGCAAATGCCTCAGATGCTGAACATAAACCGATAAAGTTCACCGATTTACCCGAGTCGATGCAGCAGGGTCCAGGAAATATTGTAGTGGGACCGATTTCAGAAACACCTCCGAGACGAACCTGCGATGCTTTCTTAGCGTACGTACAAAACATCTCAGCTGTCTGATTAGCGGCCGCTAGACAAGTTAGCTTATATCGATAGACTCACTGCCTTTCGGACACCTGTGAGAATATCAGCTCAGATCTGTCTGCAGAAGTATTCGTTGGTCGCAGCCGTAACGATTTAACCGAAACAGAAAATGTATATTTAAGTTTCAGAACCTCAAAGTCGGTGTATTTTGCAAATGAGATATCCAAAAAATTACCTGGGATTTCTAGAAATTTATAGAAGAAATGGCGAATGCACCAAAATTTAGCACTAAAAATGTTTTTTCCGTAAAATGTTTTTAAAACAGTGAAAATTTAACTTTGTTTTTCAAATCTTTAGGTTTCGAATTTGTACTGAGCAAAGAAAAAATTCATCCTTAAAAAAGCCCATATAAAGATCAGGAGCGGAACGTTTTTTCTGTGGGACTGCAATAGAGTAAGCTTAAGCTTTAGACTAATTTTTGTGCTCGGCTTAATTTAAGATTAGGCTTAGGAATATGCTCATTCTTACGCTTAGGCTTAGGCTAAGGAATAATGATCATTCTTACGCTTAGGCTTAGGCTAAGGAATATGCTCATTCTTACGCTTAGGCTTAGGCTTAGGAATATGCTCTTTCTTACGCTTAGGCTTAGGCTTAGGAATATGCTCTTTCTTACGCTTAGGCTTAGGCTAAGGAATATGCTCATTCTTACGCTTAGGCTTAGGCTTAGGAATATGCTCTTTCTTTCGCTTAGGCTTAGGCTTAGGAATATGCTCTTTCTTACGCTTAGGCTTAGGCTTAGGAATATGCTCTTTCTTACGCTTAGGCTTAGGCTTAGAAATATGTTTAGAAAACTGTTCCGCCCCTGTTCTTTGGCCCTTAAAAGCAACATGAAACTTCACACAATATCTGCATTATTACAAATTTTCAATTGCACAACAAACGCGCAGTTAAAAGGTTTGACATCAGTCGATACACAGCGATTCAGTTTGTTTTTGGTTGATGGTCGCGGCCAGGCATTGAATTTTCGCAGAAATCGATCTCATTTCTGTACAGTTTTACAAATATATAAAAACAAAGCAAACATAAAACATAATAAATATATAACATTGAAATAGTATATTATAGAAACTCAAGGATAGCCAGTATTTTATTTCACAAGGGTATTAATATCAATTGCGAGACTTCGGGATCATAAGATGTACTCTGCAGAAAAATGGTGAGTCAAATTGACTGTCTTCCAAATATGCTTTACAGGACTACACAAACTGTGTCAAATTCGACTCCGCCAGCGTCAAATTCGACTCACTGAGACGCACGTTTTACTCTGGCGGAGTTGGAATTTGATTCAATATGGTGTAGTCTCGTGGAGCTTATTTCGAAGAGAGTCAATTTGACCCGTAGAGCTTATTTCGGAGAGAGTCAATTTGACCCGTAGAGCTTATTTCGAAGAGAGTCTATTTGACTCACCATACTTTGCAGTGTACTTTCCGTTCAGTTATAATCTTCTGGTCACGGATATTATTAGTTACTTCAATTTTTACATTTAAAATAACCGTTTTGTGGTTCAAAAAAGACTTACGGGCATATCATTGGCTCTCGTTTGCTGTGGCTCGTGGAACTCTTAGTAGTATATTTTCTCAACTGATTCCATAGCTTTAGTATACTACAAATTTTGTACGAGTCAGCGTTCAAATATTTCATGACATTTACAATAATTTCACCGCCGCATATCACAAGCCGCCCGCGTATACAGAAAAATGGGACGAATTAAACTCACATAAATGTAAAATGTTGCTTTTTTGCTAGCGGTCGCTTCCGAGATTTCACATTGTCATAAAGCGCTGACAATATTTGTATGAACGGGGCACTAACTACAGCACCCCCTGACGTTCCATGGTCTATGTTTTTATAATGTAAAACATGTTTTTACAAATAGCCAAATTTTGCAACTGCAACTGCAATCTTATTAGGTTATTTAACATTTTCTCAACTGGGGGTCTTCTTGCGTGTACCCCAATTTTCTATATTTTAAGCCGCGGCAACCGTGTATTTTTTGCTTTTTTTCAACAGAAACAAAAAAAGTTTATATTTTTTCAGTTAATTACTCAAATTTGAGCATTTTATTGATACTTTGTTATTTTGAAAATGGTCATCTTTCCAGCGAAATTAAAAGTTTATTTTAAAAAATATTTTATATCTTTTACCAATAGTGGATAATGACAAGAGTGAGCAGGTCTTTGGGACCCACGTGGTACAAAATGTACTACCGGGCGTTGCGTTTTTGGCCGACCCACCCGCTTGTTTAGAGAGGGGGTCGCTATCACATGAATGTCCCTTAATTAGACTATATGGGGAGCATGTTTGATGCAGCATACATAAGGTGCCATGGTTGGCATCGGTTATACCCCCTCTAAATAAAGGGGTTGGGTGGAAGGGCAGAAACGCAACGCGTGCTTTTACATTTTTTTCTACACAGAATGTTCCCAGTTGCGCACTCTTGTTAAATGTCGATTATCCAGTCTTGGTTTTACTAAGCCAGTATTTTAGTTCAGCAAAATCAAACCGCATTAGAAAACCATTTTTATACGTTGGCGGTTGTTCGACATGATGTCGAATGCGCATCATGATGCATGTATAGAACAGGACCGGAACAGTAGTATAAGCATATTCTTTAGCATAAGCCTAAGCCTAAGCCTAAGTGTGTGGTAAGGATAAGCCGATTCCGAAGCCTAAGCCTTAGCCTAAGCCTAAGCCGAATTGTATATCAAGATGAGCATATTCCTAAACCTAAGCCTAAGCGTAAACCTAAACCTTATAAGCAAAAAGTTAGTTTGTAGATAGTAAAATGAAAATTTTTCGCTTAACCCTTTCACACATGAATATTTTCTATTTCCCCTGAGACCTACTTTTATGCTAGGATTCGAACTCCGGTGACTGGAGTGGGAGGCGTATACAATCACCACTGAGCTATAGGAGCTTGACGCTCGAGCCCGAGGGGGCTCTCACGTCTTGTGGTGATTTAGTACTATGTATACGTGTTGACAGCCCCGCCGGAAAAGAATCCGGCCCTGTTCTATACCTGAGCCCTTGTTTTAATATTATCATACCTGTAGTCTGCTTACTAATGGATCCATAAAAGGGGTGGGGGACAGGGCGCACGCCCTTCGTCAGAAAATCTACAGCATAGAATGGTAAGGTTCCTACCATACAATTTTTTGTCCTCAAGAAATTTTTTGTAAAAAAATACAATTTTTACTCTGAGGAGTTTTTCGTGATAAAATCTTTCAATTTTTTCCCTTAGAAAATTTTTGGCCGTAAAATAACAAGGTCCCTACCTTACAAGTTTTCCCCTTCAGAATAGTTTTTAGTGGCAAGATGGTAACATCGTCCCTAGCTTACAATTTTCGACGTCAGAAATTTTTTTAAAAAATATATTTTTTACATTTATAATTTTTATGTGATAAAACCTTACAAATTTTCCCCTCAGAAAATTTTGTGGTAATAAAATGATAAGATCCTACCAAACAAATTTTGCGTCTCATAACATTTGCCAGCACCGCCCCCTCCCGTCAGAAATTTTTCGATCCGCCTCTGAGTCAGCTCAACCTGCTAGGGAGGCAAAATTATTTTACAAAACCGGGGCTTAAACTTTTCTGAGGTATGGCTAAAATTATTCTAACGGGGAGAGCAGGCTAAGTGCTTAACGGTTCCTGTGTGGCCACGGGCCCGTATATTACACTCAATACATAGGGATTTTTCTTAAAGTGAAAAACGTTTCAGTTTGTCGGCCATAAACAGCCTGCTCTAAAGTTGGTGATTATGTTCAGAATTGTTTTTCACATTTCACTGCACCTTAAACAGCCAATGTTTCTCAACTCGTATTTTAACCGACAAAAATTTGAACAGCGTTGGATACGACCGTGACCCCTCTATGCCCGTTTTTCTGGCGAGTGTCTTACCCTATATACAGTTTGGTTTGCGACACCTATACTGCGTGGTACACCAAAAAAAACTACAATCCATTGTAGCACTCAACGTATGGCCGAAAATTTGATTTTGGTTTGATTTATTATTTTCATTAAAATTCAAAAAAATATATAAAATTATATATTTCAAAATTTCAATAATTTCACTTTTACGCGGATTGTTCGCCATATTCTCCAACATAAAATATATACTACAACACAAGCGTTCTATAATATTTCACACTTATATATAAAATTCTCAGATTGAAATTTTTCAAAAAAAATCTGTTTTTTCAAACTACAGACCGACCAATCGAGGTTGCAGCAGAATCCACTGTACGCGTGGTGTACTACAAGTCATACTATCCTTAACGAGTAACTGTAACTGAAATGGGCCTATAGAAGTCATTCCTAATTTACTGCAAACTTGTAAAAAAACCACTTTATAGCCTGTCAATTAGCCAGTTCTATCGTAGAATCTAAACCGCTCGCTACGGTTCTGTCGTCACCAAGTTCAGCCTAAGGTTATATACCCTGTCAAAATTTAAATTTCTGCACCTTCGCTGACAGACAGGGTATTATAGTTTTAGTGTTGTGAGTAAATTTTTTTAATTTTTTTGACGGTTTGCATCTGTTTTGTTTCGAACTATATATACATACATATATATACATATATATGTATGTATATATGTATATATGTATAGTATTGCATAAAATTTTAATTTTTTAAGAAAATACAAAACAGACTAGGCTGAATTTTTGAAAATGCCATATATTTTTTTGGTTGAAGTTCCTCACAATTTCATATTATTTTTCAGTTTGAACTCTCAAATCGTCATTATAAAATACTCCGGCAAAATGTGTGATTTCTCAGTGCATATTGAAATCTCAGGAACTACTATATGAACGCTCTGAACTGTATTCTACGACGTATACGTGCACTTAAGATTCGAAAAATACAACTACCGCGTGTTATATAAATGGTATCGTTAATATTTGCATCGACACCGCTGATCATTTGCGTTTGCGTTGTCAAAGAAAAAAAAATAAATTTTTTTCTGAGTTCATAACGAGTGATCTGACGGGTCAGCGTGGCTGTGAACAGATTTTACAATTTTAACCAATTTTTTAAATTTTATATGAAATGATTTTTTGTAAAAAAAGATAATTTTTCTAATGCTGGTTTCGGTTCTTGTACGCCTTGAAATCGTCGTGTAACAAAAATCCTGGTTTGGTGTACTGTAGTGACCCGAAAAAACCTTATCATTTTATCACCAAAAAATTTCTGATGGGGAAAATTGTATGGTAAAGACTTTATCATTTTATGACAAAAAAATGTCTGAGGAAAAAATTAGGGACCTTATCTATTTTATAAAGCATTTTTAAGGAAAAAAATTACGAAGTAGAGACCTTGCCATTTTATCACAAAAAAGTTCTGATGAGGGTGTACGCCCCCCGCCCCTTTCTAAGGTCTTTAGTGGCGACAACTCTCAGTTTGTTGGTAAAAATCAATCTCTTCTGAATTGTGGAGGGGTCAGCGGAGTGCAATGGTGTTAAATTTTCCGCAATCAGCCGTTTGGTTAACGAGTTATTGTCAAATAACTGTGAATCAGTCGTTGCAAGCTGTTGGAAATACATCGTTTAATTGTTTACATTCACAAATTTGTTGCTTTTATGCTGAATTTGTCACAAGAGACGGTTTCAAAGCTGAAGCGGACAGCGGTTCAGAAGCTGAGCTAAATTTGGGTAATTTTGGCCCCAAGATAATAGAATAAATTTATAGATTTGTCACAGGGGACAGGTACCGAACAGTAAACAGTTGTCTTGCAGGGTACAACTGAAGGGTCTGCCCCAACTTATAGTCTTTGGACGAAACTCGACCACTGATTCTTGCTTCGGTGGGATTTTTGCCGGATGGTCAGCAATTGTTGTAGTGAAATTATTCGTCTTATGCAACAAGTTGTGCTATTAACTGCTATAAGTAAGCTTTTTTCAATTTATGACAATATTGAAAAGCTTAAAAATCAAATTTTCACAACATTTCGCACATTATGGTTTAAATTTTAGCAAATTCAGAACGATTTTTCACACCTAATTTTGTTTCAGTTCCAACTTCGAAGCTGCCGCTGGTAAAATTTGATGATATCTGGCTCCGGTTTTTTTCACCTTCAGTCGTACCCTGGTATTCTGGAATTATATAACGAGTCGGGTCAATGTTACTTTAACGGGCGTAACAGTAGATTAAGCGTATTCCAAAGCCTAAGCCTAAGCGTTGCAAAAACGAGTTCCTAAGCCTATGCCTAAGCCGAAGCCTAAGCAAAATAATGTAATCTAGAATCTAAACCTACTCTTTTATAGACCTACCAGAAACCTGGACGCCCCTTAATGTAACATGGGCCGCGAGTCGTATACACAGCACAAGGTACAAACTTTAACCAAAACTGCATGCCATGGTGCACGCCTGTTTTTTTACCATTTCAATATTTATTGCTGAAATGAATCAAATTTGCAAACAACCATAAATTCGTGAAAAACATTTCTTATTTTCCAAACCACCACCGATTATTGCTCGATCAGCAACATTTTTTGCGATTTCTGTTCCTAAAATCACATTAAAGTATGAATTTTTTCAAATATTCGTTGTTGTATTTTTTCGACGAGTAATAAAGTTTTCAAAAATTTAACTTGAGAATCAACAAGTTTTTCCGGTTGCCCGTAACCGAGGACGAGCCAGGGGGGCGGGCGAAGTCCCCATCGCTGGAAAAATTTTGCACCCCATACAAAGTTTGGTTTGAAGATTTACTACTGTTTGAAAACAGGTGCTAAACACACGGTTGAGAATACCGTACCAGAGAACAAATCGTAATGTTTGAGACCGAATTTCACGCCAAACAGTGAAAAATTTTCTTATACAGTTTTGTTGGCTCTCAAAGCGGTGTTTATATATATAATATATGTAAATATAAATAAATATATATTTATTTATTTATATATACGCTTTAAAGGAATATATCTCGCATACATAAACTTTTATTCGACTATGCAAAAAGGTCATACATCCGAATTTCAATTCTTATTTGACCATTATTGCGTGCCAGTATGTTTGTTATAAGCATATGCAAGTTACCCAATTTCGATATTCTTAACATTCTGTTTAAAAATTTTGGCTCTGTTTGATTACTTTTGTTATACCAAGAATGAGTACACACCAATTCGGCGACAAAGTTGGCCAAAACGCGCCAAAAACTAAACTTAAACGGAATCTTGTACATCTTAAGCTATATTTAAGTTGACACAGGTTTAAACTTAGGTTTAGGTTTAGTGAAAAAACTTAGCTATGCGCTAAGCCTTCACCTAAAAACGCTGAGCCAATCCCCATCCTTAAACTGTGAAGCAAAGTGTCTAAAACGTTTTAAATTTTGAAAAAATGTTATAAATTTTATGGCACTGAAATGTTCCAAAAAATATTATCCGTATGATTTAAGAGCTCACGATTTGATAAATTCTGTTGCACATGGACACCGCAACGTTTGTTTTGTGGTAGTAGTAGTAGTAGTAGTAGTAGTTGTTGTTGTTGTTGTTGTAGTAGTAGTTGTCGAACTGGCCACATGACCTAATATGTGTTTAAAAAGTTTCACATATCACCAGCATTTCAGTAAATTTTCAGTACAAAAAAATTTCAACAAAAATACGGCCGTTGTAGACTCACTATTACGCTCTCAAACTCGAGCACGTACTCTATCCACATCAGCCGCAAGAACACGAAAAAAAATTGAAAAAAGAGCATTTGAAAATAAAAAGAAATTGCAAGTATTTAAGTAAAAAAAAGCCCTATATCCAGTACTGCGACCATTTGAGACACGTTTTTTGCCGATAATCTGCGCGTATATTTGAACTTAAAGTTTTGTGGTAGCAGGGCAACACAAAAATATAATTTTTCAAGAAATAAACAATGCAAAATATTTTGAAAATAATTTTTCGCTACATTTATTTCGGTTTTTGGATAGTGAACGCTACGCTCGAGATAACTAAACGAAATATATGATAACTACAAATTCGAATTAGGATGAAACAATTAAACCCACAAAACAGGCACGTTTGTGGTAAATTGTGACTGTCAGCCACTAAGTTTGAACGCCGGCTTTTACTGTTTCTGCTGAAATCATTTTGAAATTGTAAATTTGCACAGATTTCATTGCATTCGGTTGGAATTTAAATCGGTTTCTAAATACGTTGAATTTGTTACATGTTCACGCATAGGGATTATCGAGAAATTTCCAATCACACAAAAGCAACGCGATATATAATTTTGAAGTGAAAACACAAGTCAACCAAAGCAAACGATAAGATCAGGCCACATTTAGTATTAAATTTTAGAACAAAAAAATGTGGGTTTAATACATGTTAAGCGCTTCTAAACATGGCTGTCCGCCTTAAATCCGCTGGTGTTTTCAGGCCTATTCGTTAATTTGAGGAACATATTTTATTTTTCCTCGAAACAGCAATCGAAGCAGGTTCGCGACGAATCATTATGCATCTGATTATAGATATAATCTTAGCATAATGTGCTTAGCAACCAACTCTATATTAAGCATTCACTTTAGGCTTAGCAACACTTAGGCTAACGGACGTCTGTAAACTTTTTAAAATGAAGATTTTACTCGTTTGAGCTTTGAAAACAACATTTTCAAATAAGAAAAAATTTCCGTGTGAATAATGATCAGCAGAGGTCGTTAGAACGCGTAATTTGCATAAGTTTTTTTCAAATCGAACCATTCTTCGGTAGACCCATGTATAGGACAGGGCCGGATCGTTTTCCGGAGGGGCTATAATAGAGTCAGTTTAAGCTTTAGACTAATTTTTTTTGCTTTGGCTTTAGGTTTAGGCTTACGCTTAGGCTTAGGAATAGGCTCATCTATACGCTTAGACTTAGACCTAGGCTTAGGCTCAGGCTTAAAAAATATGCTTATACTACTGTTCCGGCGCTGTTCTATACATGGGCCCTTCGGTAAATGGTGTTCGGATAAATTATGGAAAACGCGCGGTCTTAGGCGTGCACCATTTTGAGTTTATAGAAATTTGTCGATGCTGAATAAAACAACTCATTGTACATTACGAATTTAGTAATTCAGCGATTTTAGTTTGGCAACAAATATTAATTTTATTTCTTGGCTCAAATGCAGATGCCCGTTGAGTCTAGCGGTACTGGTATCACGACAATTGGTCGCCTGACAAGTGACTTTGGCTGGATTTTTGAAATCTTACTTAAGTTATACATAAGTAATTACTTAAGTCATTGGTTAAGTAAATACTTTGCCTTTTTGAGGAAAAACAAATGAACGCTAGCGAGTTTGAAACCCTACCACTAACTGGTAATAGGTGCTCCTACACATTTGAGAATATAGGCCTTAGCAAGAACTTGATCAAAGCTTAAGTAAATAATTCTTAAGTAAGATTTCAGAAACCCAGCCAATGACAACTAAGCGACCGTTAACTTGTAGTAAATCTCGTCAAGTTGACAATTTGTCACAATCCATTATGCTTAGGCTAATACTAAATGCTTTCTGTCGGATGACAAGTTGTCGGGTGAGGAATTGTCGTAGATACTGCAGCAGTAGCAGTTTAAAACTTATGAAACACTGTATTCAATTGTAAGTATGTCGTGTGAGTTTCTATTCATATTCCACGTCAACTCTGAGCGAGTTAATCAGAGTCGATTTCGACTCCCTGAGCGGGCATATTTATACACTGAAAAAAATGGTGAGTCAATTGTGACTATCCGAAATAGGTTTTTCGGGTCTACACACACTGAGTCAAATTCGACTCCGCCAGAGTTAAATTCGACTCACTGAGTGACTTGGGTGAGTCGAATATGACTCTGGCGGAGTCGAATTTGACTCAGTTTGTATAGTCCGGAAAAGCCTGTTTCGGAGAGAGTCAATTTGACTCACGATTTTTTTGCTGTATTTTACTGTTTTAATGCTGTCGATAAATTTTTCGACCAGGAAGGGGTGAAGTTGCTTGTTGAGGAACCATCGGCTCCCCCTTTGCACTGTAATTTTCAATGAGTTGATTAAACAACTTAAAGTGCGAATTAGTCATTTCTGGTCATTTCTGAATTAATAAAACAAAATATTAACTCGCTCTTCGGTTGATTTAATTCCGGCTAAGTTAAACTCAGAATGAGTTCTATCATTCCAAAATTCTGAGTTCTAAAAAAGAGCTAATTGAGAACTCAATCTTCTGAGCGAATTCAACTCATTCCGAATTAAAATCAACTCACTGGAATTTGCAGTGCGCCCGGTTTTTTTGAAGTTGCGGCCTTGCAAGCAACCTATTCTATGAATCGTTGTTTATGTTCATGCGATAAAGCTTGTTTTTAGCTATTTTAGCTTAAACTCGTCAGAATGCATTTTACTCGCGTTTTTCTGATGTTGACCTATTTTATTAATATTTTCCTCGGTGTCGGTACGTGCTATCTGTCATGCTTTGTTACTCAAAACATGCATAGTTGAATATCCATGCTAAAGCCTTGTTTGAAAGTTATAATTTTTGATGGTCAATTATATTCAAGAATGTATATGAGCGCTACGCAAGTACACTGTAAACTTCAATGAGTTGATGAATCAATGGCGAGTTGGTTATTTCTGAATTAATATCAGTAAACATTAACTCTCTCTCTGAGTCGAGTTGATTATCACTCTGAGTCGAGTTGACTCTGTGTGTTGATTAATTAACTCAGAATGAGTTAAAATCAACTCAATGAAATTTACAGTGTATCGGTATCAGAATACGGTTAGAACGTTTTAACTTACCACTAAGATTGTTCTATACAACTTGTTGCTAAAAATAAGTGTTTTGTTACTTATGATAGTTGAGAAACATATTTTCAGGCATTTTAATGCAGTATTCACAGTATTTTCCCTTCGCAAAAATGTGACGTAAAGTTAAGACGAGAAATAATTTTAAAATCTGCGAAGCGTTAACCCTACTCTAAAACTGTTTTAAGTTAGCCGTACCCTAACGCTCAAAGCGCCCTGTGACAACCGTTATGGAAGGGTAATAGAATAAAAGTGTTGCGGTAGCGTAGACGTGTGGCAAATTTAAAAATTTGTCACTCGTTAACCCTACCTTATAACACTTTTTGCGTAAAGGCTAACTTTTTTGACTGTGAACGATGTATAATTTTATAAGGTTGAAGCGAACAACATCCGCTCTCAGCAACCATTTTCTTATGAAAAATTTAAGTTAATGTATACTTGCTTCTTTCACAAGAGTTAATTTGATAGAAGACAAACATTGTTTTCACATAAATCAATCATTTATGTTCCGAAGCCCAAACTTAGCCTTAAGCCTCAGCCTAACCCTATATTTTTGTTTCAGTCTTCTAATGGAAAGGTGATTTTTGTGTGTATGGAAGTAAACAAATTCCTGAACTATAATGCGAAGCCTAAACAAAGTTACCGTGACATAATTGTGCACTGCAAAAAATGCTGAGTCAAACTGACTCTCTCCGAAATAGGGTCTACGGGACAACACAAAACTGAGTCAAATTCGATTTCGCTAGAGTCAAACGTGCGATTCAGGGAGTCGAATTTGACTCAGTTTGCGTAGTCCCATAGTGCCTATTTCGGAGACAGTCAATTTGACTCACCATTTTCTGCAGTGTACAAATAAATCTGTTTTGTAAGTCTAAGCGCATAGTTTAACAGTTTGCTTTGAACGAACACAGCTGGAAGGAAAATGATTTGGACTTCAAAGACATGGAACCAAAACCTGTATATACAATAATTGTCTCTTTTATCGTTCCTTCAGCAATTTCGTGATATGTATATTTGTCCAATCTTCAATTATACACTGCACAAAATAGCGCGTCAAATTGGCGCTCTCCGATATAGGCTTTTCCGGACTACACAAACTGAGTCAAATTGCGACTCCGCTAGAGTCGAATTCGACTCACCCGAACATCTTACAATTTATACGTATTTATTATATATATATATCTTTTTCAATTTCAGGTTGTGATACATTTTTAAATATAACCTAATCCGTCGTAATTAAAATAACCAGCATCAACTACATTGACGAGCGTAATGTTAGGCTAACATTTAATAAAATATCAATATTTTACTCTGTATCCTGAACAAAAAAATGAATTAAACCATATCTTTTTACTTTTGAGGGTAATACAAAAGAAACGTCAACGGCATTTTCTCACCATTCATTGTCAACCGGTCTCAATGTATCATAATGTACCCTAGCAAATTGATGCTCGCATCCACATTTTGGTTATTTGTTGGGTCAATAGCTCAGTTATATCGTAAGTTTATGATCTTCAGACAGGTGTTATATAACCTTATACGGGTACCTAGAAATAACGGAATTTTTAACCAATTCTATAAAGTAGCCAATGTTTACGATAAAGTTAAATGCAGATTGATACACTAAAACCCGATTCACAAGTGCAAGTTTTTGCTGCGAGAACTTGCAGCTGCAACTTGCACTTGCAAGTTTTGTCTAAAATCCCGTTCGAAAAACTTGCAGCTGCAAATAATTCATTAAAAATCATAGCTAACAATTTAGTTCACCTGTGTGAATAACCACACTAGTTCACTAAATTTATTGTAGCCGCTTTCTCATTGGCTGATGAAAAACATGCAAGTTCTGCGTGCAATTTGCAGCTGCAAGTTTTCGCAACAAAAACTTGCACGTGTGAATGGGGCTTGAGTAACCGATTAAGAGTCATTAAATATGAGTATACAACGTTTGTCGGATGTCGTAAATGCGGCGTGCGGCAGCGCGCAACGGCATCCTTTGGCGTCCGACGCCGTCCGACAGCTTCCGGTCTAATAAAATATAACACAATCATTATAAGAAACAGCTTAGCCATCACGACGATTGTGAATACGGCAGGATATTGTTCAACGAGCTGTGTAGTGCTACATTTAGGTGTAATTTTGACTAATATTATAAGCCATTTTATCAGCCCAACGACGATTGATAGTACCCGGAACCGTAAACCATTTCGCCCAAGAACACTCTGTACTTCATCTAAGATTTGATTTCAAGTTAGAATTCGAATTCCGACGCGCCGGATGTGAGATTTTTATCATTTCCGCTCAGAATCCAGCTTGAGTCGTAGGGGACTGTCACGTGTTATCGGGTATTTTTATTGTGCTCACGTACGTCTAATAATTGTTGAATATTTTTGACCCTTAACAGATGAGCACGAATGATTTAGAAAATTTATGCTGGTTTTTCAACCCTAAGAATTAATGTTACTCTTCAAAACAATGTACTTTAATCAGGTTAAAAATGGATTTTTTTGCCGTTAAAGAAATCAAATAAAATTGTGAGCCGAACTTTTTGTATGAAAAACGTTGCGGTTTTGGTTTCAGCGCCTGCTGAGCCTGAGCCACAAGGAGAACCTGAGCCACATGGCGAACCCGGGGGTAAGTAAAATGTACTGATTTTTATGGAATCTAATCATTCTTTGGATGTCCATGGCTACATCCGTTGCTGTTTCCGCGTTCGATAATAAATTGAACTCAACTGTGTTACTGAAGAACAAGACAGCCCTGAGTATATGACCGAGTAAAGACCGGTTTCGCAGTAAGAAATTAACAAAACGAGTTGCGTTCAAACTTTAACAACGCACCCGATCCGGTCAATGTTACTTTTAGGGGTGTAACAGTAGATTAAGCGTATTCATAAGCCTAAGGCTAAACGTTGCAAAAATATGGTTCCAAGCCTAAGCCTAAAAACCTAAGCCTAAGCCAAAGCCCCTAAGCCAAAATCCTAAGCCTAAGCCTAGGCAAAAAATGTAATCTAGAATCTAAACCTACTCTTTTATAGACCCACAAGAAACCGGGACGCCCCTGATCCGGTAAAAACATGCGTAAGGTCAAGCCAGATACATCTGGTAAAGCATAAGAGCTAACAAAAGTGATTCTACGACTATACCCAGTCATGGGGGTCAACGGAAAATTTTGTAGCTGTAAAGTGAGGTTACAAGGACGAAAATTTTGAATTATCTGAAACTGCAGCAAATTACTTGCCTAAGACTAACAACCCAATTACACCCAGAGTTGGACGTTACCCGAGAGGGTCGCGGGTAGATCTTTTTAGCGTGGGTATAGCCGCGGGTAAGAAATTCATACTAAGGTGGCTGAAACGCGGGTCGGGTACAAACAAATTCTTACCAACATCCAACTCTGGTTAAATCAACTTGTACAAAAATTGTTCGAGGAACCTAGAAGGATGCAGATGCAAGCACTCACAGAATGCAATAAACGTATTTGCAAGAAGAGTCTCCAGACCGGGCGATTCCTTTGTAAATATTGAATATTTTTTTGATTACACCGCATTTTGCACATAATATAGATTTGCTTGTAAAATCGTTATATTATAGGCGAGCAATACAGTGCTGCCGAACAATCAACAGTAGTTGCGCCTGGTGTTACTGGAGGTAAGTGTTGATGTATACTGCATGCCTTATGCCGCAGCGTCAAAACATCACTACTATTTATGACCATTGTTGTTCAGCCGCTCCCGTAGACCCAAAATGAGGCGCCGTCTCACGTGGATGGTACCCAACACATAACTTTAAGGATATTGGATTAAATGTTCCTCTGATTTCTTTTTTAATTGATTCTTATTTTCTCTTCATAGAACAATCACGTTTATTTCAAATGAAATTAATGTAAACAAAGTTCTTCCTATTTTTGTTCCATTTTCGTCCGGTATGACTCGACCTGTGTCGTTCCAGCAACAATATCGAACACATGGTTCTTCAAAAAAATTAGTACGTATAAGTTTACTGATAGTCTATTTCTGTAAGCTTAAAGCAAGGGTTAACAAATGCGTTCTTTGATATAGCATATACTTTGCGAAAACGTGTAAACCCCAGCTTTTTAATAGTTTGCTTTTAAAATTTAGGGCCCGTATTCTCAAATGTAAATAGCAACTGTCATCAGTTAGTAATAGGTTTTAAAACTCATCAACTTTAGCAGTTGTTGAACTCAAAATTGGTACAGACGTATAAGAAATTATATACGACCATATGCGCAACTTGTGAACCTTATCATTCACAGGTTTGAAAGTTACAAGACCTATCACCAACTGATGTTACACTGCAAAAACGATGAATCAAATTGACTCTCCCGAAGTAGCCTTTTCCGGACTGCACAAACTGAGTCAAATTCGACTGCCCCGAAGTCAAATTCGACTCCGCCGAGCGGCCCAGTTAGTCGAATTTGACTCTGGCGTAGTTGAATTTTGACTCAGTTTGTGTAGTCCGGAAAAGTCTATTTCGGAGAGAGTCAATTTGACTCACCATTTTTTTGCAGTGTAGGTGCAGCGCTCATTTTAGAATACAGGCGTAGGTTTTGTCGGTTCACAATAGTTTTGACGATTTTCGATTTTACCTGCTTTAACCCCTTCTCACATTGAGTTGCCTCTAGGCAACTCAGCGCAGTGTATATACGTTAAATAGTATATATCGCACCGTGTGTAACAATTGCAACACGTATACATAGTACTAAATCACCACAAAACGTGAGCGCCCCTCGGGCTCGAGCGTCAAGCACCTATAGCTGAGTGGTGATGGTATACGCCTCCCACTCCAGTCACTGGAGTTCGAATCCTAGCATAAAAGTAGGTCTCAGGGGAAATAGAAAATATTCATGTGAGAAAGGGTTAATACACTTCGATTATTAATTTCAGTTGCTTCTGTGCGTGAATACAGTTTTGGCAACAGCAACGACGGCTCTGTTGGCGAACATGGCCCTTTGAATTCGGCCGCCTCAATAAGTGTAACCCCTCGAACCAACCTGGTCCCGTTCAAATCAACCTTCTGCAATCGTCAAAAAGCTTTGTTTACATGGCAAAAGCACATTTATGGATTATTTGTCGCGTTATGCTGGTACAATGTTATAAACTTGTGTAATTATTTTAATATCAATTAACTGGCCAATGTTACTTTAGGGCGCGTTACAGTAGATTAAGCGTATTCCTAAGCCTAAAGTCTAAGCGTTGCAAAAATGAGTTCCTAAGCCTAAGCCTAAGCCCAAAAACCTGTACGCGCCTTATAAGTAACATGGGCCAATTAGCTTTGTGTTACACGGGCGATTTGTTTTCGTTCATGACAGTCGGGGCCCGTAGCCAAGACTGGCCAGGGGTGCTCTCAGTTCTCTTGGTAGACTTTTGACCACAATCAAAAAAATTTCAACCTTGCTTGTAAGTCATCGAAAACCCTTGTATGCCCATTCTGAAAAACGTTTCGTCTCCTCTATCAAGGTGTCACCTGGCTACGGACCTGATGACAGTATAACTACGTTTTATGGCACAAGAAATGGATCACGATGTGTGATCTTGACCCACTGTGGCCGATGGGCAGTTGACGCATGTCCTGTGTGACCCTCTACCCATGATTTACGTTAATGTCATATCTGTTAAATTTGACAAGCTCTTATAATGCTCTAGATATAGTCACTGTGAGCCTGAATTGTGAACGCATAGTGGTAAATTGGCATACCTCTGAGCAATGATTAAGCATGATCCATCAAAATTCCTTAATAACTCACCCATGTCCCAATTTTCCCACGTATTTAAAAGTCATGCCCAATTTTCCCACGTGTTTAAAAGTGAATGAAAATGTAAGATAATTCTGCGAAACTGATCACACCAAGTGTGGATAATCGCTATTAAACAAGAGTGTGCAACTGGCCATATTCTGTGTAGAAATGAATGTACCCGGTACGCGTTGTGTTTTTGCCCTGCCCCCCTTATATTTAGAGCGGGTACAACCGAAGCGAACTATGGCACGTTATGTATGCGGCGTCAAACATGCTTCCCTAGTTTAAGTTAGCGGTAATCATGTGATAGCGACACCCTCTCTCAACATGGAGTGTTTAGCCGAAAACGCAATGTTCGTGGTACACTTTGTACCATGCAGGACTCCAAGAGTTGCACACTTTTGTCATTATACACTCCTGATCACAGCTACTACGTAGTTGTTTTCTACAGTCTATTTTATAAAGTGTATCAATTTTTAAAACTATTTTCATTCGACGAAGTTTGCTACATAGTAACCCCATTAGCCGGTTACTTTTAGTTTTTATTATGGTCTTTTTGCAAAAAATTAGGCAAAATATTAAACAGATTAATTGATTTTAACCAATTGTGGTCTGATTTCAGTTTTACAAAATGCTCTGTTGTTTATATATACTTTATTTTGTACTCCGACATGAAATAGGCAACTTTTGTACAACTGTTTACCATAACCACAGTGGTTAAACCACCACTGAGCTGTATATCGCAGCTATTATTCAGGCACGTACACTGCAAAAAATGGTTAGTCAAATTGAATCTCTCCGAAATACGGTTTCGGGACCACACCAAACTGAGTAAAATTTGACTACGCCAAAGTAAATGTTCGACTCAGTGAATCGAATTTGATTCTGGCGGAGTCGAATTTTGACTCAATTTGTGTAGTCAGGAAAAGCCTATTTCGGAAAGATTTAATTTGACTCGCAAATTTTTTGCAGTGTATAGAAAGCAAAAACAACTGAATTAAGCGCAGTTTTTATCATCAGGTTTGCTTGTTTGTAAATCGTTAATCCAATAGGCTTAGAGTGGCTTGAAAGTGAATTTGGGCACCGCCTGCATTTTTGGATTAGTCGGCGCAAGTGAGGTGTAGCGGAAAAAATCTTAAGCAAAGTAGTTGCTGTTGCAAATTTCATTAGTTCCTTGATGCATATATGTACCTATACACAGTAAATTCGAGTGAGTTGATTTTAACTCAGAATGTGTTAGATCACTCAGTCTGAGTTAGGACAAGCACAACTCAGAATTTTGAGTTGATTCAATTCATTTTGAGTTAGTTAATCAACTCACCTAGAGTCAACTCAACTTAGAGTGAGAATCAACGCAACTAAGAGTGAGTTAATGTTCACTGATATTAAGTCAGAAATAAAACCAACTCGCTAGCTGAATTGATTAATCAACTCGTTGGAATTTACAGTGTAACAGTTTTGCAAATTCAAGAAGTACAGCGGCACAGCCTAAAAGCACATACCTGCCGACACCCATGGGTAGAAATACTGGAAAATGAACCTGATAAAAGACTATCTGAAAACCTTTGGCCAGTTTATATTTTTTGTTACAAATGTTATTACTTTTATTGTATGTATTTGTCACTGCCGTAATAAAAATAATTACATAATTCAAGCCTGATATATATACAACATAAATGCTTATAAGTCAAATTATTTCATTTTAAAGGTTACTAGAACCATACTAAGGGCCCATAAAATCTCAAATGTGTATAGCAACTATCATCAGTTAATAATAGCTTTTCAAACTCAATAACTATTGCAGTTGTTGAACTCAAAATTGGTACATGAGCAGAGCAAATCAAGCGAGAAAAATGTGCCAAAATTTGAGCGTCAGAATTCATTGGTTTACAAGTTACAAAATCTAAAACCAACTGGTGATTGATGCTACACACATTTGAGAATGCAGGCCAAGATTTTAATATTTATATATACGGAGCGTAGTAGGGATCTTTCCTTATAGTTTTTAGCTAAACTTATATGCTATATAATTTTCGGCCCATGTTGCTTTATGAGGCGTCCAGGTTTCTGGTGGGTCTATAAATGAGTAGGTTTAGATTCTAGATTGCATTTTTGCTTAGACTTAGGCTTAGGCTTAGGTTTAGGAATACGCTTAGTTTGCTGTTATGCCTCTTAAAGTAACATTAGTCTTAACCTTAGGTTTAGAACAATGCTTATCTATACCTAAAACCTAAATCGTTGCTTAAGCCTAAAAGGTGAACCTTAATTAATGTGAGGCATATGTGCAAAAGCCACGACAACTAAACCAAAATGATCCAAACTTGATGATACTTCGTAATACCTGCCACTCTACCGGACGCCGTCGCACCCTACCGCCCTACCGGACGCCGTCGCACCCTGCCGCCCTACCGAACGCCGTCGCACCCTGCCACCCTACCGGACTCCGTCGCACCCTGCCGCCCTACCGAACGCCGTCGCACCCTGCCGCCCTACCGGACGCCGTCGCACCCTGCCGCCCTACCGGACGCCGTCGCACCCTGCCGCCCTACCGGACTCCGTCGCACCCTGCCGCCCTACCGAACGCCGTCGCACCCTGCCGCCCTACCGGACTCCGTCGCACCCTGCCGCCCTACCGAACGCCGTCGCACCCTGCCGCCCTACCGGACGCCGTCGCACCCTGCCGCCCTACCGGACGCCGTCGCACCCTGCCGCCCTACCGGACGCCGTCGCACCCTGCCGCCCTACCGGACGCCGTCGCACCCTGCCGCCCTACCGGACGCCGCCACACGCCGCCGCGCGCCGCCATAAAATTTATTTATTAAAAATTGTCGCACGCTACCAAATAGAATTTGCCTATATTTTTGCTAGCAACGCATAACGGCGTGCGGCGACGTCCGGCACATTAAACTAAAAGCGTAAGCCCAAACTTTGCAAATTTAAATATATCATTTTTAAACGCGTGCAAGTATTCATCGCAACAACATGCGGTTATGCAATATATTTCTTGCGTTGAATAATGCAGTTTAAGCGAAACTGCGTTGCAAAAACGTGAGCATTTTCATGTGTAGTTTTAAAATAAAACGTATTTTGTTTTACCGTTTGAAACGTTTTGCTACTTCGGACTATGTAAAGATCAGGAGCGGAACGTTTTTCTGTGGGACTGCAAAAGAGTAAGCTTATAACTTTAGACGAATTTTTTCGCTTGGCTTAGGGTTAGGCTTCGGCTTAGAAATATGCTCATCCTTACGCTTAGGCTTAGGCTTAGGCTTAGGAATACGTTTATAATACTGTTCTGCCGCTGTGCTTTACATTGGCCGCTATTAGTTTTATTGCATACCTGGCTCAATGTATACTAATAGCTAATCTGCAAAGATTCCGGTGGTTTCAATCTGGTACTTCTTCGGCGGCAGGGTTGGCAATTCGCACGAACTCTCCTCCACTATGGTTCAATAAGTTTAGAAATTTTAAACAAGCTTAAACCTCTACCTAAGTCGTTTCCAAAGCCTAGAAGTAAACCTAAGCCTTAACGTTAAACGTGACAGCGGCGAACAGTTATACAAAAGTTCGCCCATATAAAGATCATGGGCGGAACGTTTTTCTGTGAGACTAGAAAAGGGTAAAATTTAGATTTAGACTATTTTTTTGCTTGGCTTAGGCTTAGGCTTGACTTAGGCTTAGGAATATGCTCATTCTTACGCTTAGGCTTCGGCTGAGGTTTAGGCTTAGGAATATGCTCATTTTTACGCTGAGGCTTAGGTTTAGGCTTACGCTTAGGCTTAGGCTTAGGCTTAGGAATATGTACGACTACACATCGCTTTTTCGCGAACAATTCTACGCATAAGATTCAAGCAGATAGTAAGATATGCTTCTTACGTTGATAAAATGCCAATGTTTCCATTGATGCTCAGGCTTAAGCTCAGAAGTTTAATACTTATAGAAAACAAAGGTAGCAATTAATTGGTAAAATGTGTCAGAACTCAAATTTCTGATTCAATTCAACTACTCGTTCTGAGTTAATTAATCAACGCAGCCAAAATCAAGTCAACTCTCAGAGTGCGAATCAACTCATCTCCCAAATGAGTTAATGTTTAGTTATATTAATTCAGAAATAACTAACTCGCTAGCTGAATTGATTAATCAACTCATTAGAATTTATAGCGTAAAATTGAACTTGACAGCGTTTGCTCAGTGTATTTAAGACAACTTGCAATAACCTGAATCTCTCCACGGTGCTGTATTTGAAACCCAAATATTAATTTTCTTGGACATGGTTCAGATCCATTGTGGACACAGTGAACCTAATCAATTATTGTGTTTGGATTAAAACTGTCATGGCGTTTGATAGCCAATATCCGTTCAGCTTGGATGGTACTGCACTTCTGTTTGAAATGGTAAGTTCGAATAAGGCACAAAATGTTTTTGCACTCCATAGAGGGTTTTTTAATCCTGGCTGTCGTCTAATGACACTAAGGGGGTGGTTTTGAAATTTTCAAAAACAAAATCTGGGCAAAAACACTATTTTATGATTTTCACGGTAAATTTCAGTGAGTTGATTTTAATTCAGACTGAGTTGACTCACTCAATCTGAGTTAGGAGGACTGTCAGAACTCAGAATTTTGAGTTGATTCAATTCGTTCTGAGTTTTAATTAATCAACTCACCCAGAGTCAACTCAATTCAGACTGGGAATCAACTCAGGTGAGAGTGAGTTAATGTTTACTGATATTAACTCAGAAATAACCAACTCGCTAGCTGAATTATAATTAATCAACTCATTGGAATTTAAAGTGTTAACCCCTTCTCACATTGAGTTGCCTATAGGCAACTCAGCGCAAAGAATATACGTTAAATAGTATATATCGCACCGTGTTTAACAATTGCAACACGTATACATAGTACTAAATCACCACAAAACGTGAGCGCCCCTCGGGCTCGAGCGTCAAGCTCCTATAGCTGAGTGGTGCCGTTATACGCCTCCCTTTCCAGTCACTGGAGTTCGAATCCTAGCATAAAAGTAGGTCTCAGGGGAAATAGAAAATATTTATGTGAGAAAGGGTTAAACGAATTTCAGTGGTAGAGATTTTAGTCGCTAAACTTGATTGTTACCGTTGTTTTTGAGCGCCGTGATCAACAGCATTTCTTTGCTTTAGACAATGCATCGCGGCAAACATTTTCGACCAAAATTGTCCTGAATTAACACAAACTCAGTGAACGACACAAGTTGTTATAAAAATAGGAACATTTTTGAGTAGAAAAGTTGAAAAATTGCCGGAATCTTCAGCAAAAATTGTAGCTCCAAAGAGTAAGGGTTACGGTATACTTTATTTACTGAGCCGGACGCCGGCGCGCGCCGCCGTACGTCGACGTGCGGTAATTATTAATAAAAAATTTTACAGCACCGCGAGCGGCGCCCAGCGGCGCGCGGCGGCGTCCGGCGGCGCGCGGCGGCGTCCGGCGACGCGCGGAGAGCATAGCGCAATTTTAAGTAGGTAAAGTTGTTTTACACCGCGTTACACTTTACCGCACAAATTTTATTTCCACGTCAAATTTTCTTATCCGCGAAACCGTGTGTCAAGTAAAATTTTATCTCCATGATATACAAGTCGATTGTTTCAGGTGATTAGTTCGCTGGTTCTGATATCAGCACTATTCAGCACCCATCAAAACGCACATAAGTACTTCATTATTGTACTCACATCACTGCACATATCATCGAACGTTATAGTGTATTTTTGCCGAGTACTACATTGCATTTCTGAAACTACGCTGCAGAAAATGGCATGGATGATTGCGGTAAGGATAGTGCAGCCGGAATTGCGGTTCCGGTAGGAAAATTCGGTATTTTTTTGCTATCCGGTGTCAATATCGAATCCGCTATTTAAATTTTTCATCGCAATTTTTCGCTCTTTTTGGTGTGCGAAATATTTTAACTTTAAAAGATAAGAATTAAACTTGCATATCCTAATTTTACTTTTATTTAAATTTTGTAAAAGTACACGACAAAAAATGGTGCATCAAATTGACTCTTTCCAAAATAGGCTTTTCGTCGCACGATTGACTCCTGGTGGAGTCGAATTTGACTCAGTTAAAAATAACGGAAATGCGTAGAATTGCATATCACTGTTACGGTTAGAATTTGTGTCTTCTGAAACTGGTATCATCGTATACAGGGTTGGTGTTATTCCGAAAAATTGATTCGACCAAAAAACGGGGGTTTCTGTTTTCCCGGAAAAAACGGATCAGTTTATGATTTGTCCATTGAAAAAATGACGTTCGGAAAAATTAAGTGACTAAAATTCATTAAGTGTCAACATTTGATGCCAACACAAATGAAAAGCGCATATATACACACCGGTTTTCCAAAAATTGGAAAGAAAAAGTGGCGGAATTATCGAAATTTTTAAGATTTTGGATGAATTTCATATTTATATTCCGTTTCAAACAATTGCAGCTTATCTGCATGACAAATTGCGAGACATACAAGTGCATGTGATTTATAAGTAATTTTGAACATAAAAATAACAGTATTTCCGTTATTTCTATAACGGAATACGGAACCGGACGCCGATTTTTACCAGAAGCAGATATTTGGTTACACTCTGACAAAATCCGCAATATAAAACAATACTTTTTGTAATTGATAACAGTGAATTGATTGAAAACTCTTTTAATAAATATAGTATTTAGTTTATAATTTATGTCCATAAATAGCAGTAAACACATAAATGTCTATCCAACCTGGGGACGCTTCGAAATCAGAGTAGTTGAAATTATAGGTATTATATAATATTCAAGATCCATGCAGAGAATACGGTTCTGCCCACTAAGCACGACTCTAAGCCTAATGCTAAACACAAGCCTAATGATATATAAGCATAAATCTACGCCTAAGCTTCCCATTATCCAACACCCAATGTCTCCCAGTGACAAACCCATATACTGTAATGACTCGAATAAAAAGGGGGACTGATATTTATTTGGCGTCCCCAGAGGGTACCCCCTGTTATTCGGTTAGGGACGGTTATTTATTTCTAACCCACGCTCCGCCACCCTTCGTTACTGATATATATCCGGTACCTAATTAGAGTTTACGGACTCTACCGCACACAGACTCTTATTGGAATACGGACTCCTTTTGTTTTGGACTCAAAATGGGGACCCCGGTCTTATTCGGGTCACTACAGTACTTTACATGGACCACAACCAGGATGAGTGAGCTTAATATTTACTCTGAACAAATAAAGTTTAAAGTTTTTAGAAATGTTCGCGTCGAATAGCGTTTATCGTTTGTTATTTGGTAGGCGGAGTTACTGCATCCGTTTACGCTCGTGAATATCGAAACGTTGACAGCTCTTATTCACTGTACGCATCAAATGCGGTGAGTTTATTGATGAACAATTTCCCCTCAGAAAATTTTTTGCTTACCTAATACGCGGTGCTAAACAATTAGTACTACGCTTTATGCGCAGCATAAAATTTCCACAAGACGTTACAACCCCTTTCGGGCTGGAACACCAAGCTCGTATAGCTCAGTGGTGTTTAGTAAACGCTTCCCACCCGAGACGCTGCGATTCGAACGCTGGCTTGCAATTATATTTTCCGAGATAGAAGATAGTTCATGTAAGAAAAAGGGAAAAGATCACAATTTTGGCAACTGTGATTTTTGGGACCGTCTCGCTTTTTTCTGCACGACTGCAATAGAGTTGGATTAGATTTCTGACTATTTTTTTGCATTTTGCTTTAGACTTGGATAAGGATTACCACTTTTTTTTGCTTTTAAGCTTAGTAATATGCTTTTATATTTGGAGTTACGGACATAAAAGTAACATTAGCCAATATTTACGTGTTTTCTTGTTTTCTTGCGGCGTTGCCAAAATGTGTTCCTAAGCCTAAGCAAAAAATATAAGCTAGAATCTAAACCTACTTTTTTATAGACCCACCAGAAACCTGGACGCCCCTTAAAGTAACATGGTCCAAATAAAAAGACAACAAAGCAAAGCTACGCGGTGTAAACGTTTATACTATGTCGAACTAGAATCCAGGTCACACTCTTGTTCGGATTGCTATTTAGAGTAAGAAAGTGTTAACTTATTGTGAACCGCATATAAGGATCACTGTAGCAGTTGTAGATTGGAGACTCCGTTCGTATCTTATGATTATTTTTTATTTCAATTTCGACAAACGTATGCATATACGCTCTAGACATTCCCTATCCAACAGAAATGATTTTACTGATAGCCATTTTTTAGTTCTTTTGCTTTCTCGACGCGTTACTGGTCGCAGTAATGCTGTACAACGTCATTTGTGAAAACCAGAACGCAAGATCTGCTACGTCTGTTGCAATTCATCAATCACCAAACAGCAATCGACAGCCTAGTCAAGAGCAACTTACAAAATACAATTCCGATATTTCTTATGCAAGACTTGACATATCCCCCGAGCCAGACGAGACCACACCGCTACAAGCATATTAATAAACATTGTATGCCGCGTTTGGTGCGGATAAAATTAGTATAACGCGAAATTAATCAAAAGGTATATATATTCGGACACATTAATTCAATTAAATTCGATGTATTTAATTGTATAGTCATGCACTTCAAACCAGATATTCCTACTTTGTTATTCTCGTCAGTCTTTTCAAAATCGCGTCATATATATATATGGCAGAAACTTCACGCAAACACTGTTCGACTGCTGACTTCTGAATACAAACTCAGATTGCTGTTACGTTACGAGTCTTGAGAAAATCCTTCGTACAACTGCACATATTATCACTTTTGTTTCCGAAGAAGACCGTTCAGACAAATCCGCTCATAAACAAATGAACTACTGAAATAATTTACTCCGTCAACGTAAATTGGCATTACGAATCACGAACGTTAACCTTTTATAAAGGCAGTAGTAAACCTCGCCGCAGTATGTTTATATACGCAGTTACTGTCGTAAGGCAAGGAAAAAGTGCCCAAAAATGACACAGAAGACAACCATTCTCAAGGCATAAAATTTCCAATGTTTGGCGAATGCTTCTTGGCACAAAAACATACCAGTTAAGGTTAACCGAATTTGTTTATCGCTCATACACCAATTCAAAAGCACATTTGACAATCGCTTTTCTACAGTGTATTACGTAGAATTAAAATGTCTTCTACACTGAGTCTAAGATACTGACAACCAAAATAACGTTCATAATTTATGCGTTGTCTTCAGAGTTTGCTGCGATACAACGAGCCGTTTGAATAATTGTACTCGTGAAAAATACCGATCGACAAATCGTGTCTTGTGTGCTGCCTGTAAATTAGCACATGACCCGAGATGTAACTCCGCCATTGCATATTCCAGTAAATCCTGAAAAAGCTACATGAACGTAAGGCATTTGTCGTGTTCATTTTTTACTACAGCGCGAACTACTCCAAAATTTGTTCCTGCCGCTAAGTAAATATTCGGTCTGTATATTCAGCTCAACTACTCAATTTTGAAAAAAGAACGTTTTCTTTCACAGATACCTAAACGCTCTGACAAACTATACAGATTTCTCTGTTTTTCGACTTCCACCAACGCGCCGGTGGAAAATGTTTAATTGTAGGTATACAAAAGTGACGTTGACTACTTACGCAAGCCTAATACGATGTACAAACACAACATATTCGAAATAATTTCCATAGCAATGAAACTTAAAGTCGCACCTGTGCTGGCGCTTCGCAGTGTAGCATCATTTGCCGTTCTTTCAGCAGCTGTAATTTAGCACCAATAGTTTTGATATAATCGATGACAATGTCTTGAATAACATTGATCGTACAATAATCTGATTCTAAAACAACTAAATAGATCTGCTGCACACAGTTCCTTGCTAGTCCAAGTTAAAAAATGATTTCAAACAGAAAATAAGTTTAGCTATTAGTTTTCCAATTATATAAAGATAGCATAGCTATCCTCACCTTCAAAAAAGAAATAAAAGAATTCCCAAATATGAATCAAAACACCACACAACGTCCGCTTGCATACCTTCGAAACCCCAAAATGCTGCTAAAGCAGCAATAGCTTTCGTTGTCGCTTCGGTATAATGCTTTCGGCTGTGTAATGAACTACGATCAGGCAAACTAAAAATACTCGAAACAAGACACAAATACCAGGCAAAATGTGTAAATAAATTGAAATTTATACTTTGCAATATAACGCAAACGAAAGCCGCAAATATTACGTAGAAAAACACAAATAAGTTTTATATATGTATTATATATTGCATACATACACACATTATCATATATAATTATCCTAAGCTTCAACTCAAACAGAACAAAATAGCTGCATAACTTCACAAATGTTTCAAACATTTGCCACAACACACTTGAACTTCTTTTAAATTGTGCAAATTTTTTGCCGCATTAAGAAAACTATCCGATTTTATCCATACCTCAGTGGCAACCGATACTTCAGACTTTCAAGCAAACAGCGAACCTGGTCTTCATTTAATGAGTTCTGCAACATAAAATAACTCTTTAAACACAACGCTTTCACAACTATATAAATTAATCGAAAGACAGTAACTCTGAATACATATACATCATATTGCTAAATGCACCCAAAAGCTACTAATCGTTTCTGATATATTTGTGCCTAAAAATTGTGCTCTGATCGAGATTAATAGAATGCGCAATACCAACATACAATGCCGTTAGTTTTCGAACTTCTTAATGCTTTTAATAATTGTGCCCCTCGTATCACCAAAGGGCATATCTGTAACTGATCGCTGTCATCCACTATTTCAAAAAATCTGAAATATATAAACATTAAATCATTTGTATTTTTTAAATAGGAATAGAAGTTGGTGTGACATGCGAATGCGTGGAGACAAGTAATCACCTTATGCTGATGTTGTACATTGGTAAATCACTACTGCATATATAGTGCATTCATATGCAGCAGTAAAAAATGGAAGAACTAAGATAAATGTGTATAATATTGAGGTTCTTACTGCATAAAAAATAGAAAAACTCAGCAGTTGATTGACACGCGGCGTGGCTCAGTGGCTAGCGCGCTATTACTGATTGTAAGCATGTGAGACATGCTTGTCCTAGTGCATATACAATAAACGCAATGCACATTGTGTAGTATGCTTGCGGCAGCATATAAACAAAAATCGTCAATCGATCACACATATAATGGTGTTTACTTTTTGTCAGCCAAAGGTTCTAATGTCTGACACTAGCTATGCATTTCTATGCGTCGTTGTTCAATCCCCAATCCGAATTCCGAGCTATATATTCGAGATGCTGTCATAGATTAGAGGTGTATTAAGATTGTAAAACATAGTCTACGTACCAATGTAATTGTGTTTTATAACATTTTTTAAAAATTTTCTTGAACTTATTCATGTTGGGGCCAATTTCTCCTTACTATTTATGTATTTTAATAAATGTGCTATATTCTATGTTTTCAGGCCTACCTTTATGCTTTCCTATTAAATTTCAAGCGTGTTTTAATGCGTTCTTCATCATCTTCCAGCTATATCCCATGCTCGTCATTTTGCAACTCCCATCAGATAAAGCATAAGTAATTTGTGACAGAAACCGGTTAGGTTGAGCTACGGCTAAGTTCCTGTTATCAGCCTTCGATGACAATTAAAATGTCTTGCACAAGTGATACTAAATTTTTGTTCTCTGGTGGTTTTGCAGTTTTCCGAATTATCAGTTTAGGTACCATCGCATTGGATTAATTCAGCACTCTATCTTTAACTCCTTAGCTAGGACATAGTAAAAAGAGGATTTCGTTTTTCAAATTCAATCCGTGTTGGTTGCGGTTTGATTAAGTATTGATTTGAATAGATTGTTAAAGTAAGCTGACAACTAAAAACCAATAGACCAGTAGGTATTAGCCTCTATAGTCCGCATCTGGTGAAATTAAGATGACGTATCAAAATATATGTTATGAGCAAAGCAGATCCGTACTATACAGAGTTATGTCGGTATATGTGCACGTGTGTGTAAAGGAAATGTTGCCATGCCTGTGCACATATACCGGTATAAGAAGTTGTTGCAATGACCGAGTAGTGTAGTGGTAGCATGCTTGGCTCGAGCGCAAGAGGGCCGAGGTTCGATTCCTGGCGTGGTCATTAACTTTGGCAAAACTTCAAACAGGGGTCGTGCAGACCGTATAGTACCAACATGGAGGTCCCACCGAGACGGGCACTGCAAACAGCAAGCCCACGAATTCGGGTAGTTGGATTCACGGTCCGGGACGACCGCCTGTAAAAAAGAGGGATGTCGGTATATGTGCACGTGTGTGTAAAGCAAATGTTGCCATGCCTGTGCACATATACCGGTATAAGAAGTTGTTGCAATGACCGCGTAGTGTAGTGGTAGCATGCTTGGCTCAAGCGCAAGAGGGCCGAGGTTCGATTCCTGGCGTGGTCATTAACTTTGGCAAAACTTCAAACAGGGGTCGTGCAGACCGTATAGTACCAACAAGTTATATGCTTGTTTTGCACGCCAATGCCATGTTACGTAAGATGGTAGGTCTTTACATGTTTTTGCTAATAAAATCAATTCTTGTGTGGCAAAAGTAGCGAAAAATCAAATCTTGGCGTCAGCAATTATGACTAATTTATTGTAGCAATTGTACATATTCATCTTACTAACATATACATTATAGTTATTTACCTGCACATGTTATAAAAATGTCATCACCCGGAAACGCAGAGAATACTGTGGAAGCATCACAGCTATCAGTCGAGCAGCTGGGACAACTACTAAAGCAGATAGATGAGGTCGTTTCTTATGTCTTCAATTTTCAATGGAAATAATTGATGATTAAAAGTTTAGGTTTCTGTGAAAATGTAACACGACTATGTCTATGTTTTAAGCCCTTGTGGTGCACCTAAATACGATATCCCCGAGTGGTTGGGAACATTACTGGCAGCCCTGAAATTGTACGTATATATGTATGTATAAAATATATTGAAACAGGTATATATACGTATAATATATGCGATGTAGCACAATTTTGCTTAATTCCAGTACAAAATCTTAATTTGGAAAGCGACACCTTCGATAAATACAATTGTAATAAATTATTTTAGTCAAATATCTTAACCCAAAATTTTTTGCTGTGAAAGCCCGGTGCGCAATTTCTGAACGCCGAAACCGTACCGCACTTTTTCGGTGAAATTACCGAAATAACCCGTATACTAGGACCCGTATGCAACTAATATTTGGAATACTCGGACCCGGATGTTACTGTGATATTAATTTACTTATGTGTAACGTACTATTTTGTTATAGGAAATTCAATTTTTTACCGAGTCTTGCCAGACAATTAAAGGGATCCAGGTGAAATTTCAAGAGTCGCTTGAAAGTGTCAAAAGGTTATCGAAAGCTGAGACAAATGCAGAAATTATGGTCCCACTTACGACTGCGGTATGTTTTGCATTTAATACTTAGCAAAATCTAAGTGCGTTTGGTGTTTCATTGTTATTATATTTTTATTTCACATCATTTATAATAGCCCGTAAGGCGTGAAAATATAATTTACAATTTTAAGATACGTACTAATTGCAGTATAAGTAACAAATTTATTGATACTTGACTGCAACTTAACATACTTTAGGGGCTTTAATATATAGACCGCCACTCTTTGTATTTTTACAGGACTATTTATTTTCAATTAATTATGTTTTTGTGTACACAAAGAATACACTTCAACCGATGTTTTCTGGTATAGTTTTGATTTAAGATGTATGTGCCTGGAAAATTTGCTTCAAAAGATACTGTGCTGATCGAGCTTGGAGCTGGTTATTATACTGACATGGTAAATTTATTTTGATCATGTACTTTTGCGTGTTTACTGTAGAGCGAAGCAGGATTTATTAATTAAGTTTGCCGTGAGTATCGTGCTGCTATCGGTTTTACAAACTTGCCAAACCGGAATAGTTGAAGCGAAAGTTTCTTGTATTTCGCTTGTGTGTCGGAGAAGGTATTGCCGTTTTACGACGACAAGATGATACGTATATTCGTGATACTACTTATGCGGCTACAAATATATAAATATTTGCCACTAACAGAATTAGGTGAATTGTTGTTTGTAGTAATGGCATAAACTATTTCGATGGCTTTAGACACTGGTCAAAGCAGAGGCGTTTTTTACGAGAAAAGTCGGATATGTAACAAAACAGCTAGAACATTTGCAGTCACTTGCTCACGAAAAAATAAAGATGAGATCAGGTCAGTTTGCATATTGTTTTAAATAAATTGTGAAAATTGTAATTGTGAATTGAACCGGGGTGGCCACAAAAGTTCGGATTCGGTTGTGAATAAACAAAGTCTACAAAGTTCTGCAATATATGCGTACGTTTTTAGACAGTAAAATTTTAAATAACATGTTATATAAATCATATACTGTCGAAAAGCAATGTTCTAATTGTAAGTATTCTGAAACAAATCGATATATATCGGAAATTTGCAAAATGTAACGTTCGGATTAGCATTTGACAAAGCAGCAGCGGATTTGTTCAGTTAAATCTTGGATTCGGTTTCACCCCGTATTGAACTACCCCAAAAAAGCATGATACTTAGTACATGCTGGACTACTACGCAAGGAAAATGTATATGCACATAGTGGCATTTAGAGACATGGATGATTTTGAGTTGTTGGGTATATTGCTGAGTTCAAACAAATTATTCTAATGTAATATTGCTCATTAATCTTTTTAGCTATGCAAGAGATATTTGAATCAAGAATCGGAAGTCAGATGGCGTTATAGCTGCTATTTGTTTAAATCCTTATGTTTTTGTTTTATCTTGGTGTACTTTTCGTGCTGTCTTATAGTATGGTTTCTCCTGTTTTGAAACTTTATCAGTTGGGCCCATGTAAAAATCAAGGGCGGAACGTTTTTCTGTGAGACTATAAAAGAGTAAGCTTAAGCTTTAGACTAATTTTTTGTTTGGCTTAGAGTTAGGAATATGCTTATACTTTTCCGCCCCTGTTGTTTACATTGACCACCAGTTGTTAAATATGAAGCTAAATTCAAAATTAAAAAAGCACACTATAAAAAAGCGGAAATTTTGAAAGCCTATGGTTTTGATTAAATTTTAATGGCGAAGCATTGGTAATAACACATAGTTCAAGCTACGACCGTATCAGATGTGTACATGTTTAGATTACATAGCAAAAATTAAACTTTAAAAATTTTATTGTATAACGTAAATGGGTTTTGTATATACATAAATTGCTTTCAAAGTAAATTTGTTTGTATTCCGTACTATTTTGGGCAGTGTTATGATGCAATGCATCGTTTTTATTCTGTTCTGGCCAGCCACAGCAAAATTTTTTACGGGTTCCGTTTGAATTTTCAAACACTTGTCATTCGGTTGGGGAAACGCGAAGACGTTTTCTTAAAATCATATTATATTTCAGCATGCAAAGTGCAACTGGAATTATATAATCCCAGAACCGGAAAGTTAAAAATATCGGAAAACGAAAAGCAACTTGTCGCCGAAAAACTCATTTTAAAGCTATTCAATCGCTTTTAATGGTGTTCACACCGTTTAGAATGCCAATATCTTGAAACAAATGCAGTAGATGGGAAACGTATGATAAATTATTACGCATGTCACAAAGTTAAAAATTTTGAAGGCAAAATAAACTTTGTACGTTAATTTTCGTTGAAATGCAGTGCTGAATCATTGCTTGTTACTACCTAAGTTTAGAACTGCGAAAAGCAGCATATAAAAACGATTACTTTGAAATAGAAATGGTTTTTACTCGATTTCCGGTCGGGTACAGATATTTCAACACCTGTTCAACTGAAACCGGCTATCTGATCTTATCCTGGTTTGAGCGTAACCGCAGCAACAATGCCTTGAAGGGTATGGCGTTGCATTTTACCATCGAATCCTCTGGATATTTCTTTTTGCTTGTTTAATCCTCTAAGGCAGGCCCGTAGCTAGCTCATCTTGCTAGGTGGGATGGCAAAAAATTTTCAGGAGGGGCATTCAAGGGTTTTCAAAGACTTACAAAAAAGATTGAAAATCTACGGGGGGCCAAAATTTTTAAAGGGGACTGAGCCCCTCCTGAACTATACATGGGCCATGATTGACGTCATATGAAACAGAGATATTCAACATTGAGAATTCTTGTTTAGTGTAACAAAATACTTGTCTTATAGATGATATTTTGAGTATTAAAAATTCATGTAGGCATGCTAATGATTAGCGTGATAGTTTAGTGCAGTGTTTTGTTCGCCTGTTCGAAAACATTGTGGTCATTGCGGCACAGTGTTTAACGACTTTGGCGATCTATTGAAATGTGGCGTAATTTTATCAAGTAATCCATACGGTTGTTTGTGCTGATTATTACCAGCGAATGGGTTCTGTAGTTGTGTTCAGTAAAATGTTGCATGTTTCTTGGAGAAAAATTGTGGTATAGCGTACAGATATGAGTTGATTATGTACCAGGTTTCATATTGGTTTAAGTTTTTCCGGGTTCCACTGTTTGGTCGATGTATAAAGATTAGGGGCGGAACGGTTTTTTGTGGGACTAAAATGGAATAAATTTAAGCTTTAGACATTTTTTTTGCTTAGGCTTAGGAATAAACTCATTCTTACGCGTAGGCTTAGGTTTAGGAATAAGCTTATAATACTGTTCCGTCCCTGTTCTTTACATTGGCCCCCGGTTTGATAGTGATTTCCCAACGCTGAGATGTTAGGTTGTGGCCATCAGGAAAAAGTGCACGAAAAATAAGGCTGTCTTCATCGATGATGATACCAGGTTACAAAAACTTAGGGATTTGGTTCAAAAAATAATTTTTGCCGATCTGCCCGTCCAGGTGCGACCTAAGGACAGGGATACCGGTGTTGGAGATAAACAAATTTTACTCGAGACAAACCAAGATTAGGCATGTAATACAAATCAAGTTGCTTAATGTGCGAAGTGATGACAAAAACACGGCGTCAATATATAGTACACTGCAAAAATGTTGAGTCATAGTGACTGTCTCTGAAATAAGCTTTTCGGAACTACACAAACTGAGTCAAATTCGACTCCGCCAGAGTCAAAATTCGATTCACTAAGTCGCACGTTTGACTCATGCGGAGTCGAATTTTGACTCAGTTTCTGTAGTCAGGAAAAGCCTATTTCGGAGAGAGTCCATTTGACTCACCATTTTTTGCAGTGTACAGGGCCGTAAAAGTAGTATAATTATTTTACTAAACATAAGTCTAAGCGTAACAATGAGCTTCATACTTATAAGCGCCTAAGTCTAAGCAAAAAAATAAAAAATAGTCTACAGCTTAAGCTTATACGTACTCAATTACATATTCGTTTTTGCTGGTGCTGCAAAGGCGTTTTTGTTTTTAGTCGCTTGATGAATAATGAACGTGTTATTCAAGAGTTGTCTGAATCAGCACCGATGAGAAAAGCAGCGAAAGTTGCAGCAGCTGTACTGCAGTCAATTAAAGACGCATCGCATGACGCTCCGAAGCTTAAAGACGTTCCAAAATCACCCGAAGACCTGAACGAAAGCATGAAATCATTTAGTTCGGAGTTTTGGAAAAGTTATAGAAAAGCAACATACTTGAAGTCAAAAGATAAGAGACAATCCAAGGATGCGTAAACAATGAGCCTTGAACGTAAAGCTTAATACTGTACTGACCCGAATAAATGGGGGGACTGATATTTATTTGGCCTCTCCACAGGGTACCCACCTTGTTATTCGGTTACGGACTGTTATTTATTTCTAACTGGCCTTCCGCCACCTTCGTTCCTGATTTATATTCGGTATAGCAACTATCCGTTGAATTAAACGTTTGTCTTGTATTAAAAGCTTGAGCGAAAATGCATGGTTACTTAGGAATGTACTTTTAAAACTTAAGTATACTTTAAAGTTTCGAGCTCAACTTTATTTGGTCTTGGAGTCATTTATGCGCTATAACTAGAAATAATTGATATTTATGGACTTTTATTACGGTTTAGGGACTCGGTTTAGGGACTCGATTTGCTTACGGACTCTTATTAGGGATACGGACCATATGGATTGGAACTCAAAATGGGGATCCCATTTTATTACCCCCATCGTATTCGGGTCACTACAGTACGTGTTTGTGTAGTTTGTGCTACCCGCGAATGATTTTGGACATCAATTTTGAAAAGTCAGCCCTTTTTCACGTAAGTATTTCATTTCACCTGGCATCTTTAGTTTTGAATGAGGATTTTCGGAGTCTGCGTTAGGCGCAGACTGTAAATGGTCAACCGCTGTACAGTGTTTATAAACTGTTTTGGGTTTATCACACTCGTTTCAGTGGTATGGTCGCTAGCCGTGGCAACAAGGGTGAAGAAGGGTAAACGTAGGCCGGCGAATATTTGCATGCCTTATTTGTGTTGGCAGAAAAATATAACATCTTTGACGCTTATATTTCGGTATCCGTTTCCGTTATATTGATCGCAATCCATTTCCGTGTTTTAGTATCCGTTTACACTCTGCTGTGTGTAGTTAGATTCTTTTGTAATATAGTTTTTGTATTAAAATTGTGCAAAGGTGTCTTAAATGTTGGCGTGAGTGATTGCATTGGTATATACTACTGTAATTAAACCTTACAATATTGCTCCAAATAAAGTACAAAGGACCTCAATTAATGCGCAACTTTTATATGAAAATACGAAATATTTAGCTGCGATAAGTAATGGCCGAAACCTCGGCCCATGCAAAGTTCATGGGCGGAACGCAGGGTGTAACCGGATATCCATATCCGGTAACGAGGTGAATATTTTTCTGTTATTTTACTATTCTTTTACATCCTGGCGGACGTTTTTACTGCAGGTCTGCAATAGAGTAAGCTTAAGCTGCGGACTAATTTTTTGCCTCGGCTTAGGTGTAAGCTCATTCTTCACGCTAAGGCTTAAGAATATGCTTATACTACTGGTACGGCCTTGTTCTATGCATTGGCCAGAACCTATAGCAAAATTTTACAAGAAGCTGGAGTTCCATTTACAGTGGGATCGGAGGCAGGCCGCGGATTGTTCTCTGTATATACCTAAGATTTACCGACCGCCCGGCGCAAAGTGATCACCGTTGGTTCGACCCTTTTTTTTACTTTTCCTTCCAATAGAAAATTCGCCTCGGGGAATCCCAGAAGGACCGATCACACAATTATGGTACCCAAGACAAAATTGGTCTGTTCTTCGAAACCCACAACATTACGCAAGTTCCAGTCGTGGGGAGGATCACAAGTAACCTTTTCGTCACGTTTTACGACAGTTTGTGTACTCAAATTTTTTGTACTTTTGTAAAATTCTATCGTTCAGTGAGTATAAATTATTAGCTATTCACGCATCGTTTTAACTGCCTGATTCTGTTTGAACTCCGGTTGCGGCAAAATTAAATTTTTTTGATAACTGGATTGGTCCATGTAAAGATCAGGGGCGGAACGTTTTTCTGTTGAACTACAATAGAGCAAGCTTAAGTTTTAGACTGTTTTTTGCTTGGCTCGGCTTAGGAATAAAATTATTCTTACGCTTAGGCTTAGGTTTAGGAATATGCTCATTATACTGTTCCGTCCCTGTTGTGTACATTGGCCACTGGATTGATCATGCCTCCCAAGTGTCATCCTAAAGGACTTTTTAATGAATGCGTGTCCATAAATTTTGTTGGAGCCGGAAGTGAAGTGAAATTTATGTTGAATTTGCAATTTTAACAATAATCTCAAGTGTAACTAAATAGTATCTCACCTATTACCTAAGTTTTCAAGATTATTCCAAAATTACAAACAATCAGGGTGCAGCCGGAGGTAAAAATGCCAGTGCTGAAGGGTAACGAAATCTGCCGGAGCCGGAGGTCAGAGGAGAAATTATGTAGTTAAAATGATGTTGACATTGTTAATTTTGGCAAAATCAGTAAGGTGTTGTTAAACCTTTTGGTTTTACACTTATTTTTCTTTACGAAATTTTGGCAATTTTTTTACTAGAAATTGTATTAAAAGTTAAGATTAAACGCACTAAAAAGAAATAAATTTTGTAAATTGTGCAAAATTTCGCTACCGATAGTTCTGCTTCATGATTGGGCCACGTAGTCCAAATGTTTATATATGTTGCACTATTGTGTTACACGTGGCAATGTTTTTGCAAAACACGTAGCGTGTTTTGATTGTTCTGTGATACGTGGCCATTTGCCAGTGAAACACGTAGCGCTGTTGGCTTATGATTTGTAAAAATTTATTCAAAAGAAAAGATTTTTCCAGTACCACAGCTGTTGGCTTGATTATGCACGTGGAACGTCACAACGATATAAAATGTCGTTTGCAAGAAGTTTTTGATTTGTTTCAGATATTAACAAGTGACGCTTTGACGAACACCGAAAACAGGATGACTGTTAGCGTAAACGTATTATTTTTCGCTGAAGCAAAAGAATTAGCTGGAACGCCGTCAACTACGCTCAACGTCCCGATGGAGTTAACAGGTTTGAGTTTTGTTACGCTCAATGAAGTTTTATTTGACGCTTACCCTGGTCGCGAGTTTTGACCCATGTAAGCATCAGGGGCGGAACGTTTTTCTGTGGGACTGCAATAGTTTTCTCAAAAATTCTGTTCGAAAAACTTGCAGCGCAAACAATTCATTCAAAATCATAGCTTAGAATTTAGTTCACATGTGCTATTATGCAAGTTGACTGAATTTATTACAGCCGTATTCTCATTGCCTGATGAACAAATGCAAGTTGTTCGCGCAATTTGCAACTGCAAATTCTCGCATCAATAACTTGCGCGTCTGAATAGGGCTTAAAGATACGGACTTGGCTTGTAGATCTTTATACCAAAGGCTTGTAATCCAAAATGAAATCTAACTGTATGAAATGGTGTTTAGTTGAAATATTTTGGGCAACTGCAACTGACTGCTATGAAAATTTAAACATTTACCTAAATTAATGCTACAAGTTTGTTTAACGTTTTTAATGAATTGTTCGTATTAGCTTTTATCGAAATCTCGATAATGAAAAATTTTGCTACTTTTAGGCGAACCGAACCACTAAGAGTTACTTGAAAGGTCGTCCAGGTTTCTCGTGTGTCTATAAAAGAGTAGGTTTAGATTCTAGATTACATTCTTTTACTTAGGCTTAGGCTTAGGAACTTGTTTTTGCAACGCTTAGGCTTAGGCATAGGAATACGCTTTAATCTACTGTTACGCTCTTCAAAGTAACATTGACCAAGAAAGTTATACTATTTTCCGAGCGCAACAACTGCAGTTTAAATATATCGCTATTTTAAACAGTACTGTTATATTTATACTGGGTGTCGTTTTAAAATTACTATTAATAAATCCAAAACACTCGGATCTCATGATTAGTGACTCTTATTATTGTTTTTGTAACAAAATAATTGATTTTCGTTTTAGGCTTTGAAATGTTCAGCTTGATCGAAACGAAATATCCAACGCTTCTCGGGATACTGAAGACGTGTATGTTGGCGATAAATTGCGATTATGTGTCAGCACTTTCTCATTCAATTACGCTTACTGATAATGATGAAATTGCTGTGATACCACCGTTAGGTGGAGGTTAATTTAGTATATTTCTTTCAACCCTTTCTGATTTTTAAAATAATTTTAGTGTCGTACGTCGGCGTCAGTACACTATAAATTTCAGCGAGTTGATTTTAACTCAGAATGAGTGGAATCACTCAGTCTGAGTTAGGACTATCAGAACTCATAATTTTGAGTTGATTCGATTCATTCTGAGTTAATTAATCAACTTACCCAGAGTCAACTCGACACTGAGAGTGATAATGAACTCAACTCAGAGAGAGAGTTAATGTTTACTGTTATTAATTCAGAAATAACCAACTCGCTAGCTGAATCGTTTCATCCACTCATTGGAATTTACAGTGTATATGCGGCGTCGTACGCAAATTATTATTTGGCGGTATGCGGTATTCACTTATGGTTGTGCACGGTTACGGGCGGCGACACACGATAAATAGAGCGCAAAATGTGGGGAAAGTATACTTTTCTGAACTAGCAAAATGTTTAAAATTGATGCTAATGCGCCCGTTTATGTTTGAGAGTGCATTCAATTTGGAAACTATTTTATTTGGTATCATTTTTGTAAAACGTCAGAACATTTATTGCAAACATACAATACTGAAGAAACGAAATTAGAACTCAAAGATGGTGGGTTCGTAACGGTTATGCTCGTTACTAAACGTGGCCCATGTAAGCTTCAGGGGCGGAACGTTTTTCTGTGGGACTAGAATAGAGTAAGCTTAAGCTTTGGACTAATTTTTTGCTTTTATTTAGGCTTAGGCTTGGGCTTATCTTTAGGCTTAGGAATAAACTGATTCTTACGCTTAGGCTTAGGCTTAAGCTTAGACTTAGGCTTACGCTTAGGCTTAGGCTTAGGCTTGTTCCGCACCTGTTCTTTACATTGGCCCTAAACGTGTAGCCAGCAGCGTGCAACCGGAGGTGCTAAACACCGGAGCCGAAACTGGAAGTAAGAGGTCAACAATACCGCAGCCGGAGGTGAAATCGTTGACGCGAAATTACGTAAGTAGTTTAAACAGTGTTTGATTTGTTAATTTTAGCAAATATCTATAAAGTTTTGTCAAAGATTTGGTTTCTCGTTTATTTTTTAAGAAATCCAAATTACTTGTACTCAAAATTGTACCAAAACTTATAGCCAAACGCACCAAAACAATTTTTGTATAACTAAAATTTAAAACTTTTACTACCAAAATTGCCGGAACCTCTGGCAAAAATTGTACCGGAGTCGGAGGTCGGTTTTCTGCCGGATCCGGCGCCGGAGACAGACCTCCAGTTGTACCCTGGTAGTCAGATAGAGTTACTATCGGGGCCATAAAAGCAGCATTAGCAACGCTTCACAATTTGCTAAACTGACTTATTATTCTTTTGTTCGATTAATCGGTATATATCAGGGTGTAAACGGATAGTAAAAATAACGGAAATAAATAGTGATCAGAATAAAGGAAACGGAAAGCGGATATTGAAGTACAAAAGTTTCAGAAATGTTTTATTTTTCTGCCAACACAATTGAAGCCTGCATAATATTCACCAGTTTTTAAAAAATACTAAAGAAAAAATAGCGGAAATTTCGTAATTTTTATTTTGTTTCAAACAATTGCAGCATTTCTGCAACAAAAAATTGCGAGATTTATACACGTGATTCATAACTAATTTTGAACATAAAAATAACAGAATTTATGTTATTCTATAACAGAAACGGAAACGGACAACGATTTTTAGCGGAAACGAACGATTTTGACAGCAACTGAAACAAATATCCGGTTACGCCCTGGTTTATATTTTTTAACAATTTAATTTACCTGTTCATTTTTGACTTCTTTATTATGGTTAACGTATATATTTTGTTTTGTGACCGCAGTTAATTTTAAAGATTTTAAAGAGTAGCGTTGTGATATACGGTTTGGTTTTGACAATTTTGAGTAAAGCAATGTAAACGCGTAAAAACTAGAATGCACACTGTATTGCGCAATGTAAACAGCGTAAATGGCGTGAAATACGGTCGGATGAACGCTGACATGCAACTGACTGAGCACACGAGCGACATATGTGGGAAAATTGAAGCAGAAATATGACAAAGTTACCAGGATCAGATTTTTGATGGCTCGATGATTCTGAAATCAAATAGGATTTTAGTGTGGCTTTTTTGGCACCTGAGAGCGCTATAGTTTGATATAAAATACATTTGCAAAGCCAAATTTAGGTATACTAACTGATATGATGTTTTCTGTAATTAATAACAATATTTGTAAGGTAGCAAAGATTTGGTCGTAAGTTTTATGAGAGTTCTCGGCAATTAAAAACTGCTAAAATTGCCCCGAATAATCAAGTACCAATTTTGAGTGCAACAACTGCAATGGTTTCATTGAGTTTGAAAACCTTTTACTCACGGATGATAGTTGCTATACACATTTCAAAATATGGATTCAGAATATAAGGTTTTTAGAATCGAAGACCCGATTCACGAAATGCTTTGCAATATACTGTAGTGACCCGAAAAGGGAGGGCACTAAAAATTATTTGGCCTTTCCAGAGAGTACCTCCTATTATTCGGTTACGGACTGTTATTTATTTTTAACCCACGCTCCGCCACCCTTCGTTGCTGATATATGTCCGGTACTGCAATTATCCGTTGTATTAAACGTATATTTGTCTAGTGCTAGTAGCTTGAGCGATAATGCAAGGTTATACTTAGGAATGTACTTCCAAAACTTAACTACGCTTTAAAGTTTCGAACATAACTTTATTTGGTCCCGGAATCATTTACGCGCTACAATTAGAGATACTTGACATTAATGGACTTATTAATTAGCGTATAGGGACTCTATCCGCTTACGGACTCTTATTAGGAACACGGATTACCACCCCTTTTAATTCAGATCACTACAGTAGGGATAATTGACATTTATGGACTCTAATTAGGTTTTTGAGATTTTATTCGCTAACGGACTCTTTATTACGAATGCCGTCTCATATTGATTGCGACTCCAAATGGGGGCCCCCTCTTATTACCCCCTCTTATTCGGGTAACTACAGTATTAAGTAGGTATACGTACATTCAAAAAGAACGTGTGATTTTACCGTATTTTCCGGTTTCTTTCGCTGTGACGCCAATGTTCCTGTGATCATAGTAGTATCGATATTATCCAAATTATCCGGAACGCTATAGTTTGAGTTGATAACGCGTAATTGCATTTTATTGACTTTGATGCTATTCGTTGTAACATGGGATGTCAACGATACGTGAGTAGGTCTTCGCTCGGTCATACTGCGTGAGTACTTAAACGTAAAAACAAATATAAATAACGGAAACAGATAACGGATAGTGATCAAAATCACGGCCTATGTTTACTTTAAAGAACGTAACAGTAGATTAAGCGTATTCCTAAAGTAACATGGGCCAAAATGACACAACCAGATATTTGGTTGCTCCACTGGTGAGCGCTGCGTCAACTTGACGCCTGTTTTATAATAAACAATTTTTGTCAAATAAAATTTTGCATATTGTAAAACATTCACAAAAACGCCCTGGTGTGCAACCATACTTTTGACGCTATTTTTGTAAACTTTTAATATTTCGATAGAGAACCAAAAAACATGTTAAGCTTCACATTATGACAGTAACTATCTGTATGTTTTATTTGGTCTAAATAGTTAAAATTTTGTAAATTACAAAATATACTGTTGTACACTTTCGGTCACAATTTAAAAATTAAGGTTTAGACTATGATGATTTGCTTAAGCACAGATTTATTCGAAAGCTTTCGGGAGGCTTTTTCCAAAACTTTAAAGCCTACAGCCGAGAGTCTATTTAAGTGTAACAGTGTTTTAATTGTGATTCGGTGGCTTTTTCTACAAATTTAAACGTATTTGCCTTTTCCAACGAATGCAGAGTTGATCGTCGAGTTTGGAGTTGTTCGATATTTGAACGCTGCGGTGAACCATCTTTACGCAGTGATTTGCTTCGCAATAGGATTACGACCATTGCAAGTGTTAACACTGACAATACGATGAACGGAATTGAAAAAATAAAAACCAAATCCAGCATTACAAATGTTTTGACAAATTCGTCGTAACGCGGTTTTATGGTACAACGTTGAAACGATAAATCATGCTGAAATTATGATAGTTATCCATGTTAGGGCCGTCCCGGTTTCTGGTGGGTCTGTATTAAAAAACAGTAGGCTTACATTCTAGACTACAATTTTTTGCTTAGGCTTAGGCGTAGGAATACGCTTAATCTACAGTTACGGCCCTCAAAAGTAACATTGGCCTGAGTTTTCATCCGAACGCTCTTATAATATATCAAAATAGGTAGCTACAGTAGCTTGGCTTTTTTGCGGGCGTTGGTGTCTGTGAAGCCAAATCTATAGCTAAGGCATAATTAATTTGCATAGTTATAATAATATCGATTTTGAGGTATGCACTATGGTACAACCGGATGTCCTTTTTCGGCTCCGGCAGAAAATCGACTTTTGATTTAGCGCTCCGGCTCAGGTAAAATTTTGATTGAGGTTGTGGCAATTTTTGTAATGAAATTTTTCGCAATCTCATGACACTACCCCCATATCGTATTTTTATATTGGAATAAAAATGGAACGCGGGCAGAGAGGTTACAGTGTATGGAGTGTCAATTTTGGGAGCACGCGTTTTGCGGGGGGGGGGGCCGTCATTTTATACCCCGTGAAAGCACTGGAGTCCAAATACCCCGAACGTGTGTTATAATCCTGTTTGTATACGTTCATATCTCACACGAGTAACTTTCGATGTTTTAGCTATGACGAGATTAAAGAAAAGTTGTGTCCTTAAACGAAATTGTTTAGTTTATAAGTTTGGGCCAATGTAAAGAACAGGGGCGGAACAGTGTTATAAGCCTAAGCCTAAGCCTAAACCTAAGCCTAAGCGTAAGAACGAGCATATTCCTCAACCTAAGCCTAAGCCTAATGCAAGCAAAAAATAAATTAATCAAAACTTTAAGCTTACTCTATTGCAGTCCCACAGAAAAACGTGATTGCAGTCCCACAGAAAAACGTGATTGCAGTTCCACAGATAAACGTTCCGCCCCATGATCTTTAAATGGGCTTAAGTTTGTATGAAACTGTTCAGTTGATCACTCAACGACATTTTAAATACCTTGACAGCGAAAATAATCCCTAATGCAAGCAAAAAACAAATTAATCAAAACCTTAAGCTTAGTCTATTGCAGACTCACAGAAAAACGTGATTGCAGTCCCACAGAAAAACGTGATTGCAGTCCCACAGAAAAACGTGATTGCAGTCCCACAGAAAAACGTGATTGCAGTCCCACAGAAAAACGTGATTGCAGTCCCACAGAAAAACGTGATTGCAGTCCCACAGAAAAACGTGATTGCAGTCCCACAGAAAAACGTGATTGCAGTCCCACAGAAAAACGTGATTGCAGTCCCACAGAAAAACGTGATTGCAGTCCCACAGAAAAACGTGATTGCAGTCCCACAGAAAAACGTGATTGCAGTCCCACAGAAAAACGTGATTGCAGTCCCACAGAAAAACGTGATTGCAGTCCCACAGAAAAACGTGATTGCAGTCCCACAGAAAAACGTGATTGCAGTCCCACAGAAAAACGTGATTGCAGTCCCACAGAAAAACGTGATTGCAGTCCCACAGATAAACGTTCCGCCCCATGATCTTTAAATGGGCTTAAGTTTGTATGAAACTGTTCAGTTGATCACTCAACGACATTTTAAATACCTTGACAGCGAAAATAATCCCTAATGCAAGCAAAAAACAAATTAATCAAAACCTTAAGCTTAGTCTATTGCAGACTCACAGAAAAACGTGATTGCAGTCCCACAGAAAAACGTGATTGCAGTCCCACAGAAAAACGTGATTGCAGTCCCACAGAAAAACGTGATTGCAGTCCCACAGAAAAACGTGATTGCAGTCCCACAGAAAAACGTGATTGCAGTCCCACAGAAAAACGTGATTGCAGTCCCACAGAAAAACGTGATTGCAGTCCCACAGAAAAACGTGATTGCAGTCCCACAGAAAAACGTGATTGCAGTCCCACAGAAAAACGTGATTGCAGTCCCACAGAAAAACGTGATTGCAGTCCCACAGAAAAACGTGATTGCAGTCCCACAGAAAAACGTGATTGCAGTCCCACAGAAAAACGTGATTGCAGTCCCACAGAAAAACGTGATTGCAGTCCCACAGAAAAACGTGATTGCAGTCCCACAGATAAACGTTCCGCCCCATGATCTTTAAATGGGCTTAAGTTTGTATGAAACTGTTCAGTTGATCACTCAACGACATTTTAAATACCTTGACAGCGAAAATAATCCCTAATGCAAGCAAAAAACAAATTAATCAAAACCTTAAGCTTAGTCTATTGCAGACTCACAGAAAAACGTGATTGCAGTCCCACAGAAAAACGTGATTGCAGTCCCACAGAAAAACGTGATTGCAGTCCCACAGAAAAACGTGATTGCAGTCCCACAGAAAAACGTGATTGCAGTCCCACAGAAAAACGTGATTGCAGTCCCACAGAAAAACGTGATTGCAGTCCCACAGAAAAACGTGATTGCAGTCCCACAGAAAAACGTGATTGCAGTCCCACAGAAAAACGTGATTGCAGTCCCACAGAAAAACGTGATTGCAGTCCCACAGAAAAACGTGATTGCAGTCCCACAGAAAAACGTGATTGCAGTCCCACAGAAAAACGTGATTGCAGTCCCACAGAAAAACGTGATTGCAGTCCCACAGAAAAACGTGATTGCAGTCCCACAGAAAAACGTGATTGCAGTCCCACAGAAAAACGTGATTGCAGTCCCACAGAAAAACGTGATTGCAGTCCCACAGAAAAACGTGATTGCAGTCCCACAGAAAAACGTGATTGCAGTCCCACAGAAAAACGTGATTGCAGTCCCACAGAAAAACGTGATTGCAGTCCCACAGAAAAACGTGATTGCAGTCCCACAGAAAAACGTGATTGCAGTCCCACAGAAAAACGTGATTGCAGTCCCACAGAAAAACGTGATTGCAGTCCCACAGAAAAACGTGATTGCGGTCCCACAGAAAAACGTGATTGCAGTCCCACAGAAAAACGTGATTGCAGTCCCACAGAAAAACGTGATTGCAGTCCCACAGAAAAACGTGATTGCAGTCCCACACAAAAACGTGATTGCAGTCCCACAGAAAAACGTGATTGCAGTCCCACAGAAAAACGTGATTGCAGTCCCACAGAAAAACGTGATTGCAGTCCCACAGAAAAACGTGATTGCAGTCCCACAGAAAAACGTGATTGCAGTTCCACAGAAGAACTCTTCCGCTCCATGATCTTTACATGGGCTGAAAGTTTGTATGAAAATGTTCAGTTGATCAGTCAACGACATTTTAAATACCTTGACAGCGAAAATAATCCATAAATTGTAAACAACTGCAATAAGTGTGAATCCCACCAAAACAGCCGATGTTTTTTTCTCGGTTACGATCCATTTACTTTTCAGCGGAAATCGTATTACAATAAACCGTTCAACAGTCAGTACAGTTGTGTACCATGGATACAAGAACGATGTAACGTAACCGACAAATGTGGTTATTCGACAATCAATGATGAAATCTTCTGAATGAGGGTACAACTGGAACCACAAAAAAACCACACCGCAATTATTCGTTTTTGCAGTTAAATTCAGTATGAACATTTTTCAATCGACCCGATTTATACACTGATTGAGATTTGTATAGTTCAACTAGTCTGCTAGGTTTACGCAATGCGCAAAAGTAGCGAAAGCACAAAAATTTCTTTGCAAATTTTCCTTGCATAGAACAATCACGTGTATTTCCTAAGAAATTATTGTAAACAAAGCGATGCTGAAATGTTGGCGAAAATACGTATGTGGGGCGTTGCAGCTTTAATATATAGATATGAGTGTTGCGAAACCATTTCTCGAAGCGATATTTATTTCATATCAAATCAAAACTCAAGTTACGGTTTATGACGTTTAATAATTTATAATAAGTATATTGTATGTGCATTGAAAAATTTTAGCTGGACGCGCGAACCATGAGTGGTTTTCGTGTCTTGCAAAGATTTTCGGCCCATGTAAACATCAGGCGCAGAACGTTTTTCTGTGGGACTGTAATACAGTATGCTTAAGCTTTAGACTATTTTTTGCTTAGCTCAGGTTTAGGCTTAGGCTTAGGAATATGCTCATTCTTGTGCTTAGGCTTAGCAATATGCTCATTCTTATGCTTAGGCTTAGGTTTAGGCTTAGGCTTAAGCTTAGGCTTAGGAACATGTTTACAATACTGTTCTGCCCCTGTTCCTTTGCCAGATATTCTAATACACATGATATACTTTTTATAATTGTTAAACACTGTACATTGTGTATTTTATTGCATGCGTAAATAGTTTGCAAGCACTGTATTGACCCGAATAAGAGGGGGCGACTGATATTAATTTGGCCTCTCCAGAAGGCTCCCCCCTTGTTATTCGGTTACGGACTGTTATTTATTTTAACCCACGCTCCGCCGCCCTTCGTTACTGATATATAACCGGTACTGCAACTATCCGTTGAATTAAACGTATATTTGTCTCGTTTCAATAGTTTGAGCGATAATAAACGGTTATACTTAGGAATGTACTTTCAAAATTTAAGTAGGCTTTAAAGTTTTGAACTCAATTACAAAATGGTTGTCTTAAGCCCTATTCACGCGTGCAAGTTAATACTGCGAGAACTTGCAGCTGCAACTTGAACTTGCAAGTTTTGTCAAAAAATCCCGTCCGAATAACTTGCAGCTGCAAATAATTCATCAAAAATCAAAGCTAGGAATTTAGTTCACATGTGTGAGCAAGAAAGCAAGTTCACTGAATTTATTGCAACCGACCGCTTTCTCGATTGGCTGATAAAAAATGCACGTTTTGCGCGCAATTTGCAACTGCAAGTTCTCGCAGCAAAAACTTACACGTATGAATAGTGCTTTATATGCGATAATATTAAACATCTCAAACACTTACTTTGTATATAAACGTCGCCAGCAGTATTCCCAACGCGCACAAATTGTTCACCGAAATTGCAATCAGATATTTGTACAAATTACGAGAGCACGAGCTACGAGCGCTCGCATTCCTTGTAAAGTGTGTACGGCACAAAAATGCCGTTAAAAATAAATTGCTTGCAAACCCGCAAGTCAGAACGCTGGCGACATAAATCATTGTTGTCAGCGCAAATATGCCACTCCCAGCGGCGCTTTGTTCAACGCCGGCTGAGGTTTTGGTCCGTTGAACTGAATACTGATCAGGCAGGGTAATATTGAACAATTGTGTTAAATTCAACTGATGATCTGACGGAATATGGCTGACGTTTAGCAGTCGAAATAATGTATCTGAGTTTAAGTTAGTATATAAACCGTTAAATGATGTCGATGCCATTGTGAGCAAGACAGACGAATCAAAGGCGGCGGTATTATTGTTAAGTACTTCAGCGTTTTCTACTGATAATTAATTATTTTTCTTAGTAAACCTGCAGATAAATAAAAAAACCTAAAACTTTTTGTAAACTTGGCATATACGCACAGTACTGCAGTTACCCGAATAAGAGAAGGAACGAGATAACGAGTTTAGAGTACGTTTTCAGAGTGTCAACCAATTGGAGTCTGTTTTCCTCGTTCGAATCGATAAAGAATACAGTCCGAAAATTGCTATTCAGCTCATAAGCTTCAATTACCCTAATTGTATGTGTTAATTGCTTCCTGGACTGAATTAATAACTTGAGCATAGTAATTTTGTTCATTCCTCTCAACAAAGTATTTGTTAATACCTATATTTATAGCACATACGCATGTTATAAAAGTACATAGCTAAAGTAATAAGCTTCATAGTAATTGGAGCATCGGAGAAATAATAAACTGCAGTCCGGCACAGATTTAGCAAAAGGTGCACTCTGAAGAGGTGAGATAAGTATCAGCCACTCCACTCTTATTCGGGTCACTACAGTATGTGTTAATCGATTGCAAATTAAAATATTTGACGCAGTATCTTATATACCAAATGCCTACCCTACAAGAGCCTGTTTTTAGCTATACCTTACTTGATCTTGAGTCTGCTTACCTATAGAAAGTAGAACTCATTACAAAATATTAGAGTGTGATATACCTATATTTACCAGGGTGCAACCGGAAGTCTGCCTCTGGCTCCTGCAGAAAATCGGCCTCCGGCTTCGGCTCCGGCAGAATTTTTGCCGGAGAGTCCGGCAGTGTCGATAGTAAAGTTTTGCATAATTTTACAAAATTTATCTGTTTAGCGCGTTTCGTTTTACTTCTGTCGCAATTGTCAGACCTAATTTCGCCTCATTTCCGTCTCCGAATCCGGCTGCGGCAAATTTCGTTGACCTCTGGCTCCGGTATTTTCACCTTTGTTTGCAACGTGATATATGCATATAGTGCAATTTCGGCCTATGTTACTATAAAGGCCGTCCCAACTTTCCGGGACACAAATATACCCGGAGTGCACACTTATGTGCTCCTGTTTACATATGTACACGCAGGTATATTTACGTAGAATATATATATAATATATTGTCCCATCTGTCCCATCTGTCCGAACTGTCCCATCTGTCCCAACTGTCCCATCTGTCCCAACTGTCCCATCTGTCCAAACTGTCCAAACTGCCGAACTGTCCCATTTGTTCCGCTATCCCACCGGTCCCATCTGTCCCATCTGTCCCAACTGTCCCAAGTGTCCAAACTGTCCTAACTGTCCCATCTGTCCCAACTGTCCCAAGTGTCCCAACTGTCCCAACTGTCCCATCTTTCCCGTTTGTCCCATCTGTCCCATCTCTCCCAACTGTCCCATCTGTCCCAACTGTCCCAACTGTCCCATCTGTCCGAACTGTCCCAACTGTCCCATTTGTCCCACTGTCTCATCTGTCCCAACTGTCCCGCAGTTCCAATTATTTTTTTGGAATGTACTCCTGGTACATTGCTGTCCCGGGAAAATGGGACGGGTGCTCCTGGTACATTTCTGTCCCACGAAAATGTGACGGCCTTTAAAGTAACATTGGCCGCAATTTCAATCGACAGAACACTTTTCAGCGTCTTTGATTTTGACATTTTAGGATAACCGAGTTATTACCGACAAGATTAACTCTTAATTTCTGGTTAATCATATTCAGCCTTTCGGTCTTGAGACAAACTGCGGACCACGCAGTTTAATCCGAGATTATAAATGAAGTTTCGTCCTGTTCAATATTGAAGGGAGATAGCAAATGACACAGACTGATTAATTTTGACGTTTTGAACTGAATGTTTCCTTATGTTTTAGATTATTTAATTTGTCGGCAAATAGATTTTACGGTCCATGTATCGAACAGGGCCGGATCGTTTTCTGGAGGGGCTATAATAGAGTCCGTTTAAGCTTTAGACTAATTATTTTTGCTTAGGCTTAAACTTAGGCTAAGGAATAGGCGCATTCATACGCTTAGGCTTAGGCTTAGGCTTAGGCTTAGGAATAGGCTCATCCATACGCTTAGGCTTAGGCTTAGACTTAGGAATAGGCTCGTCCATCCGCTTAGGCTTAGGCTTAGGCTTAGGCTTAAGAATAGGCTCATCCATACGCTTAGGCTTAGGCTTAGGCTTTTAGGCTTAGGCTTAGGAATATGCTTACACTACTGTTCCGGCCCTGTTAATTACATGGGCCAATTTGTCGGCAAATAAATTTTAGCATTGAATTATTCCGATTAACACTGAGAAATAGCAGCTATATTTGGGATAGAATGCGTTGTTTAATGGCATTTTAAATGCACCCTGAGTATAGAGTATCTTGTGCGCAGAAAATGATAGGATGAAATGAAAATTACAATTTTTTAGCGTTTTGATTTAAGATGAATCGTACAGATATCGACGCATTGCAGTTATTAAAAAAAGAACCGATCCAAGTATTTTGTCAACAATTAAGCAGTATTCAGACGTGCAAGTTTTTGCTGCGAGAGCTTTCAGTGGCAAATTGTGCTCAGAACTTGTATTTTTTATCAGCCAATGAGAAAGCGGCTGCAATAAATTCAGTGCGCTTGCGTAGTTGTTCTCACATGCGAATTAAATTCTTAGCTATGATTTTTAATAAATTATATTTACAGCTGCAAGTTTTTCGAACGGGATTCTGGACAAAACTTGCAAGTGCAAGTTGCAACTGCAAGTTATCGCAGCAAAACATTGCACGTGTGAATTACGCTTAAGAAATTGTTTGCTCAAAAGTAAACTGTTTCGTGCAAAACATACAATCAAATGTTTTCAAAACAATTATCCTTGGGCAATCTGAGGTTGGCTTTCAATATAAAAATCTGTAAGCTGAATTAGCTATGAGCTGACGGGTTTTACTTTGCATATATAGGCAATTTGCAAAAAAGGGTATCCGGGTTAAAAAAATTCTCGCACTTAAATCTTTCCAGCTTTTTTTGAACCGATTCTATTTTCCATAATAATTGAAATATTCAAATGATTGTGTTTATACACACACTGTAGGGTGTAACAAAATATTGACTATTATCAATTTTAATTTATTCGCCTTGCTCTTATTCCTGAAAACAAAATGATAATTCGAAGATTATGGTTAGGTGTCCGAAACCCTACTTAAAGCCATTCGCATGGAAACAGAGATGTTAAAAGTGTCATTCGATACGTTTAACCAAAAATGGATGTCGCTGACACCCATAAATTCAGAGGCAGATCCAAAAACTTTTGACGGCATAAGGGGTGGCCTGGCAAATGTTATGAAACGCAAAAATTGTAAGCTAGGGACTTTACCATCACAAAATATTTTCTGGCGGGGGGGGCGTACGCCCCCACCTCCACTCTGGATGTGCTAGTGCGTAAAATTGAATATGTTCTTCAATTCTTTATTGAGCTACAAGGTTCAACCGGTCACGGTCAAAAGGGTGCCACGAGGAAGAGCCGAAGGTGGGTATCAGAACTACACGGTCGGGACGACCCCTTTTCCCAAAGTACTGCGAATATAATTGGTTTTCCCCTTAATTTCTCCGAAAGATATGGCCACGCCGGGATTCGAACCTCGGACCTCTCGCTCGCGAGTCAAGCGATATACAATTTCCTCTGGTGGTATATGAGCACGAGTATGTATATGTCTTAACATTACACACTCTGCACATACACAAGCCGCGTATACTCACAGGGGGTTGATCAAAAATGGCGTAATAAATTGCGTCAGATTGTAAAATTACGTTTGGCTTCTCGTTCGCTCGCTTCGCTTACGAACGTTTCCACAGTTCAAGTTTCAAAAATTTTGTCTGCGGCGCTGTTCAGAGGAAGACATAAAGGTCAGATTTTCCAACCAAAACAGCGTATAAAACGAAATTTTATATTGGGATGTACACAAATTGCCGCTAGCTTCATCAGTGTAAAAAATGTGAAGTCAAATTGACTCTCTCGGAAAAAGGCTTTTCCTGACTATACAAACTGAGTCAAATTTGACTCCGCCAGAGTCAAATTCTACTCACTGAGCGATTCAATGAATCGAATTTGGCTCTGGCGGAGTCGAATTTTGACTCAGTGTGTGTAGTCAGGAAAAGCCTATTTCCGAGAGAGTCAATTTGACTCCCTATTTTTTACAGCGCACGCTCGCTCTGTTATGACTCGAGTAGCTTAAAATACATTATATATGCAAAAAATGACATAAGACTGACTCAAAAATCAAGTATTTTACTTTAGTTAAGACTATAGTAGCTGGCTATTCGTTCGCTTTTTTAACCTTACAAACGTTTGCAGTCAAAACAGTTTGTTTTTATAAACAGTGCAAATTGTTGTTAAACGTTTATTGCAACGCTATTTATCGCTTATCAAAACTCAATTTTAGTATCAAAATGCTTGTGTTTTGAAACGCCAAAAACATTTTGCATTTTTGACACGAATCCTACCAGACAGTTCGTGGTTTACATCTGCATTTGCCAAAGTTTATTGAAACCATTGCCAATAATTGCCAAGTGCAAATATTTAACGCAAGCATTGCACGCGATCTAAACATGACAAACGCTATAGTGCAAACTATCTGTTCTTGGCAAAAATTAACAATAATAAAACAGTCAAATTTTTGATGGAAATTGGCCAAAAATGCCAAAACGAAACAAATTTGAAGAAAAAATGCTTCTTAATTCATCGCTGTGCCAGCAGCGATTAAACATTGTATGTTTCAATATTTGCACAGATATTTTATTGAGCAATTTCCGTTAGCTGTATGCTAATCCTGCCTAAAGGGATTCTACGGATAAAGAAAGGTACATTTTTACACTTAACTGTCATCTGCTAAAAACTAAACTAAATATTCTAAAATTGATTATTAATTCTAATTTCGCAACCTATCTTCAAGCCCGTAGCCAACTCACCTTGCTAGGTCGTATGACTAAAACGTTTTCAGGAGGGGCATACAAGGGTTTGCAATAACTTACAAGCAAGGTTGATAATTTTCTAGAGGTGGCAAAATTTTTTCGGCGGGGGGATGGCTGAGTCTCTCTGCCCCCCATTGGTTACGGTCCCGGCTATCTTGTTGTAGTACGAACGAACGCAGCGCGGTCTCTCACATGGTAAAAGATGCTGCCTTAAACCTAACACAGGCTTTCAACTTTCTTATTACGTATCATTCTAGCAGAGTGTAAAAACGCATAACTAAAAAATTTTCTCAACTGCGTTCACTTTTAATCAGTGATGGGCATCGAATATTTTTTCATATCCAGATATCCGGACATCCGGTGCGTATCCATACTTTTAATAGAACTATAAGTTTTGTGGAATTGTGGCAACATCGGCTTTTGTGCGCGTTTACCTACAGGCTTAGGCTTAAGACATGAATGGCCTACTCGTAAGCATAAGCCAAATGCTTGGTCTCAGTTTTTGTCTAAGCCTTAACAACCTTATGCCTAAGCCTAACGCCCCATTCATACGTACAAGTTTTTACAGCGAGAATTTGCAGCACCAATTTGCACAAGTTTCTTGCAGCTGCAAGTATTTGCTAGATAATGTCATTTTCATTCTAAATATCGACATGAATTTTATATTAATAATTTGCAAACGACTGCAATAAATATCAAGCATAAGCTATGCATTATCTGTTCAGCCAGTGATGATGAAGTAATTCGACTTGCAAAGCTATTTATGCCTATGAATTAGTTGTTAGCCCATAATCATTTTGAATAAATTGCAGCTGCAAATTCTTCGAATCAATATTTGAAAAAACTTACAGCTGCAAGTTTCAGCTGCAAGAAACATTCACGCATAAAGCAGGCTCTATTCCAAATTTCTTGACTTGACAACAATTTCATACCGACGTGTTTTCTATTTGGTGTCTAAAGATGAGAAAAACCCAGGCACAATCGCCGTAGACTGCGAAATATCAAACAAGTTTGATATTTGACTTAATTCAAGCGTCTTTAATACATTCATAAAGTTTAAAGATAAATTCAGAAGGGCTGAACGATATCTCTTCCAATTCAATCAATCAAGATTCAGGTGACAAGAAATTCAAGCGACTTGCAACTACGTTCACACATGCGAATTAAATTAAATTGCATTAATTATTATTTGAAGCTACAAAAACTTCAAAGTTGTTTTGTGACAAAACTTGCACGTCTAAATAAGGGCTTTATTTTAATTCAGCTTAGCAAAAATTGCAACAAAATAGAGGGAAGAGGTATTGTAATACGGGTATCCGGCTTATATTCAAAACAATTCTTACACCTAATATTTCTTGCTTTTTGAACTGATTCTGTTTTCCATAATAATTGAAATATTCAAATGATTGTGCTTATACACTTTAGGCTGTAGAATAAGATTGGCTATTGAGCACTGCGGTCAAAATTATTATCATAGTTTTCGCAATCTATATAGTGGCACCCAAAAAGTAATAACTTTATGATTTTATGTGTGGTTCTTAAAAGCAAAATAATTCGAAGATAATTTGTTTTGTTCCACAGAATCCTACTTGTGCCATTCGCGTAGGAACAAGAGTGTTTTCACGCGAAGGAAACGTCATTCGCTGAGGTACTTTCTAAGATTATGTATCATTATAAACAGGGGCTTTAGGATGTGCTTCATGTAAGCCTGATAGTATAGACTGTGACGCCCATGTTACTTTAAGGGGCGCCCACGTTTCTGGCGGGTCTATAAAAAAGTAGGTTTAGATTATATATTACATTTCTTGCTTAGGCTTAGGCTTAGGAACACATTTTTGTAACGCTTAGGCTCAGGCTTTAGGCTTAGGAATACGGTTAATCTACTGTTACGCCCCTTAACATTGGCCGACTGTGAAAACATTTGAAGTAACAGGTTTTGGACACTTGCAAAATAATTAGATTGCACTGTTCAAGCGAATCATAAATTTCCTGGATTGAGCAGTTTCAGGAGGGGTGAATAAACGAATATCCAAAAGATTCACGAAAAGGTTGATTATCGCTCAAGTTTTACGCGCTGTGATTGTATTAATTTGATTCCTACGTTCGTAGATTGTGCTTACGCTTACGTTTAGTTATCTAGAGCCTAATTTAGTATTCCTTACGGGCGGTGCGCGGCTCATCGAGAATTAGCCAGACGGGTCCGCCAGGTATCCGGTAATCCACCAGGTGTACAATGTTCAATTCGCTACAGCGGCCTAGATTTATTGGCCGGGTTCGGAAGAACTCCCATATCTCTGTAGTACATGTCCAGCCTTCACTTATCGGGATGGCAGTAAAAGCTTAAAGCCGTTTGTATATTAAAACTAAATTGAAAACATATTCTGCTGAAATTAACTTTTCAAAGAAATTACGTGTATTCGAAAACATCGTTAGTCTTTGTTCATCATAATTTTCATGTTAAACACGCAATTCTCAGCAACGTCTCGTAAATAGATTAATTTCAAAGAATTAGGCTTGCGCTATACTTTTGTTGACGTGCGACGCCGTGTGTCACCCGTACGGCGCCGTAAGGCACCGTCCGTCACCCGTCCGTCACCCGTCCGTCACCGTCCAGTGCAGTCTGTCAATATAAGTACGGTATCGTATGTGCGTAATTCACGTACTATACAGTACGGTGATGGACGGCGCCGCACGGGTGACGGACGGCGTCGGACGGGTGACGGACGGCGTCGGACGGTGACGGACGGCCCCGGATTGGTTACGCACAGTGACAGACGGCACCGTGCGGGTGATGCACGGTAACGGACAGCGTCGTACGAGTGAAGCACGGTGACGGACGATGCGGGACGGCGCCATACCACAACGCTCACAGTGACACTAAAAGTTCGACTAAAAATGAAAAAATTCGCAAAATATGGGTATTTTCGAAACGGCAGATTTTCTGTATATAACAGGCTAAAATTTTACTTGGTGGAAAGCTTCTATAAGTAGAATAAGTTTCTTTGTCCCATACAAATATAATAACGCTGTTGATGCGCGGCGTGGATTCTTCTAAAACGCAATTAATTACTTAAGGGCGATACAGCGTCCAGCAATACTATTAACAAGGCAACTTGTTTACGTTGTTAACATTGATTTTTAGGCAATTTTGTTTATTAATGCTGTATAAATTTGGTAAAATTTCTAATAAACCAGTAATTCAACGTATTAATTTCGACGAACATTCCCTGAGGATAGGGTTTTGAGTTCATATTGTGCACGCAACGGATTCTAAATGTAGTACGTGTGATTAAAATTTGGAGCCGGTAGGGAAATCACAAAGATTGTTTTAGAAATAACTTTTGTTTAAATGCGAGTTTGACACATCTATTTCTGAAGAAAGTGCCTTGAAGATAAAAAGTATTTGTCCGAACGTTTAACTTATATTCTAACTTGCATAAATATATATACTGATACACGAATATGAAGCGCAAGAGTATAATATGGAAGGTCCATGTATAGAACAGGATCGGAACAGTAGTATAAGCCTATTCGTTACATGTATATCAGTGTGTTACAGATGTAGGCCCATGTATAGAACATTGCCGGAACAGTAGTTTAAGCATATTCCTATGCCTAAGCCTATAAGTCTAAGCGTATGGATGAGCCTATTCCTAAGCCTAAGCCTATACTTAAGCCTAAGCCTAAGCCTAAGCCTAAGCAAAAATATAGTCTAAAGCTTAAACTGGCTCTATTATAGTTCCTCCGGAAAACGATCCGGCCCTGTTTTATACATGGGTCATATGGAGTAATCTTACGGACACGCATCAAAAATAAACAAATCTACAAATTTACAGACTTGTCCTGAATCTAAGGAATGGTTGCAGATAGCAGAATTGAACGTTTTAGTTGAAACCGTGTCTAAAAAGGGTTTTATCAGAAATTTTGGTCTATGCAATGATCAGGGGCGGAACGTTTTTCTGCAGGACTGCAATAGAGTCAACTTATGTCAGTCACACGTTACTAAAAGCACTCTGCGCACGAGCAACGTCCTACAGTATAGTTAGCTAAATAAATGTCCGCCGCTACTTGAACTATAAAAGCGGACATTTCGACACCGTTGTTCTGAGGGAAAAATGTCCGCATAGCTATCAATATTTCTAATGTATGTCCGGTACAGTCCAGTCCAGCTCAGAACGGAACTTTTACGAACATTTTAAATGATTTCGCGCATATTAGCTACTTTAAAAATTTGTGGCATATGTAAGAACTAACATTTAAAGCTTTAGCTACCTACACCGTTATTGCCACATAAATTTTGTCCACACACCGTTGCGCTGAACTCATAAATGTCCGCTTATTAGTTATGTCGCCAGTGGACAAAACGTAGGACTGATAGACGGTATGGACGTCCATACCGTTCCAGCAGAACAGAGTGGACTTTGTTTGTGCGCAACCTACAAACGGTAACGTGTGAGTGACATTAAGTTTTAGACTAATGTTTTTGTTTGGCTTAGGCTTAGGCTTAGGCTTATGCTTAGGAATATGCTCATTCTTACGCTGAGGCTTAGGCTTAGGCTTTAAGGAATAAGCTTATAATACTGCTCCGCCACTGTTCTTTACATTGGCCGAAATTTTGTATGCTTAGATTCAAAAATTGTTCCAAAGCTGCAAAACTTGTACAAAAATAGAAAAATTACACTACCTAAATTGTCTGATCATTTGGCAAACTTCTACTCGAACCAGATGCCAATTTTAAGCAGTAGCCGGTACCTGAAGCACACCTACAGTTGTACCCTGCAAACTAAAATCAAGTTAAATTTATTCTATCAACCTTCTGGATAAAAGTAACAAATTCTCAGCCGTTTTAGCTTCAAGTCTTATTTGGTCTTTGCCTACAGCTCAAAACAACGTTTTAACTCTAAAACCTAAGAACTTAACGCTTAACTTTTGACAATTTTACACGATAAAATGAATAATGTGAAGAATTAAACCCTGTAATCTGTAATAAAAGGTGCTCAAAATTAAGTAGATTCCGAGTAACTGATACTTTCTGCGATATTCAGTGAACTGGTAAATGTTTCTACATTAATTAATAATTAAAGAAGCTTATACAGGGTTCAAAACAGGATAAAAACCATGTTATTCTCTTGAAAATCTCGCCATGGATAATAAATTAAAAAAAGTATCGGTCTTGATCGCTGCAATATCGGCTTCTATAGTATCAAAGTAAATTACGCACAACACCAAAGCGAATACACTGCAAAAAATGGTGAGTCAAATTGACTCTCTCCGAAATAGGCTGTACGGACTACCCAAACTGAGTCAAATTGGACTCAGCCAGCGACAAATTCGACTCACTAAATCGCACGTTTGACTCTGGCGGAGTCGAATTTGACTCAGTTTGTGTAGACCCGCACAGCCTATTTCGGAGAGAGTCAATTTGACTCACCATTTTTTGCAGTGTAATCGACTACCAATAACTCGTAAGCTAACAGGTCTGATTGCAGAAAATTTAACACCGTTCAACTGATTGGCACATGTTACTTTAAGCGGCGTCCAGGTTTCTGGTGGGTCCATAAAAGAGTAGGTTTAGAGTCTAGATTACATTTTTTGCTTAGGCTTAGGACCACATTTTTGCAACGCTTAGGCTTAAGCTTAGAGTTAGGAATCGGTAACTTTCGAACCACTAAATGCTGAGGCTTAAAATTGAGCACATTTTTCGCAATATTATTAGCTCTAATCATATACCAATTTTGAGTGCAACAGCTGCAATGGTTTAAGTGATTTTGAAAACTTATTACTATCTGATGATAGTTGCGGCCAATGTTACTTTGACGGGCGTAACAGTAGATTAAGCGTATTCCTAAGCCTAAGCCTACGCGTTGCAAATATGAGTTCCTAAGCCTAAGCCTAAGCAAAAAAATGTCATCTAGAATCTAAACCTACTCTTTTATAGGCCCACCAGAAACCTGGACGCCCCTTAAAGTAACATAAACCATAGTTGCTATTCGTATTTGAAAACAGGTGTTGGTCAATGTAAAATAGCCCGGAAGAGTGCAAATCCGTGCTATAACTAAAACATTAATAATAAAGCAAATCAAATTATCCAAACTGTATCAGGATTCTGAGAAAAATCACTGGTTTTTGTGTCCAAAATTTTCAAGTTAAGTGAGACAACATATACAGTAAAACTTCAACATAATTCATTACAAATTGACACAATCAATCTAATTAAAACTAATTTTAGTCACTTGAGATTCGTTTTGAACTTTAATACTACAATTCTCTTGGTATTCGTATGAAGAAACGCGAATATCGCAAAGTAAAGTAACCAGATTTAAGGATTTCTCGGTATCGACCAAAACACCTATTCATAGGTGCAAGTTTTGCTGCGAGAACTTGCAACTGCAACTTGCACTTGCTCAAGTTTTGTCAAAAATCCCATTCGAAACACTTACAGCTGTAAATAAGTCATTAAAAATCATAGCTACTGAATTTAGTTCACATGTGAATAACTGCAAGTTCACTGAATTTATTGCAGCCGCTTTCTTATTGGCTGATGAAAAAATGCAAAATTCTGCGTGCAATTTGCAGCTGCAAGTTCTCGCAGCAAAAACTTGCACGTGTAAATAGGACTTTAGAATTGTACCCATGTCTTGGTCGGTTCGAAGTTTTGCTGAAAATTTCCATCTATAAATACTCCTTAATATAAATCGGATTTTTGCATATAAAACAACTGGCCCATGTTAAAATCAGAGTTGGAACATTTTTCTGTCGGACTGGAATAGAGTAAGCTTAAGTTTCAGACTAAGTTTTTGTTAAGGGTTATATTTATGCTCATTCTTATGCTTAAGCCTATGAATATGCTTGTAGGTTACTGCAGTGACCGGAATAAGAGGGGTCCTCATTTTGAGTTCCGATCAATAGGAGTCCGTATCCCTAATAAGAGTCCGTAAGCGGACAGTCTCTAAACACTGATTAAAGTCCATAAATGTCAATTGTTCCTAATTGTAGCACATAAACGAATCCTGGACCAAATAAAGTGGAGTTCTAAACTTTAAAGCATACACAAGTGTTGAAAGTACATTCCTAAGTATATCTTTTTCTTGCATTATCGCTCAAGTTTTTGATTGAAGACAACTAAACGTTTATTCAACGGATAGTTGCTATACCATATATATCAATAACGAAAGGTGCCATAGGGTTGGATGAAAAGAAATAACACTCCGTAACCGAATAATGAGGGGAGTGCCCTCTGAAGAGGCGAAATAAATATCAGCCCCCCAATATTCAGCTAGTTTAAATTTTATTTTGAAACCGCTTTATGCCTTAAGCAATTTTGAAACCTGAAAACAGCTTAAACTACCAAGAAATGTTTATTTTGAAGCACGGTGTGATTTAATATAAGATTTCAAAGTTCACTCTGTTACTGGTAAAATATTTCCTTTTATACCCACATAGTCTTTGCGGACGTAATAGCAAAACAACTGCCAAGTATAACAAGAAATATCCTTGTTTCGAACATAAAAATGTTTCTTGTGTGTTTGTGGAACGAAAATCTTACTCAAAACCAGTAGCAACATCAGCTTTCATATTTTCAAAAATTTAATGAGTTTCTGAAACGAAAAAATGTCAAATAAAAGGTTGAAATTGGGTTAATTTTAAAATATCTTTCGCTTTGGGTGGTACTTTGAAGTGCCGAAAAATGAAGTTTTTGTGTAGGCATGAATTAAGGAGAACTGTGGGCACTGCACTCAAAATAATATTTCTGGTATTTAAGAAAAAATTTCTTACATTTAAGAAATATAATTTGCAAGGTGCACTTGAAAAGTATTTCTGTTATAACAGAAAAGTTTTCAAAAAAGTTTTGAAATAAAGTCTGAAAATAAACGTTTTCCACTTATTTTTATAAAAATTATCTTAAATATCAGAAAAACTTTTCAGATTTGCCACTGAAAATACTTTTCTGAATAAATTCAGGAATACTTTTTTGTGTGTGGTGGGTGGGCCAATGTTACTTTAACGGGCGTTACAGTAGATTTCAGCGTATTTCTAAACCTAAGCCTAAAAGCTTAAGAGATACAAAAACGAGTTCCTAAGAATAAACCTTAGCTTAAGCCTAAGCAAAAAAATGTAATTCAGAACCGAAACCTACTCTTTTATAGACCCACCAAAAAACCTGGACGCCGCTTAAAGTAACATGGGCCGGTGGGTGAATAAAAATGACGTCTACTCCGGCAAAGCAAGATTTTGGCTGGGTTTCTGAAACCCTACTCATGTACAATTTAGTACTTAAGTACGCGTTAAGTAATTACTTTATCATTTTGTCGTTTTTAAAAGCTTACTTAAGTTATGTAAATACTTAAGTCGCTCAGTACAATTTGATATATTACTGATTAACAGTTCAGAGATTCTAACTTTAGTCGAACTGAAACCGTAGACTCATCTTACCTCTTCAATATAAAGCAAAACTATTACTTTTTTGTTATGCCAATGGCTCACATTTAACGTTTATCTGTTTTTGTTGCGGACTGACATGGCTTTAAGGGTTACATTTTTTGTTTGATTTGGTTTAATCCCGCTGTAAGCAAACAGTCAGTGGCATATCCAGGTATTTTTAAGAGAAATTGATGAGATATAACAGGGGAATAACGTTGCGAGAGCCAATGTAAAGAACAGCGGCGGAACAGGATTGTAAACACATTCCTAAGCACATACTAATTGAAAATTTTTTCATTAACCCTTTCTCCCAGCAATATTGTCAATTTTATCTGAGGGGCAGTTTCAAGTTAACATTCGAACCCAAGTTAGAATTCGAACCCAAGTCTCACGTGTCGGTGACGTTTACGATGATCACTGAGCCATAGGCGCTTGACGCTGGAATCCGAGGGAGTTATCACATGTTGCGAAGGATTTACACTGCGTCATATATGTTAGAATTGTTAAACACTGCTCACTGTCTCTGTATTGCTCGTATATTATATGTATTTAGTTGCTCATATCTAGTGTATGAGTATAAAAGAGTGATTTAAACTTGTATTTCACAAATTTCAGGCCCTGAACTGTTGCTCATATCTAGTGTATGAGTATAAAAGAGTGATTTAAACTTGTATTTCACAAATTTCAGGCCCTGAACAGAACTTTTAATTATATATTGAACATTACATTTTTTAGTTCTGAGTTCAAGGTAAATGTTGATATAATTGAAGAATGCAGAGCCTAATAATATTGCAAAACTCTAATTACAAAATTCTAATATAAGGCTAATTTTTAGCATATGAAAAGTGCAGAACCATCTGGCTAGCTTAATGATTATAATTATAATTAATCATTTGGGTTCAATTTGGCTAAATATTTGAAGTGTGTGTCACATTTTAAAAATTTAGGGTTAAAATTCTGGATTACGTTTAAGTTTGTGGTAAAATTCTGTATTGCAGCATACCTACTTACAAATAATTTTTCTATAAATACCAATTTACTCGAGTGACCCGAATAAAATGGGGTAATAACAGGAGGCAGGGTCTCAATTTTGAGTCCCAATCAATAGGAGTCCGTATCGTTAATAAGAGTCCATAAGCGGATTGAGTCCTTAGACCCTACGTCGATTTATTGATCCAGGCAGAGGCAAATGAAGTTGCAAGTGCCTTTGCAATGAAGTATTTTTCTTCAATTTTTCAGCTAGCGATCTACACCACTGCTGTCGAAACAATATGTTAACCCTGCCTTGTTGAAGCTCATGTAGCATTGAAAGGCGGGCCGCTTTTTACGGTACTACAATAGAGCAAGCTTATAGGCTATTATTTGCTTATTCTTATGTCACTCCCGCGTTACCATTGGTTTGGATTGCGCACAAAATGTCCGCTCACAGTAATTGCGGTACTCTATTGTGTCCAAAGAAAAAATATACAGGGCGGACACCTCGTGTGCAACCCAAGCCAACGGTAACGTGGGACTGACATTATGCTAAGGAACAGCCTTAGGCTCATTCTTAGGAAAATGCCTATACTACTGTTATGGATCTCATCGGTATATATGGTCGTGTTGCTAAGGCCTTGCATATATTTCACTGGAACAAAATTAAAGACCAAAAATTGACTACTTAAACAAACCTTGTATTTTTCTAGTGACAGTATAATGCATTTAATTGTTACGTTTAATATGACTAACGATTACCTCTGCAGACAGATCTGAGCTGGTATTCTCACAGGTGTCCGATGGCTGTGGGTCTACAGAAAATTTTACCACGGGACGGGAAACCGCAACTCTTTGGGCCAGCAGATTAAGCGTATTCCTAAGCCTAAGCGTTGCGAAGATGTATTCCTAAGCCTAAGCATAAAAATGTAACAAACCTACTCTTTTATAGACTCACCAGAAACCTGGACGCCCCTTAAAGTAACATGGGCCCTTGGGTGTATGGCCCACTTAGACGCAAAACAGTTACTGGACAGTTAATTTGTTAATCAAGCTATTAATACTTTGCTTATTTTATTACACTTAGTGTTACAACTATTCAAATCGAAAATCACAGCATTTATTACTTTGAGCGTTGAAATTCGTCGTTAATGTTTTACATGTTGACTTTTTTGGGCCAATGTATAGAACAGGGCCGGAACAATAGTGTAAGCATATTCCTAAGTCTAAGTCTAAGCCTAAGCCTAAGCGTAAGGATGAGCTTATACCAAAGCCTAAGTCTAAGCCGTAGCCTAAGCAAAAAATTAAGTCTAAAGCTTAAGCGGACTCTATTACAGTACGCCGGAAAACGTTCCGGCCCTGTTCTATACATGGGCCCACCCAAGTGGTACCAGGAAATCCCAATGGTACCGTTCTGGCAACCCGGATTCGCAAACGTCATATTTACAAAATTTTGGCCGGGATTCGTAACTGCTCCACGTGTTAAAATAATGAAGACTGGAAATGGGTTGTACTTCAGGGCTATAAGCACGGAAAAAATCATAACTTTTGAACCAGAAACTAATTATGAGCGATAAGTATAGTTGTCAACTGCCACTATTAATTACATAGCTATGAAACCGGATGTTTGGTTAAAATGTGTTTCCGTATACTTCTGCACGAATAAAATTGAAATTTAAACCCGGTGTACAACCGGATATCCATTTGCGGTAAACATCAAATGTCCGTTTCCGTTATAGAAATAACGGAAATTGTATTGTTATTTTTACGCTCAAAATTAATTATAAGTCAGAATAAATCATCTTTTAAACTTTTATACTTCAATATCCGTTTTGTGTTTCTGTTTTCGTTATTATTGCTGTCCATTTATACTCTGTTTAAAGCTGAAAATGTTTTTATTATGTTCTTCCAATGTATTTTTTTCGACAAACTTTTAGCCTAAAGTGAACATTTCACCAAAGCATATGCCCGGCCATGCCGTTTAGCCCCAAGAAAACAATGTTTACCATTTCAATGTGGAAGGGCAGTGGTATAACGTTGAGTCCATGTATAAATTAGGAGCGAACCATTTTTCTGTGGCACTGCTACGGAGTAATTTTAAGCTTTAGGCTAATTTTTTGATTAAACTTAAGCTTAGGCTTGGGCTTAGGTATGGCCTTATTCTTAATACGCTACGTCTTATGCTTTACTCTTAAGCTTAGGAATAATTTTTTGATTAAGCTTAGACTTAGGCGTGTGCTTAGGTATAGGCTTATCCTTACAGTTATACATACGCGTATTCTTCGGCTTCGGTTCACGCTTAGGGTCAGACTTAGGCTTAGGCTTAGGGTTAGACTTAGGCTTAGGGTTAGACTTAGGCTTAGGCTTAGGGTTAGACTTAGGCTTAGGGTTAGACTTAGGCTTAGGGTTAGACTTAGGCTTAGGCTTAGGGTTAGACTTAGGCTTATGAATATGCTTATACCACTGTAACGGCCGTGTTTTATACATTAGTCCAGCGTTGTATCACACACGAATTATTTTGTGACACTTTACGTTTCGCTGAATGAACCATATTTACCGACCGCCCCCCCGTCGTCGACCGGTAAAGAAATGTTGTTTTTGACAATTTTGAGCAAAGCAATGTAAACGCGTAAAAACTAGAATGCACACTGTATTGCGCAATGTAAACAGCGTAAATGGCGTGAAATACGGTCGGATGAACGCTGACATGCAACTGACTGAGCACACGAGCGACATATGTGGGAAAATTGAAGCAGAAATATGACAAAGTAACCAGGATCAGATTTTTGATGGCTCGATGACTCTAAAATGATGCAGAGTAATAGATAACTACGTCTACCGCGACAGTGATTGGCTGTTTTCTCAAACGATTGCCGTGTTCGCAAAAAATGGTGAGTCAAATTGACTATCCGGGACAACACAAACTGGGTCCAATTCGACTCCGTCAGAGTCAAACGTGCGACTCAGTGATTTGAATTTGATTTTGGCGGAGTTGAATTTGAATCAGTTTGGGTAGTCAAGTAGAGCCTGTTTCGGAGAAAGTCAGTTTGACACACCATTTTATGCAGTGTGGATTTCGTTTCTAATAGCAACGATTTCAACACAACATAATCTTTGTTGTGATTTGTAAGCGAGAAGATTTGTATGTCCCCCCAGTAGAATCGAGCAGGTTTATTCTAAAGCCTGTTCGGCAAAACATGCCAGAAAAACTACACTACGCAAAATGGTGAGTCAAATTGACTCTCTCCGAAATAAGCTCAACGCGATGCTACACAAATTCAAACAAATTCAACTCCGCCAGAGTCAAACGTACTACGCAGTGAGTCGAATTTGACTCTGGCAAAGTCGAATTTGACTCAGGTTGTGTAGTCCCGTAGAATGTATTTCGGAGAGATTCAATTGAACTCACCATTTTTTGCAGTGTACTTACAATCGAATTTCCAACAACCGTTTGCGTTCGTTTGGTTTTGTCTAGTGACATTGCTGACCTGTAACGTTGCGGACTAGTAGTATTCAAGCTTGTTGATTCAATTGCCGTTAGAGACTCGGGTAGGCTTAAACCAGAAGCGCGTCGAGTTTGGCTAATTTTTGTGTCGTAGTTTTGGCTTACCATCGATGTTTTGTTGCTGATATTTCGATAAAATACCTAAAAATATTGTTTAAAATACAACCGTCATTAAAATGTAACCTGTTTTGCCAAAAAAAATTTTATGCTAACAAACCCGAAAACAGTTTTAGGATACGCATCCAAGGAGTAACAATTTAGTCAAACCTAAAATTTTGAATTTGAAGTAAACTGGTCAATATTGGGATCATATATATTTTATTTCTAATTTGTGAACCAAAATTATATCCATTTTACATAAGCAAACCATTGAATTAACTTCCGAATTAGTAGAAACGTGTGTATAGTGTAGGCTGTGTATATGTATTATATTATGGTTTCATATTTAAACTTTACTTTAAAAAATTCCAATCATTGCTTTATCAAACAATTGCGTAGGGTTGTGCTATACTCGCCGCACAACGAAGCACGCCGCCAAAAATGTTTTGCGTACATTTTTGTTAGCAACGCCTAGCGGCGTGCTTTGGGTGCAAGGCGACGTGTCTGGTGGTGTACCACGACCCGCGGCGACACCCCGTTCAGTAAAGTCTGCGCAATCCTAACTCGGTCACCGTTCAACTAGCACATCATTCGATGTCCGTAGATTGGAAAACAGCAACATTTTATAAAAATGTAACAAAAACTTGAATAGTCCCGTAGCCAGCTGATCTTGCTATGGAAGGCTAAAAATTTACCACGAGAGGCAAACAAGGGTTTTCAATGACTTAAAACAAGAAACGTTGAAATTTTCTACGGTGACGCCAAAATTTTTCTCGGTAGGCTGACTGAACTCTGTTTGGCTACGCGGCTGAGTCTTGGCATAGTTTATCAATTACAACTTACCGCTGAACGTAACGACTGTTTCTGACTCCGTAATGTATGATGGGATTGGATGGATGGCAGCGAGCCACATAACAACGGTCTACTGTACAGGATAATCATGACCATCCAAATGGTCAGGATCAACAGAATAGCGAACGGGATTGAAAATATAAACACCAAATTCAGTATGACGTAAGTTTTCGCGTACTGTTCATACTGCGGTTTAATATTACAGCGTTGAATCGTTGAATACTGAAAGCAAATTAAAACTGCGGCCGGCGTTAGAAGATGCCACCCTAACGTAATGACCCCGCAATTAAATGTTTCACATAAATTTCATGGCTCGCCAACGAACGTTGCCCAGATGGGACCGGAAAGGACTTGGGCTCATCATCAATTATGGGGTTTTGGACGTCGCTTCCGCCGGAACTGATTAGAAGCCAGTTAAATTGGTGTAAATTTGTCTGAGTGAACATTCGCTGAAGGTGGATCGAAATTCAAATTACACTCAAATTATTCTAAACGGGACAAGTGGAATTGTTGTTAGCATGGTTGCAATTGGGAAATATCAGGACGGTTTGTTGCCGACAGGACGGGCCTTGTCAAGTTTGGATCCTCTGTACTGGCAATTTTTGACCCCCATATGAGAAAAAAGATGTTCTAAATGTACCTTTGTGTGCAAATGCCAAGTGTCCTAGCAGAGGTTGTGAGTAGTCACAGTGAACCATAGTATGCATATTTGCTATATGCATGAGGGTGCTAAGAGGTGATCGCAGCTTTTGCAACACTAGACAAATGTTTTGCCATTATGGCATAAAAATATCGGCCCATGTACAGAACAGCGCCGGAACAGTAGTATATACATATAAGCCTAAGCTTAAGCTTAAACGTATGGATGAGAATATTTCTAAGCCTAAGCCAAAGCCTAAGCAATAAAAATAGTCTAAAGCTTAAACTGACTCTGTTATATCCCCTCCAGAAAACGATCCGGCCCTGTTCTATACATGGGCCAAAATATCTGAACAAGATCTTAATATACCCTGAGCGAGATGTTTCGCTAACAATACCCCAATCCACAAGTTCAAAATAGTTCTGTTTTAGCGAACATATCAAAAGAATCTTTGGCAAACAAGAATTGCAACAGCGGTTACAGGAGTGAAAAAACTATCGCAAGCGGAGCGAGTTCAGAGTAACCCATACCAGATGTCGTTTTTTATGCGTCAGTTTTGTGGAATTTTCCATTTTAATGACCTCTTAACTTTAAAGTATCCCAATTAAATCAAACGTCACCAGCGAAGCGAGCGAGACGCCAGACGTATTTGTGTATCAAATGTCGTGGGAAACTTTTAATTTTACGGGACAAACTTACCGCGACCCCTTTAGGCGAATTGATGAGTTTCGGGATGCTAAGACTGGGACTGCTTGCGGGATCGGAGCAGGAAGCATTGATAAAATCAACACTTTTTGACTGACTGTTTTCGATTGGCTAGCTTAATAACAGACAAAGTTTCGGTTTCCCTTACAGCTGCATCCATGGATTTTGATTGGTTCTCAAGTGTTGTTATACTTAAACCTTCCATTTGAGAGACACCAAGGTTTCGAAAACTGAAAATTCGTTGAAATTTGCGAAAAAGCGTAAAAAAACAAAATTTTGTTGCAGGATTTACGGGAAAAATTGCTATTTTTTTTAATCTGCTCTTGTGAGAAAATGCTTACCTCTGCAGCAAAAACTGTCCAAACGTTATAAGCGACAGCAATCGCCGTTAGGCCAATGAGAATTGTTGACGTTTTTCGTTCAGTAATGAACCATTTACTTTTGATTGGAAATCGGATAACTAAGAAACGCTCAGCGGTCAGCACTGTTGTATACCATGGATACAGAAACGAAGTTGTATAGCCGACAAGGGTGATAACTCGACAGTTGAGTATTGAGCTGTTTGACAATGGGTATACCTTGACATTAATACAAATCATTTTGTAAACAAACCAAAGATACTTATATTTCTACTTTAGCGGAACCAAGGTTTCAGTTAGAGCTGTACGTAATACGAATTGTAAACGAGATACTGTAACTTTTTTGGCCTATGTATAGAACAGGGCCGAAATAGAAGTATAAGCATATTCCCAAACCTAAGCCTAAGCCTAATGCGGCGTTCACGTTATAACTGGGGCAGTTTGGAACACGTTTTGTCCAAGTTGATTAGACGTCAACATAAAATTTTGTGATCCGAATAGCGGTTATGTAAACAAAATGTGAATGTCATATGACATTTTCTTACAAATCACTGATGTCAAGCGATCATCGTATACAAATAACCATTTGTCATAAGATAGTGCGGGACATTTATGCGAATATCATATGATATTCCAAAACTCTACTAAATATCATATGATATTTATACAGGACAATGGAATTTGTGCACGCTAAATAAAACAGCAAATAGTTGGATAATTCAGCATTAAATGATTTCGCAAGTTGAATTAGCTTCTACCGTTCTGTTTCTCGTTAAGTTTTTCCCAAAATATATTCCTCAGTACAAATAATTCAAATTTGAAATTTTAGTATCATATGACATTCTACAGTACAATCAAGCTAGTTTACCACAACTTTGCAGACATTTTCAAACATATCATATGATACTCGCAGACAATATTTGGAATATCATATGATATTGCAGTACAAAGGGTAGATGTCACATCAGGATAACAGACAATTCGAAATTTTTGAATCTCATAGCGGATAAACGGTCAGACAAAATGTTACCAGCTATAGTTATAGGGACAAAACGTGTTCCAGGCTGCTCCAGTTATAACGTGAACCCCGCATAAGTGTACCGATGTGCCTATTTCTAAGGTCTATTCCTAAGTCTAAGCCTAAGCGTTGTAAAATCGTATTCCTAAGCCTAAGCCTAAGCGCTGTAAAAGCGTATTGCTAAGCCTAAGCCTAAGCGTATGGACGAGCCTATTCCTAAGCCTAAGCCTAAGCATAAGCCTAACCGTGTGGACGAGCCTATTCCCAAGCCTAAGCCTAAGCCTAAGCCTAAGTGCACCAATGTGCCTATTTCTAAGCCTTAGCCTAAAGCCTAAACAAAAAAGGTAGTCTAAAGCTTAAACTGTGACTATTACAGCCCCGCAGAAAAACCACCCAGCGTGTTCTATACATGGGCCAGTTTTTTCATGAAAAACATAATTGAAAGGTCTTGTAATGATTGAACCAGGGAATGTTGACGTTCTAAATTTGAAGCACATTTTTCGCATTTCAATAACCCTACATCCGTACTATAACCCTACATCCGTACTATAACCCTACATCCGTACTATAACCCTACATCCGTACTATAACCCTACATCCGTACTATAACCCTACATCCGCACTATAACCCTACATCCGTACTTTAACCCTACATCCGTACTATAACCCTACATCCGTACTATAACCCTACATCCGTACTATAACCCTACATCCGTACTATAACCCTACATCCGTACTATAACCCTACATCCGTACTGCAACCCTACATCCGTACTATAACCCTACATCCGTACTATAACCCTACATCCGTACTATAACCCTACATCCGTACTATAACCCTACATCCGTACTACCCTACATCCGTACTATAACCCTACATCCGTACTATGACCCTACATCCGTACTATAACCCTACATCCGTACTATAACCCTACATCCGTACTATAACCCTACATCCGTACTATAACCCTACATCCGTACTATAACCCTACATCCGTACTGCAACCCTACATCCGTACTATAACCCTACATCCGTACTATAACCCTACATCCGCACTATAACCCTACATCCGTACTATAACCCTACATCCGTACTATAACCCTACATCCGTACTATAACCCTACATCCGTACTATAACCCTACATCCGTACTATAACCCTACATCCGTACTATAACCCTACATCCGTACTATAACCCTACATCCGCACTATAACTCTACATCCGCACTATAACCCTACATCCGCACTATAACCCTACATCCGCACTATATCCCTACATCCGTACATCCGTACTCTGTGCCAAATTTGTCATCCGCAAGTCCGCAATTACAAGAGACTTGGTCCGTTTGAAAACGTATCACTAACTGATGATAGATGCTGTACGCATTTGAGAATATGGACGCAAACCAAAACTAAATGCTTCGAACCCAACAAAATAAAACCAAAATAAATTCGCAGAAAAAGCCTACCTTTTGTACAAACGTTGTCAAAAGAATAATCAGCGCGCATACATTATTTACCGATATCGCTATCAAATATTTGTACAAATTACGCGAAATCGAACTTCGACTCGATCCGTCGTAGTGTTTTTTGCACAAAAATACAGTCAACACTAAATTGCTCGCAAATCCGCACGCGAGCACACTGGCAACGTAAATTATTGTTGTCATTTCGAATGCTTTAGTCGAGTCAAACTGCTCTGAGCTATCAGGATTGAACTCGACGGTATAATTTGTTGACCAGTTGAAAAATGACTCGATATTTATAAGTTTCGACGAGTCAATTGTGTCCGAAATTAATGGATGTGATGACGTTGTGTTAAACATATTCACGTCAAACGTGTATCGCTAGTACAACTATTTACAATTTAATTATTCCTGAACAGTAAACGCGGACATCGATAAGAAGGCCGCGATCTTTGAATTGGCCGCTGCCGCTGAACATTTTTCTGTCGGCACCGCAGTTGCCGCAAAGCGATTACGATTATTCAAAATGATATTCATATATGAACAGATAAGGCAATAATTGCCGCTTAACATTTTTGTCAACCTTTGTTTAAGCGGCAATTATTGCTTTATGTGTTTATGTATGAATATCATTTGAACAATCGTTATTGCTTTGTGGCAACCGCGGTGCCGCTTTGAATTCAACATTAGGGCAAGTGACGACTTTAATACAAATGCGCAGCTGAGGGTTGCGCTATATTTTTTGACGTGCGGCGCCGTCCGTCTCCCGCGCGGTACTGTTCGGTGCCGTCCATCACCGTGCGATATCGTACCCAAATGACTCACGTACGATAACGTATGGTTACGGACGGCACAGTACGGGTGACGCGCGGTGACGGACGGCGCTGTACGGGTTACAGACAGCGCTGTACGTGTGACGGACGGCGCTGTACGTGTGACGCACGGTGACGGACGGCGCCGTACGGGGACGAACGGCGCTGTACGTGTGACGCACGGTGACGGACGGCGCCGTACGGGGACGAACGGCGCTGTAGGTGTGACGCACGGTGACGGACGGCGCCGTACGGGTGTCGCACGGGGACGAACGGCGCTGTACGTGTGACGCACGGTGACGGACGGCGCCGTACGGGTGTCGCACGGGGACGAACGGCGCTGTACGTGTGACGCACGGTGACGGACGGCGCCGTACGGGTGACGCACGGGGACGAACGGACTGTACGGGTGACGGACGGTGCTGTCGCGTGACGAACGGCGCTGTACGGGTGACGCACGGTGCTGTACGTGTGACGGACGGTGCTGTACGTGTGACGGACGTCGACGTACGGGTGACGGACTGCGCCGGACGTCAAGTATAGCATAACCCTTAGTATAACAAAAAAGTTAGCCGACAGGATTAGTGGTCTGTAATCACTTTCGTTGCCAGACAATTTCAGCATTCAGCTGTACCTGAAATTCTCCTGACCTTTAAATTCCGACATTCTAATGAAATCTCCTTTTCCCGTTACGTTTAGTCGCACACTCCACAATGTGTAGCGATAATGTAGCGTGAAGTGTGTGCCCGACCGTGCGCTCGACGTATTACCACACCTGACAACAGGTAAAAAATCTTTAAGCGTCGCTTTGCTTCGATGAAACCAGGAAGTAAAAAATATACAAAAAACCAATTACTACAGAATTCCAGAGCCGGAGCAGCCACCCCCCATACCCCCATTTGGGGGCCCCACTCCTAAAATGGGCCCCCACCCTAACCGGTTGCAACAAAAACCGCTTAAGTTTTAAAATGCGTCTGGCTTCTCGCTCGCGAGTTTGGAGGCCCCCACACTGGAATTTGGGCGGAATCCCCACCCGTGCCTGCTTCCCGGCACTGCAGAAACCACAACCAGATGTTTGGGTACATTTGAACACAAACTAAATATGTTAAAATCTCGATATCTAGCAAGCACTTAACGCAGATGTGATTGAAGTTTTCGGTATGTACTCGATCAGTAGCAAATGAACCAAACTTCCAGCTGTGAGCTGAAGATGGCTACAAAACATTTGGCGGTATGCTAAATATATTAGGGTCATCGCGACCAATACAAGCAAATAAGTTTCGTAAGTTGGCATCTGCAGATTTGCTATTTGCCCGAAACGCAAAATTTACTTGCATTCAGTTTCAATAAACATAACATTTGTGTACAATATTATAACCCTTTCTCACATGAATATTTTCAATTTCATATGAAATGTAATTTCAAGGTAAGATTCGAACCCCAGTCTCACGGGTGGGAGGCGTTTACGATGACCACTGAGTTATAGGAGCTTGACGCTCGAGCCCGAGTACGCTCTCACGTCTTGTGGAGATTTTGCACAGCGCATATATGTTATAAATGTTAAACACTGTTCACATTGTGTGTATTGCTCGAACATTATTGTTACGGGTACGATCAACGAGTATCCCTGCGGACGTATCCGAGATGATACTCTCACGGGTGTTCGTGGCCGTGGATCTGCCTATTAAGCTACTTGTCCAGAGGATGATGGTCCCCCGGCGTGATATCGGGTTTTGAGAATCACAAAATTCCGATATCGTTCTACGCCTAAGCTCCTATGGAACACCTTGATATGTTGTTGATTCGTACCAACAACAAT